>CM062820.1:1258327285-1258907692 GCA_031772625.1 Pinus tabuliformis
GTCTGTGTTTATTACATGGTTAGGGTTGAAAAACATTATGATTTTATATATTTTATATGTGATATACTTTATTTATATCTATATCATATAGATATAGTTAAATTAATTTAAATATATTTTAACTTAAAATCTACTAAGTTCTAAATTTCTTTTTTTTTTAATTTAAAAAGAGGATTCATGCTATTTTATTTTTATATTTTATTTATTTATTAATTGTAACTTATTTTTATTTTTATTGTTATTGTTATGTAATTTGATTGAGTCAAAATGTACATAATATAACTTTACAACATCTCTTTCATACTAGGTTGGGTTTGTTGAGTAAAATAATTTAAAAATATCTTACAAAGAGTATTTAAAAAACAAAATTGAGTGGAGAGGAGCATTTTACAAGCCAATATGAGAGCAATGTGTCATTCCATCCATGCTCAACTCACAGTTGACACATGTTCCTTTTAACATAAAAATTAAATATTCTCTAATAAAAACACAAAAACAAAAACAAATATATACTTTTGGTTAGTTTTAATTAAGAGTAATCCTAACATCAATAATGGTTGAGTTGATATCACAATCCATATTCAAGGACTTGATAAAAATATTTTACTCTTACGCTTAGCCATAGATAAAATATTTCAAGATTCATATGAAACTGTAACACAATTTTATAAACTTTAGAAAAATAAAGTAATAAAAGTAAAAAATATTATTGTTCACTTTTAAGTGTGGGGAAGATGTATCATTCTTATACATTTTTAAAATATTTTAATACATGACTTAAATAAACTATTTCAATGTCTATGTTAATTGATTTAATTCAATTATATATTTAATGTCCAAATAAAATAAGTAATTGAAAGTAAAAAAATAATAAGAAGAAGTGGTAATTTATTATGAATATAAGATTAATATGCAATGTTTAAATTTTTTAATAATAAAAAAAAAATCAATATGAGTAATAAATAAAATATTTGAAGATATAAAATTAATTAATATCTATATATATTGGAAAATATATTAATAATAAAAAAGACATTTTAATGTTAAAAATGTGATCCATCAAATATATATATATATATATATATATATATATATATATAAACTAATTCAATTCAATAAATTAACTAACTATATGTGTGTTATATTTTAATGTCTATATTAACTAATTCAATTCAATATCAACTTTCTTTATATATATATTAAAAATGTTAATCATTATAAAATATTTCAATGTCCAAATCAAATAAGTATAAAAAATAATAAGAGGAAGTGATAATTTACTATGAATATAAGATTAATATGCCATATTTAAATTTTTTAATAATATTAATAATAAATCAATATGAGTAATAAATAAAATATTTGAATATATAAAATTAATTAATATTTATATGTATTGAAAAATATATTAATAATAAAAAAGACATTTTAATATTAAAAATGTGATGCATCAAATAAATATATATATAAACTAATTCAATTCAATATATTAACTAACTATATATGTGTGTTATATTTCAATGTCTATGTTAACTAATTCAATTCAATATCAACTTTACATATATATATTTTAAATGTTAATCATTATAAAATATTTTAATGTCCAAATCAAATAAGCAATTGAAAGTATAAAAAATAATAAGAAAAAGATGGTAATTCATTATGAATATGAGATTAATTTGTAATATTTAATTTTTTAAACAAAATAATCAATATTAGTGATAAATATAATATTTGAATATATAAAACTAAGTAATATTGAAATAAATTTAAAAATATATTAATAATTAAAAAACATTTTGATGTTAAAATGTGGCCCATAAATAAATTATTCTGATATTTATGTTACATAAAATATTTGAATATTTATATATATAAACCACTGATATATTTTTATTAAAAATAACTTTATACCTCAAGCAATTTAAACTTTCTTAACCTTTACTAAATTTATAGTTAAAATAAATCTATATTAATCATTAACTAAATTGATAAAATACGTTATTATAATTTTAATTACAATAAATGGATGGAAAAACTTACCATCATTTTAATTATAAAAACCATTTTAATATTAAATTCGCTTACCAACCTCAATACTATTATACACAAACTAACACTAGCTTTATATTAAGAGAAACTAAAATGGCAATCACAGAAGTTCGTTTCAACCATTTGATTCAACAGATAGTTTAAAAGAAAATCCACTTGGGATAGATTAATTTTTTGATCCGATGACTAGTTTCAAAGAAAATTCATTTGGAATAGATCATATAACCTGCTTCGAAATATAATTTTTTATTATAATATATTTCTCACCAGTAGATGTTACATTTTTTAATAGTTGAATGTCATATTTATTCTTAGTCAACAAAGGGATGGAGAATGGTCTTAATATTCATGCTTAATCAACAAAGTGATGGAGAATGGTCTTAATTGACCATTAACGATCAACTCTCCAAACTTGTAACTTTAGTCGGCAAATTAATTTGTTTCTTGATTATTATCCCTTAGAATGTGCCTGAAACTCATCTTTGAGATATCTTTTGATACCTTCTTACTCTAATTTAGGGTATCATCTAGAGTTATCTCTAAGGAAAGATCCTTTGACAGAATATCAAATTATTAAAAAGAATTCATCCAACATAGTGAGGAAAGACCTCAAATTCTTTTGCTAGAAGAATGCCTTAGAGTAAATCATAGCCTCCCCCTGATTATTTGTCATCTTCCCCAAGCCCCATGAGTACTCTAGAAATTTGATTTCTTAAAGAACATAAAGGAACCCTCCCCCTCTTGCTACCCTAGAAAATATTCAAAGATTATATAAAAATATTAGTACATGGCTTTGTTAATGGTATATTAATACTTAATACTATCAATAATATAATAATATATTACTTTTTATATATAAATTAGTTGGTTTGGTGATATAGCATCTTGCAGTTACTTAGATTGTTCTTCCATCGAACATTGAGGCTAGCCTCGACCTAGGCCCAATTTAACTTGGAAGAAGAAAAAAAAAGTGAAAATGTTTGATTCTATGATTATGCATTTTTGAGGTTGAGACAATGTGACATCAACACCTCTATACCATGTTTTAAGGATATATTTTTTTTAAAATGAGGTGTATTTACTATAATGTAATAGTCATATTGTATAAACATCAATAATAACATAATGACCTAACATAGCAATTAATTATCACAAGACAAAGTTATGATTATTCAATATGTATTCATATATGTCTTAAGTAGGCCTCATGGGTTAAGAACACATGTTTCCTCCTTTAATATCACATATTCAAATCCACAAAAAGTAAACTAAACAATCAAATTTTTACATAAAAATATCTGTTATTCCAAATAAAATAAATAAATAAATAATATTATAAATTATTTGATATATTATTAAATTCACCACACACCAAATTAATATATACGCTTCTTTGGTTTACAAGACCAAAAATACCCTTTTTCACACCAATTCTAATAACTTTTTTCGGGTCAATATTACAAAATGAAAAAAAAAAAAAAAAACTTCAAGCTCAAGGAAATAAGATTCGCACAATGATTAATCTATTTAAGGAATTTAAATGAGTAAGCACATAACCTAAGCGAAACTTTGGTCGAAATAAAATTTACTTCTTCATTTAAATATTTTAAAAGGATATTTTATTGGATTTAAAGAATTTCAATAAGTAAATTTAATAATAACTTACTTAAAAAATTTACCCAAATAAAATTTACTTATTCCTCTATTTTCACTTTCACCCTAATAAAATTTACTTATTCATCAAAATATTTTAAAAATATTTAAATTTTATTCTTATTAATATACAAAACCACCAATAATATATAAATTTTAATAAATAAATTAAAACAATTATTATTATTATATAATTTTAACTTTATAAAATATACATCTTTAAAATCTAAAACACCATACTTCTAACCAAAACTTGGATTGGTAATCCTCATAACCAAAAATAAATATCAATCTCAAACATTTTAACGTTTCATGCCCATCAAAGACACTCAACTTTCAAGAGGGAGCTTAATATCAAATAATCTAATTATATTTTAGCATTTAATTATAAAATTTCTAAATCGAAGTCAAATAGATCTCTATAAATTTATTTAGTAATGAAAAAAAAAGTGTTCCAATAAATATGTCAGTCAATTCAATGATGTTTTAATCTAATTATTTTATATTCTAAAATTTATATTTTTAAATCAAATTTGTTTGAAATCTGATATAAATTTATTGAAATATAAATTTGATCCGTAAAATTTAAATGTTATTTTTTTAAATACTAAATTTATTTATATATTCAAAAATTAATTTTAAACCACAAAAATATAAAATCTGCCTTAAAATTATTTTATCAAATATAAAATATAAACAACTACCTACTTATATAAAACATAAACAACTACCTACCTTAACCTACGTTGATATGAATTTTATTCAAAGGAAAAGGCTATATATTTTTGTCACATAAACAACTACCTACCTTAACCTACGTTGATATGAATTTTATTCGAAGGAAAAGGCTATATATTTTTGTCCTTAAAATCTTTGGGTTGTTTATGGTTGACGTTCTTCCACTAACTACATCAAATATGCATACATTTACATAAATGCCTGCATTGGTTATGGTTGAAAAACATTATGATTTTATATAATTTACATATAGTAAAATTAATTTATATTTATTTTAATTTTAAATCTATTAAATATAAAGAAACATCAAATATTTTTCCAATTTAAAAAAGTGGGGTTGTTCATGGTTGACGTTCTTCCACTAACTACATCAAATATGCAGACTGCATTGGTTATGGTTGAAAAACATTATGATTTTATATAATTTACATGTGATACATAGGTATAGTAAAATTAATTTATATTTATTTTAATTTTAAATCTGTTAAATATAAAGAAACATCAAATATTTTTTCAATTTAAAAAAAGTTGCAGGTTATTTTATGTAATTTGACTAAAATGTTTTAATTAATAATTATTATTAATATTTTATTTTTATATTTTATTTATTTTTTAATTGTAATTTTTTATTTTTTTATTGTTATGTAAAATTGACTAAGTCAAAACGTTTACATAACATAAATTTATAACATATCTTCCATATTGGTTTGAGTTTGTCAATAAAAAGAAAAATAAAAATATCTTACAAAGAGTATTGAACAAAAATTGAGGGCAATGTGTGATTCCATCTATACAGTTATAATAAAAAACAAAAATGAATACCTTTAGTTAGTTTAATTAAAAATAATTGAAACAATAAAAAACAAAAATGAATATATACATTTGGTTAGTTTAATTAAAAGCAATTGAAACATGGTTGGGTTGATATAACAACCCATATTAAAGGAGTTGGTAAAACTAGCAATTGCCCTAAAAAGTGCAAAGAGAGGCCGATAGATTTTTTAAATTGGAAAAATGGTATAAAAATTGGAAAATTGGTCTAAGGATGAGGATAATATTTGTAGATATGTATGTCATATACCATATGTATTGGCAAATTTAAATTTTATATTTCCATCCGAGATTGCTTTTCAATGCTTTGGTACACTAATTATAATTATATTTCCCGGTGGCATTACCATATTTTCCAAAAGCAATTCAATGCCTGTGCTCAGGATATTTAAAAACCATTCTATTCCTTCTCAAATAAACAGAACAACTGTTCAGTTTGCATGGAAAAAACACTTGAATGACCAGGTGTGAGTCACATACACTTCCGGCCAATTGGATAAAACAATTGTTTAATTGGCATACAAGAAAAATAATAAGAGGAACAAATTAGCCACTGCAACTAACTACTGCAAGAACACCAAATTAAAGAAGAAAAATGATGAAGTAAAGAAATGTTAGTGCCGGATAATTGCAAGAAAGAATCTCAAATCTGTTTAAGCTTAGTCTCCAGCATTTCAAGTTGGCAAAGTACTCATGTATATCCATCCATAAATGCATGCCTCCTGAGGAGGAAGGTACAAGTGAAACATCTGAACCTTCGTTGAGTAAAGGTAACCCCTCATTGTAATCATTTCCAGACTAGTATACCCATACAAACAAGGTTTCTGCAAAGATGAAGCATCAACATAGACCCTTCTATTTAACAAAAAGGGGTTTACTGCTTAGTCAGGAGCACCCTTAAATAGGCAAGACTGTTGAGACTTAAATCCCAAAAATAGCATAATACTTATATTTTTCTAAAGACTAATGTAGAATTTTTGCAACCACAAACTAGTTTAGTCACTGACATCAGTTCATACCTTGCACAAGGTTCAATCAAAAAAAGGATGGCAGAGACACTCATACAGAGACAAATAAGGATGATTTTCTAGCACCCTTATAGCCTTGACATAAATAATTCATTAGCTAATAAGATGCCACAAGTTGATGCATCAACTTGCTTATGGTGACTTCACCTTAAACAAAATATTTATGAGTATGCAAGCAAGCACACTGGGTTATCTGACTAAAGCATATGCATCAACAGTTCTAAATTGTCACCATAAACAAAATATTTATGAGTATGCAAGCAAGCACACTGGGTTATCCGACTAAAGCATATGCATCAACATTTCTAAATTTCTTCTTCTGGGATAGCACCAATCAGAAAAAACTTTTGCACTTACATAGCGATACAACTGTTTTGTTTTGGAAAGAAGTGAGTTCGTGGGTAGCCACCTGCTCCAAGGGGGGGACATGAAATCTAAATACTAAATATGCAGCAACAAATGTACTCAATTGTGTGGAAACTTTGTAGTTTGCCTACTTAAACCAACTCGGCCAAAACCAGAAGCTTGCAGCTTACAGTGAACAGCTTACAGTGGCTCTTCACTGGTAAAGATGGTCAAGATAGATGAACTCTTGGGAGGGTAGAATATATGACTGACATTGCAGCCTACAAGCAGTTCGTTCAGCTGCCAACGAAAATGCTAAAAGATGTATTTGTGCTTTAAGAGATTTCAGCGTCTCAAAATGTGACTGTGATCAATAAACGATCTTGAATACCAAAATCAGCATTAAGTATTAATAAGCAAATGTCTTGACTTACCCAGACATGCTTCAATTAACCATTGATCATTTATCCTAACACGTTAACCAGGCAGCACGTTTTTCTTGTTAGTTGCTATATTGGGAATGACAAATAGACCATTTCAAAATGTTTTGATCATATGAATAGCTGGTTTCATTGTATATTTATAGTCATCAGTGCACCTATTTATAATCGTTGTTCTTCCAACAAAAAAACTCTAATTTCAAAACAAGAAAAGTCAAGCAACGAAGGCTCAAAAAAGAAAGAAAAGGCATACAAAATGAAGTTACCATGTAAAAGTATTATTTATAGTATGTAGATATAGCAATTGGTTGTCTTCAACATCCACTATAAATGTATTGTACTAGGAGAAAAGTTATTGTGGAGCCTCAGACAGACAATCTGTTCAAAAGAACCGCTGTCAATGATTCCATTGCAATTTGCATTTTCAAAGTTCATAAAAAACTTAAGAAGATAAGGCATAAAGCAAGCAAATACTATGCTCTTGTGCAAGAAAAGGAAAATATGTAGCTTAAGCATGTGCAAGAAAAGAAAAATATAGTCCCAATCTAACCACTGGAGTGTATTTTCTCACTGCCTTAGCTTAAGCATGTTTAAGGTCACAATACACACATGCATGCAAGCAGAAGGAGTTGAACCGGACAACTGCACAAGAGAATTTTTTCTATTAAGACGTCACATTCAACATGAATGCATGCAAAGTTGCAAACACCAACCATAGAAGGTAAGCTTGATCTGTGCTACTGAACACAATAAAGTTTTATAATTTTGAAATATATAGAAGGCATAAAGGCTGGAGTTCATTTGAGCATCTGCTTGAGTTAGATCTGTTGATGAAGACTTCAACTTACTTTGCATGCAAACACCTAACAAAGAAGTTGAACTGAATCCTTTCAGTTAATCACCATATGCCAGGCATTTTTTTGGAGAGTAAAAGGCATGCAAATAGAGCTTGTCACTCAGACATCATGGCAGCCTCATCAAGCTCTTTTGAATAGGGTATGTACTGGAAATGTACAAGGCAGTTTGGAGTATATAGTTATAAGTGATACCAAGCCAACAGCCACTGGTTTTGAGATGAATGGGTATAATAAAGGATACAATAAACACAAAAAGTGAAGATCAAACACTCAGCAAACCTGCACACTGTAACTTTTGTCATCTCAACATTTAAACGTTGCCCACCAACGTCCATATTGTTCAATGACAAAGCACCCTGGGTTTCTTCTGGCTTGGAATACTCTACATAAAGCAATTCTTTTGAATCTGTTAGCATGAAGTCAATGAGAGTTCCATAGTAACTCTGCAAGCTAAAAGTTGAATATATAGTGGATTTTCTGGATACAAAGTCGCGGCCTCAGAACTAATCTGGCTGAAGCATCTCTCTGGTTTGGTGAATCTTGGCCAAAATATTGTCTAGGACAAAGCTCTTCATAGACCTCATAGAAATTTCCGGTGCGAACCTCCTGACACAGAGAACAGACACTGCAGAAAAGCCACTGCACTAAATCTGTCACATTAGGCTGACCACAACACCAGCGATTCCCAGGTAGGCCAAACCTCTTCCGCATTTGGATCCTCCAATACCCACCATAAAGAAGCCCAAAAGCGCAAAGAATTAGCCCAGTGATAGCAAGAGCTTACTGAATATCCTCATTATGAATATTCATGGCAGAAAGGGTGAAGATGCAAAAAGGGGCCATGCAAAACAAAATGAAGGTCACTGTGTATATACATGTTCCTGAATCCTAGTCTTTCCATGTTCCACCCAAAAACAGAGAACCCACAAGATGTTGAAAAAACTACAACAGGATGATCACTGCTGCAGTCAAATAGACCTCCCTGCCATTCCGGTTTAGGTTCCATTCTTTTACTATCTCTTAGAAGAAAAGAGAATTTCTTTTCAAGTAGCATACATGTAGATTCACCATTTACAGGGTTATCACCTATCTGAGTCAGATCTGCTTGAGCCTCCAAATCAGTTTCAGCTTCGTAATCCTTTCTGAGAGGACTGAGGATTAGATATAGAGCAGCTGCAACAGCAGCAACTATTGAAACGCCTTCGCTCAAATCCACAGCAATAGCCGGACGCTCTAATCTCTTATAAACCCAATTGAGACAAGAGACCGCATACTGTCCAAAAATTGTCAGTTGCAGAAGTAGCACTACTACCATAATGTGCGCGCTTTCATGAAGTTTGTAACTTTCATTTTTGCAGTAGACCTTTCTAAGCTTGACAATGTCCTCTGGTTTCCATCTAATGAGAAGTGAAAGATGATAAAAAAGCTTTGGGTGTTCGTAAAGGCACAACAGGGTAAAGAGAGCATTTATAATTTGATTGTTGACCTCGTACCAGACATCCCTCTGTTTCTTTGTAGGTAGGGCCCTATTCAGAAGGCCAACCATAAGAAAAAATAGAATAGCTCCTGAAACTGCCACGGCAATCCCCCATATCAACAGCGTCAAATTCTTCGGATTTAGCAGCCATTCTTTCCCTGCCTTCAAAACCATCCATCTGATTTCGCGGTTCTCGGAAATGAAACGTTTTGCATCACAGCTGGAGCACAGCGCATTATCCAGCAATAAATTCTATACCTAATTCAAACTGACTCTTCTCGAAGTCCGGCGGTGCGCACATATGTCAAATGGAAGCTCTCTCTATGTACAGATGCTCGCTGAATGTGGAAGACACGTGTCAATCACAGGGACAAAAAGACGACGAAAGTCTCTTTCAAAGGAAGGCCTATCGGCCTAAATATGCCACTCTTACTCTTAGCCATAAGTAAAATATTGCAATATCCATATGAAACTGTAACACAATTTTATATCAACTTTAGAAAAGAAAAGAAAAGAAAAAATTATATTTCACTTTTGAGTGTGGGGAAAATGTATCATTCTTATACTTTTAAAATATTTTTAGCCTTTTATAATTTCTATTTTAACTGATTTAATTCAATTATATATATATATATATTATTTTTTAAGTTAACCATTAAAAAATATTTCAATGTACAAATAAAATAAGTAATTGAAAGTAAAAAAAATAATAAGGGGAGATGGTAATTTATTATGAAAATGAAATTAATATGCAATATTTTTTTTTATTAATTATAAAAATATTCAATAGAAATGATAAATAAATATTTGAATATATAACATTAAATAATATGTGTATTTAAAAATATATTAATAATAAAAAAGACATTTAATATTAAAAATATGGTCTAATGCCTTATAGTTAGATTATATATAAGGATGTTAACTAATTCAATTAAATATCAACTTACTATATATTTTTGAATGTTAACCATTATAAAATATTTCAATGTCCAAATAAAATAAGTAATTGAAAGTAAAAGAAATAATAAAGGGAGATGGTAATTTATTATGAAATTGAGACTAATATGCAATATTTATTTTTTAAAATATTAATAATAAAAAATAATATAAATGATAAATAAAATATTTGAATATATAAGACTAAGTAATATTGATGTATATTTAAAAATATATTAATAATAAAAAAGTAATTTAATGTTAAAAATGTGGCCCATAAATAAATTATTTTAATGTCTATATTACAAAAAAAAAATGAAAATATATATATATATTAAAATGAAATATATATATATATATATATTAAAATGAAATATATATATATATATATATATATTTTTGATATATTAAGGATTTTTTTTTTTTTTTTTTTTTACACTTCAAAAAATTTAATTTTTTTTTTTTTATATTTGCTAGATTTAGAATTAAAATAAATTTATACCAATTTTTAAATAAATTTTAAAAAAATACCTTATCATTATTTTAACTACAATAAATAAATACATAAATTGAAAAATTTATCGTCATTTTAATTATAAAAACCATTTTACTGTTAAATTAGCTTACCAACATCAATACTATCATACACAAACTAACACCACAGAACTTAAAATGGCAATCACAAATGTTCGTTTCAACAATTTGATTCAACAGATAGTTTAAAAAAAAATCCCCTTCTGATAATTTTTTTTTTTCATTCTCTGACTAGTTTCAAAGAAAATTCATTTGGAATAGATAAAAAAATTATTGGATGAGAATTGTTTGAAAATTCTTTAAGATTATTTTTGGGATAATATTTATATTAATTGTAAATTTGTGTTTAGATGATAATAATTTTTTCTTTTTGAGTTGAATTTTGTGTGAATCGAAGGACATTGGGAGCTTGGACTAGGCTTTGAAATAGGGGATGACAGAAGCGAGCTGGTAACCATGGAGGGACATGGAGGAGGGAGCTCCACTCCCTCCTACAGTAACGTGGTTTCAAACAAAGGCAGAGGGACGAGTCGGAACAAGCAAAAAAATACAAGAGAGAAAGAGACAAGAACCTTTGAGACCCAAGAGCCGGAAGGCAGCAAACCCCATGAGGAGGAAGGGACCCACAAGGAGATTCGAGACGAAAAGAAAGTAAGAGACAATGGTTAGAAGTTGGAGAGCGGGACTACAACGGGACCCTGCAGGCCCAAGTCTAATATTAAACCACAGGTGGTCCTAAACGATCCTGCTCTGTAGGAGCACAAAGATCACATGGCCACCTATGCAGTCATATGCAAGTTTATGGGTATTTGGCCCACGGAGAAAGCACTATACACTTGGATAAGAAACACCTGGAAACCAAAAGGAGAAATAAATATACATCTGGGATCCAAGGGTTTTTTTACGGTGGTTTTCACGAACCTGGAGGATAAAGACAGAATATTCGAAGGAGGACCTTACTTCTTTGCTGCTGCAGGCCTCTATATGCGACCCTGGATGATGAACTTTGTTCCGGAGCGAGAAACGTTCACATCGGTTCCGGTATGGATTAGATTATATTCCTTACCTTTAGATTACTGGCTGTCGGAATCCCTAAAAGCTATAGGTAATAAATTAGGACATTTTTTAAAGATATCAGAGGCGACTCTGTGAGGTAAATATACATCTTTCACCCGTATATGTGTAGAAATGGACTTATCGGGAGCACTCCCGGATGAAGTCATCCTGGAAGTATATGATGAGGAATGGGTACAGGCAGTCGACTATGAACACATCCCATTCAGATGCCGCAAATGTCATGAACATGGGCATCTCTTCAGAGAATGCCCATTCAACAAAAGAGAGGACAATCTGAAAAGCAACATTGGTAAAGACCCTAAAGGTTACACCAAAGTGACCAACAAGGGGAAAGGAGGAGGAAAAAAGCACCATAAGAAACCCAGTGAGAACAAGCTACCAAGTCACAACAGTTTTGAGATTTTAGAAGAGGAGGGGGAAGAAAATGGAAAGAGTAAGGAACAGGGGAACATTCCAACAGAGAGGGAAAGAGAGGACAACATGGACATCACACAGGTAGACAATGAAATGAAGGAGGACCCACTAAACACTACAGGATGTGGAGGAGACCAGGACATGACCCCAAGCGAAGGAGGAACGGAGGACCAAGACCTACAGGAGATTCTTGATAGGGAGAACCTTGAACTAGAACAGTTCCTAGAACAGGGAACCAACAAAGGGATTGACTCTCTGCCACAAGAGAAGTTTGATAGAGTGCAACAACTTTACATCAGAAGGTCCCAAACAAAGGCTGTGAGAGTCAAATGGAACTACGATAGCCAGGAGAATAAAGGGGTCAAACAAATGGAGACTACACCAGAATACTCCACCAAAAACCCAGGTAAGAAAAGAGGAAGAAGGAGATAGAATGAGCTCCTATCAGAATGTGGGAAACTCCTAATTAATTCAGGTAAGATGAAAGATCTTACCAGTTACTCTTTCACAAACACTTCATTATGAAGCTCACAACCTGGAACATTAGGGGGCTAGGCAGCAAAAGAAAGCAAAGAAATCTCAGTAATAGAATAAAAGAAGAAAAACCAGACATGGTGTTCATACAGGAAACCAAATGCTCAATAGAAAAGATCAGGGAACTTCACTGCAAATGGCTCAATAATTATGAGTACCTCGAGGTCAAAGCAAACAACACAGCGGGGGGAATTCTTACCCTATGGAATCCGCAGAAATTTGAGATCATTGATGCAGAAGCATCCAAAAATCACCTTTCAATGGTAATACAACCTTTGGGGGACAAAGAGTGCTACTTGATCACTAATATCTATGGTCCTCAACTGCTAGAAGACAAACTAAAACTCCTCACCTCTCTGGAGGAGCTAAGAGAGAGACACTCACTTATACCCTGGATTTTGGGGGGAGACTTCAATATGATCAGATCCCTATCAGAGAAAAAAGGGGGAAGCAGAAGGCTGGGACAAGACTCACTTACATTTCAGAACTTCTTAGACACCATGAGACTGGTGAGTATGGAAACATTAAATGGCACCTTCACATGGAATAACAGGAGAGGGGGTACTGCCCAAGTTGCCTCGAAATTAGACAGATTCATAATCTCAGAGGATCTCCTTCTCTCAGGTCACTCTATGACCGCCTGGATTCTTCCTTTCGGTGGCTCGGACCACTGGCCTGTCCAGTTGGAAGCTTCTTTTATTGGAACCCCAAGAAACAGACCTTTCAGGTTCGAAAATGCATGGCTCACTCACCCCAACTTCATCAATAATATTAGAAATTGGTGGGTGGAAGACATGCCCACCCAGGGCACAAAAATGTTCCTCTTACGTCAGAGACTCAAACATATCAAACAAAGGCTCAAATAATGGACCAGAAATGAGTTTGGCAACATTTTTTAAGCCAAGAGAGAAGTGGAAAGAAAATTACAAGAAACTAATCAAATTCTCATCAAGGAAGGATTCACAGAGGAAAGGAAGATACTGGCTGACTCTCTGTAGCAAGATTGGGAGAATAGATGTTAGCAGGAGGAAATATTTTGGAAACATAAATCTAGAGTAAAATGGATTAAAGAAGGGGAGAGGAATACCAAATTCTTCCACAAATCTACAATGAAACACAGGGCTCATAGTCGGATCACAAAACTACTATATCCGCAAGGGAAAGAGTTAAATACTCACAAGGAAATGGAATATGTTCTGGTCCAACATTTCAAAAGCATTGTAGAGGAAACCGTTGCAGACAAATCTCAATTCTTTAAGAGCTTCACAAAGAATATTCCAAAATTGGTGACCAGGGAAGATAACTATAATCTCAACAGGCCAGTAATGGAGGAAGAATTCAATGAAGTGCTCAAAGAGATGCACAATGGGAAAGCTCTAGGCCCGGATGGTTTCAATGTAGACTTCTTCAAAACATGTTGGGAAATAGTCAAATATGACATTCTTTATGTGGTGGAGGACTCGAGAAAATCAAGAAAAGTTCTTGGAGCAATTAATGAATCTTTCATAGCACTAATCCCTAAACAGGAAAAATCCATGACACTAGAAAGATTTAGACCCATAGCTTTATGCAATGTGGTGTACAAAATCATTTCCAAACTTATTGCTAACAGACTCAAACCTCTACTTCCATCGCTTGTGTCACAAGAACAGACCAAATATGTGGAAGGCAGACAAATTCTCAATAACATCATCCAAGCTCATGAAGTGGTTCATTCCCTCAAGACCAATAAGCAATCAGGTATGATAATACAACTGGACATAGCGAAAGCCTATGATAAACTAAGCTGGCACTATATAAAGGAAATCCTTAAAGCCTATGGCTTTGACTACAATTGGATCAAGTGGGTCATGGAACAGAAATGAGTTTGGCAACATTTTTGAAGCCAAGAGAGAAGTGGAAAGAAAATTACAAGAAACTAATCAAATTCTCATCAAGGAAGGATTCACAGAGGAAAGGAAGATACTGGCAAACTCTTTGTAGCAAGATTGGGACAATAGATGTCAACAGGAGGAAATCTTCTGGAAACATAAATCTAGAGTAAAATGGATTAAAGAAGGGGAGAGGAATACCAGATTCTTCCACAAATATACAATGAAACACAGGGCTCATAATAGGATCACAAAACTACTAGATCCGCAAGGGAAAGATTTAAATACTCACAAGGAAATGGAATCTGTTCTGGTCCAACATTTCAAAAGCATTGCAGAGGAAACCGTTGCAGACAAATCTCAATTCATTAAGAGCTTCACAAAGAATATTCCAAAATTGGTGACCAGGGAAGATAACTATAATCTCAACAGGCCAGTAATGGAGGAAGAGGTCAATGAAGTGATCAAAGAGATGCACAATGGGAAAGCTCTAGGCCCGGATGGTTTCAATGTAGACTTCTTCAAAACATGTTGGGAAATAGTCAAATATGACATTCTTGATGTGGTGGAGGACTCGAGAAAATCAAGAAAAGTTCTCAGAGTGATTAATGAATCTTTCATAGCACTAATCCCTAAACAGGAAAAAGCCATGACACTAGAAATATTTAGACCCATAGCTTTATGCAATGTGGTGTACAAAATCATTTCCAAAGTTATTGCTAACAGACTCAAACCTCTACTTCCATTGCTCGTGTCACAGGAACATACCAAATATGTGGAAGGCAGACAAATTCTCAATAACATCATCCAAGCTCATGAAGTGGTTCATTCCCTCAAGACCAATAAGCAAGCAGGTATGATAATACAATTGGACATAGCGAAAGCCTATGATAAACTAAGCTGGCACTATATAAAGGAAATCCTTAAAGCCTATGGCTTTGACTACAACTGGATCAAGTGGGTCATGGCCCTGGTAACCACAGCAAGTTGCTCCATCCTTCTCAACGGCTCACCTTCTAGAACCTTTAGGCCTTCAAGAGGCCTTAGGCAAGGCGATCCACTTTCCCCATTCCTCTTCATTCTCATGATGGAAGGATTAGGCAGAATGATCAAATCAGCCAAAGAGGAAGGCAGAATCAAGGGGCTAAAACTCACTCAGTATGGGGAAACATTGACTCATCAACAATTTGTGGATGACACTATGCTGCAAGGCACTCCCACTGTCAAGGAAGCCAAAGCCTTCAAACAAATCCTGCATGGTTTTGCAAAAGCTGCTGGCATGAAGGTAAGCCTCACAAAATCAAAAGTTTTCTTTTTCAATACGGATAGTTCCATCCAAAGACATCTCTCCAGAATTCTTGGTTTTCAAAGAGAGAATCTTCCCTCTAAATATTTGGGTATGCCTCTCACTGACAAACCTCTGAATAAGGAAGTATGGGAGTCAGTTACAAATAAGCTTAAGGACAAAGTCAACAACTGGACTAACAAATCTTTGAATTTAGCAGGAAGACTAGTTCTTACAAAGGTTGTCCTTCAAACCATTCCAGTTTTCATGTTCTCAGCCCTTCTAGTCCCTAAAGGAGTTTTACAGCAGATCAGGAACATTCAAAGAAACTTTCTTTGGGGTAAAGGGGAAGAGAAAAAGAAATGGGCCCTGGTGGCATGGGATAAGCTCTGCAAACCCAAAACCCATGGTGGTTTAGGTCTCCACGACCCGGATACCCTAAGCAAGGTCTTGGGGGCAAAACTTTGGTGGAGATGGCTAAAGGAAACCAATAATCCATGGACCAAGCTATGGAAACAAAAGTATGCAATGAACTGGCAGGAAAAGGACCACATCTAGATGTCAGGGCACATCAGGGGTTCTCATATTTGGAACAAGGCTTGGAAGAATAAAACCTTAGTTTAGAATCACAGTTTCTGGGAGATAAGAAATGGGAGTCTTGCTTGGTTCTGGGAGGACAACTGGAAGCAGGAACAAAATCTATGCATAGAAAGTCTAGAAATCATCAAAAATGACACCCTTAACAAAGGCCTAAAAAGGGTAAGTGACTTTTGGGATCAGTCAAGAGAGGAATGGAAATGGAGATTCTGGAAGGTACCAAATTACAGTGCAGAGACCCCTTTGAGAGCCCAAGCTAAAGTTCTTGAAGAGATCTTGGAAAAGAGACAAATTTTAACATCAACCTCAGATGATCTACTAAGATGGGGTAGAAATAATGAGGGCAACTTCAACCTCAAAGAAGCCAAAAGAATAATTACTAGATTTGACCATCCAAATCTTGACAAGACTTAGGAAAACCTTTGGAACAACCCTCATTGGATGAAAATCAAACTATTCATGTGGCTAGTTCATCATAAAAAGATTCTGACCTGGGAAAATCTTAGAAAAAGAGGTTTTGCAGGACCTTCTAAATGCCAATTATGTGGTCTACAGGAGGAGACCATGGATCACCTTCTCAACCATTGCGAGTTCACCTCCTCCATATGGAATTGGGTAGCCTCTATCTTCAACCAAACAGACAGAAAGGAAAATGACATTACTGTAACTTTGAAGAATTGGAGGAAAGACTTCTCGGATAATGAGATAGTCAATGCAGCCTGGACTCTGATCCCAAGTTTTTTGATATGGGATGTGTGGAAAGAATCCAACAACAGGATCTTCAAAAATAAATCAGGCTCAACTCAAGGAATCATGGCTCAGATTCTAAAACAGCTCAAAGAAACAGTAAATGTCTTTCTGAAGCAACCTCCTGAGAAAACCCCTGGTCCAAGAGACATTCACATCCTTGAACAGTTGGGACTTCAGTCTTATGGTCCTCTAGGCACCAAGAAGAAAGCAAAGCACAGATCAGATAGCAAAGCCTTCTGGCAACCCCCCCTCATGACTTCCTGAAACTCAACATAGATGGAGCCTCAAAAGGGAACCCAAGGGATGTTGGTTACGGAGGAGCCATAGGAGATGCAAAGGGCAATGTCAAGGTCATTTCTCAAAGTCATTTGGGGAGGGCTACCAACAACATGGCAGAACTCATGGCCATTGAGCAAGGTTTAGAAATCCTGATAGACCACAATTTACACAATACAGTCATAGAGGCAGACTCGGAACTAATGATTAATTCGGTCAAAAGAATAATCATTGGCTCAGCACCAGACAAAGTTTCAAGGCACTGGCGACTTTTGCAAGTGTTTCATCGAGTTCAATCTCACCTCAGAAAACTGAGAACTCTGAGCTTTGTTCACGTGTGCAGAGATGCCAACAGAGTGGTGGATAGGCTAGCCAATGAAGGAGTGATCTACACAAGAGAAAACAAGTGCCTCTTGTGGGAGTTTATTCAAACAGGACAGCTACGCGAGGACTACAACAATCTGGTGCGTGAAGAAAAGGAGCATTACCAACACTCCAAGGGGAAACAGCCAGCAGAAATCTAAGATGTCGAAAGTTAAGGGCTCAACTAACAAGAAGCCTAAGTTTAGGATCTTGCAAAGGAATGGAAGGCAGAGGAGTAAGAGCGTGAAACCAGAAAGTGGCTCTAAAGCTTCACTCCAGAAAGGGTGGTTTTACAACAGTTACCAGAGTTATCAGATGCTCGATGGTACCAGAAGTGGTTTTACCAGAATGCCTCCGATGCGACAAATGGAGATACGCGTGCCTTCATCGTGCGGGCTTCTCCTGCTCTTCTCTTCAGCCAGATATCCTTTACAGTCGTCAAATCCAGTGGCAGAAGATCTAGGGTTGAAGTTGATCGGGCTTGTTGGTGGTGGGACAGTGACGGTTTTACTACAGATTCCCGGGTTATCGGGTGTCCGCATTACCATAAGCAGATTTTCAGAAAAGCCTCCAATGCCATTGAACATGTAACACGTGGCTCCAGACAAAGTGTGAATACCGCCTTCATTGGGCGGGTAATTCTAGTGCATTTAGTCCGCCCGATATCCCTCACCGTCGTCGGATTTGGTGGCAGCAGATCTAGGGCTGAGGTTGGTCGGGCTTGTTGGTGGTGGGACCGGGACGGTTTTGCTACAGTTTCCTAGGTTATCGGGCGTCCGCATAACCACAAGCAGATTTTTGGAAAAGCCTCCGATGCCATTGACCATGTAACACGTGGCTCCAGGCAAAAAGTGAATACCACCTTCACTCGGTGGGTAATCCCAGTGCATTTAAGCCGCCCGATATCCCTCACAGTCGTTGATTTCTGCAGATGCTGATCAATGACTCAGATTTGCGGTGCTTGTTTTCCACCAACAGGACGACTCTTTATCCTTATTTCCATTGATCCATTCTTTAGCTTTGTCGATTATAAGGTGTGGTGGGCCCATGCATGAGCATGTGGCTCAGTTCCATAACTTAGAGCATATGTCAAATCTATGACATCATGTATATTATGTATCCTTTTTGTTGCTTCATTTGAATAGAAGGTCTGTTTCTTGCTTGAGCAAAAAAAATAATAATTTTTTCTTTTTAAGTATTATTCATAAATTTTTTATGGAAGAGAAATATAAGTGATATTAAGCCAATAGAGTTTCTGAAGCTAAATAATTTCAAATAGAGTCCCAAAATTAAACAAAAATTGTAGTACATATAGCTTACTTCAAAATATAATTCTTGATTACAACATATTCACTCGATCCATGATGACTAGTAGGCCACCCACATTTTTTATAGTTGAACATCAGATTCATGCTTAATCAACCAAGGGATGGAGAATGGTCTTAATTGACCATTAACTATCAACTCTCCAAACTTACAACTTTGGTTGGAAAATTGATCCGCTTCTTGATTATTATCCCTTAGAATGTGCCTAAAACTCATCTTTGAGATATCTTTTGATACCTTCTTAATTTGAGGGTATTATCCAGAGTTTCATCTCTAGGGAAAGATCATTTGACCTAATATCAAATTATTAAAAGGGAGTCACCCAACAGAGTGAGAGAAAAGACGTGTCTAGAGTTTCATCTCTAGGGAAAGATCATTTGACCTAATATCAAATTATTAAAAGGGAGTCACCCAACACAGTGAGAGAAAAGATGTGAAATTCTTTGGCGAGAAGAATGCCTTAGAGTAAACCATAGTCTTTCGCCTGATTATTTGTCATCTTCCCCAAGCCCCATGAATACTCTAGAACTTTGATTTCTCAGACCCCTCCCCTCCTACCACCCTCGAAAATCTTCAAAGATTATATAAAGATATTAGTACATGCCATTGTTAATAGTATATTAGTACATAATATTATCAATAGTATATTACTTATTATATAGAGTTTAGTTGGTTTATGTGGGATTTAGTCTCAATTAATTTATTAATTCAAACTTCATGGGGAGGAGTTTAGGGTGGGAGAAATATATGTGGATAAAATTTGTCTCACAAGGTGTCTGGTTTGCACAATCTTGGCGATAGCATCTTGCAATTATGTAGATTGTTCTTCCATCCAACATTGAGGCTAGTCTCGACCTAGGCTCAATTTAGCATGGAAGAAGAAGAAAAAAATGAAAAAGTTTGATTCTATGATTATGCATTTTTGGAGGTTGAGACAATGTGACATCAACACCTCTATACCATGTTTTAAGGACATAACGTTTTAAAGAGGAGGACTTGTAATATATCTAGTGTACTTACCATAATGTAATAGTCATATTGTATAAACATCAATAATAACATAATGGCCTAACATACTAATTAATTATGACAAGACAAGATTATGACTATTCAATATGTATTCATGTACATTTTAAGTGGGCCTAAAGGTTCAAATCTAGAAAAAATAAACTAAAAATCAAATTCTTACACAAAAAATATCCCTTATCCCAAATATAAAAAGATATATATAAATTAATTTGATATATTATTAAATTAACTGCACACTAAATTAATATATACACTTATTTTATTTACAAGACCAAGAATGTCATTTTTCACAACAATTCTAATCACTTTTTCTTGTGAATATTACAAAATGAAGAAAACATCTTCAACCACATAACCTAAGTGAAACTTTAATCCCAGTAAAATTTACTTCTTCATTTAAATATCTTAAAAGAATATTTTATTGAATTTAAGGAATTTAAATAAATAGACTTAATAATAACCTATGTGAAACTTTCACCCAAATAATAAACATCAATAATAACACAATGGCCTAACATACCAATTAATTATGACAAGACAAGGTTATGACTATTCAATACGTATTCATGTAAGTCTTGAGTAGGCCTATTTCTTCAAGCACATAACCTAAGTGAAACTTTAATCCCAGTAAAATTTACTTCTTCATTTAAATATCTTGAGAGAATATTTTATTGGATTTAAGGAATTTAAATAAGTAGACTTAACAATAACCTATTTGAAACTTTCACCCAAATAATAAACATCAATAATAATACAACGGCCTAACATACCAATTAATTATGACAAGATAAGGTTATGACTATTCAATACTTATTCATGTAAATCTTGAGTAAGCCTGATGGTTTAGAATATATGTTTCTTCCTTTAACATCACAAATTCAAATCCAAAAATAAACATCAATAACAATACAACGCCTAACATACCAATTAATTATGACAAGATAAAGTTATGACTATTCAATACGTATTCATGTAAATCTTAAATAGGCTTGATGGCTCAGAATATATGTTTCTTCCTTTAACATCACAAATTCAAATCCAAAAATAAATAAACTAAATAATCAAATTCTTACACAAAAAATATCCCTTAGGCCAACTATAAAAAAATAATATAAATTAATTTAATATATTATTAAATTAATTACACACCAAATTAATAGATACACTTCTTTTGTTTACTCGACAAAGAATACCCTTTTCACGACAATTCTAATAACTTTTCCCTGTGAATATTACAAAATGAGAAAACATCTTCAAGCACATAACTTAACGGAAACTTTGATCCAAGTAAAAATTACCTCCTCTGAGGAATTTAAATAAAGGGACTTGATAATAATCTACGTGAAACTTTCACCCAAATAAAATTTACTTATTCCTCTATTTTCACTTTTACCATAGAATTTATTTATTCATTTAAATATCTTAAAAATATATTAGATTTCATTTTTATTAATATATAAAAAGAGTTGTTTTTACTGTCATTTTTTGGATTTGCAGTGGAAATATTTTAAGTAAAATTTTGATTTGTGTTATTTAAACTAGGTTTTTAACTGTATATGGATTTAACACCTTGAAAAACTTTTCGGGCACTTCTTGCCAGAGTTACCATCAAGCTTGTAATTTCAATAAATTCTTATAAGATTTTAGAGAAATTAAACCAGAAAAATAACTTCCAAAAATTCACACTAAAAACAACTCGTATACAAAACCACAAATAATATATAAATTTTAATAAACAAATTATTATTAATAATAATATTATTATATAAATAAACAATCGTCTTGACCAAAACTTGGATTTTCAATAATAATAATATGAGATTGGTAATCCTCGTAACCAAAAAAAATATCAATCCCAAACATTTTAATGCTTCATACAAATCAAGGACACCCAACTTTCAAGGGGGAGCTTACTATTAAATAATCTAATTAAATTTTAGCATCTAATTACAAAATACCTAAATCCAAATCAAAGAAAAAAAGTTCTCCTCCAATTCCTTTTTATCTCAATAAATGTTTCAGTCAATTCAATAATGTTGCAATCTAGTTATTCTATGTTTTAAAAGTTGTATTTTTAGGTTAAATTTGTTTGAAATCCTGTATGAATTTATTGAAATACACGTTTGATCTATTAACTCTGCACAATCTAAATCTTTGAAAATAATTTCAAAACACTAAATCTATTTATATATTCATAAACTAATTTTAAACAACAAAAATATAGAATCTAACCCAAAATTGTTTTATCAAACAAGCCCTACCTAGGGAGTCTAAATTGCTGACAAGGTGTGAGATGATCAACTAAATCCTTCGTAAAATATTACAAATGTAAGTGAAAATGTTGTGCTAAAATGTTGCTTTTTGGTGAGTGCCCTACCTCAATGGTTATAATGAAGCTTTATAACTTTATTTTTTTTTGCAGTGTTTGGTTCAAATTGATATGGAGAAACTTAGTTACAACTCAACGAGATGTCAATTCCAAGAAACTTCTTTTGTTCAACCAATTGTCTTCTACAAAGTTCATGGTAATTGAATATAATTCATATAGAGTTGAATGCAATTGTGTTTGTGGTAGTGAAGGCAGAGGAATATGAAACAAAACTTTTATTGTTATAACTCAAATGAAATTTGAGTTGAAATCATTTATAATTTGTGATTTAGTATTAAATTAATTTTTAAATTAAATTGTAAAGACAAGTTAATTAATATTTATGAATAATTCGTAATAACAAATTTTTTACTATTAATTTAACAACTAAATTATACCTAGCATAGTTATATAAATTAAATCACTAGTAATTATAGATGGATATCAAAACACTTAGTTTCTAATCAAAATACTTTTTTCTTAAAATATTTGGTATCCTGAAAATAAAATTAAAAACTCATTTAAAAAATTTAAATATTAAAATAAATCAAATATATCATTAGCCATTTTCAAAAAAAATATAAATATTATAAGTTTGTCTATGATTTGTGATTTAGCACTAAATTGATTGAATTTGATAGTTACTTTGAGTAAAACTAGGAAAGTTGCAGTATATTAAACAACTTTAACACAATTCACACATTAACTTTTTGCATGGTAACTGAGAAATTGAAGACTAACCTCCCAATAAATGTGGAACAATCTTGAGCAACTTGAAACAGAGTATGGAACTTCAAAGTGGGATCCTGATAATATCACTTTCAAATCCTCTTGAAACAGAATATGGAACTTCAAAGTGAAATCCTGATAATATCCCAGCCAGAGTTTCAAATCCTTTGACCTGCGAGAATAATATACATTAATCACATACACACAAAAGGACTTAAAAAAATAAAATAAAACTTCTTGAATTTTTGAATTCAATTTCTTGTTACAAGATCAACTTCTTGAATTTTTTATATTCTTCGAAACAAAAATTATTAAAACTATGCTTAAATAAAACAAATTCAACAAAATTAGGAAAATTATGTTCACAAGATCCTAAAAATTAGTAACTATATATCAATAAACTTTCTTAATAATAAAATTAGGAAAGAAATGCTCACAAAATTCTAAATACTAATCGTTGATTGTATTAATTATAAAAGATATATGTAAAAACAAAAAAACAAAACAAAACAGTAAGAAAATTTTAAAAAAATTATCACAAAAAGTTTTTTTAATTATTTTTTCCTCTTTAAGATTTGTCATCTAAAAAAACCATAGAAAAAGACAAAAAAAAAGAGTCAAATTAAAAAGTAATAAAACTAAAAAAAAGTATGGACTTTTTTAATTATTTTTCTCTTCAAATTTTGTCATCTTAAAGTGAAGATATGGAGAAAAAAACTATAATTCATGGAAAAAACTAAAAAAACTAAAAACTAAAAACTAAAAATTAGTTACTAATAGAAATGGAAGTTACTAAATAACCTGTAATAAGACCTCAACCAATCACATTACAAATAAATAAATTTAAATAATAATTAAAAACAAAAAATGAATTACCAATGTTAAACTATGGATAAGTGACATAAATTTTTGGTCAAAAGCAAAACTGAAAGTATAATAATAACAACAATGTAAGCAACTACATTCAATGACCAAATAATAACAATCTTAACCTACGTTGATATGAATTCTATTCAAAGAAAAAGCCTATATGTTTTAGTCCTTAAAATCTTAGACGTTATATAATCGCTGTGGTCCTGACCTAGCCGACGCTGCGCAAAAGGCTGTTGGCCGTCTGGCCCCTGGCTGCCGCAGAGGGCTTGCTCCCTCCTGCTGATCGCAGAGACTCTTACTGCGCCCCAGTGGCTGCTGTGCCACTGCGTTCAGGTCTGAGGAACTCTTTTTCGGAGAACATGGACTCCAATGGGGGCTCGGCTTCCCCCCCTGCGGAGGTCCTGGCATTCAAAGCAATGATCGAAGCCTGCACGAAGAGAGCCCCATCGGTGGCTCAGCAAAAGTTCATCAAGAGGATGGATAAGATCCCCACAGTCGCCCTTTCAGAAGAAGAGACGTGTAAAGCAGCACTGAACCTGGCAGAGAGAGGTCTTATTGGCCAGTTCACAGGCCTCTGGCCTTCACCAAAGTCAGTAGAAGATTGGACTCAGAGAAATTGGAACCCCCTGATCAAGGAGGGTGTGAAAAGCTACTTCGTCGGGAAAGGATACTTCGTCTTTGTGTTCGATAATCCGGAAGACAGAAGCTTAATATTCAGAAATGGGCCATATTTTATGGGACCGCAAGGCCTGTATCTGAATAAATGGTCCCCAGACTTCGACCCCACCCAGGATGTCCCCTCAGCAGTTCCGGTATGGGTGAGACTTCCCCACTTGCCTCTCCACTGCTGGAACCAAAAATCCCTTGAAAACATCGGCAATGCATTGGGTAAATACATAGACAGAGCTGCAAGAAAAGATCAGTATTCATGCGCTCGAATATGTGTTGAAGTCGATCTGGAGGAGGGGTTACCGGAAGCAATCAAACTTACAGTTGCAGGCTGGGAGCATATCCAAGAACTGGACTATGAACAGCTTCCGTTCAAATGTAGACACTGCCACGAACACGGACATTTCGCGAAGCACTGTAAGAAGAAGGCAGAAGAGCAAACAGACAAACAGAAAGATGAACAATGGACTCTAGTCCAGAAAACAACAAATCCAAAAAAAGGCCCTAGCAAAGGAAGGACAACAGGGATGACAAGCAGCTCAAAACCCATCCAGGAAGAGGAAACAGGGATGCCAAGCAGCTCCAAATCCATCCAAGAAGAGGAAGCAAATGTACAAGGGACATCAAGCGCACAGATCAACCCAACAGATCTGGAGCATGAAAACCTGGTGCATGTAGAAAGCACCCCTCCAAGTAAAGAAAGTGAGAAAGAAAAGCAGGTCGAAGCCACACAGGGCAGCTCGCCCAACCCTTCATATGCAGAAATAACAAGGAAAAAAGCAATAGAAAGTTCAGAAACATCAGAAGATGAAGCCTACGAGCGTCCTACCAAAAGAGCTGGCAGGAAATCCCGGAAAGAAAAGAGAGAAGAAGAGGCCGAGAGACTTAAAACCCAAGGGAGCCAAGCAACCATAGAAATGTCCATTGGGCGGAATACCAGGCCGAGACCTTCCAAGGGAGGTCCCACCCCCCCACCAGGTAAATAATGAAATTTGTCTCTTGGAATTGTAGAGGATTGGGGAGCCCTGCAAAACTAGAAGCAGTTAAGGATCTTCTTAAAGCTGAACCCACAGACATCCTCATGCTCCAAGAGACCAAAATTGAAGGGCATTCCCTTCTTGATACCAGTAGGCTAAAATGGAACAAAAATACAGGCAAGGCAGTTAGCGCAAGGGGAACCTCCGGAGGATTGGCTACTCTATGGTCAGATAGCACATTCCAGCTCAATAAATACCATGAAACTCAGCACTGGATATACACAGAATTGACGCACAAAGTTAGTAAGTTGAATGTCTCTCTCTTCAATTTGTATGTTCCGGTAAATTATGCAGAAAAAAGAGAATGCTGGTATTCTTTATCAACTTACCTAGAACAGCAGTCTCCAAACAATATTATCATTGCGGGAGACTTAAATATAGTTCTGAAGCCAAAGGAGAAGAGGGGAGGCTCCAGTTCCAGAGACCCCATGCTGGCCACGGTGGAGGAGATCGTACAGAACTGGGATCTCTTAGACTTCCCTCCAGTACATGGACTCTATACATGGTCGAATAACCGGGTCGGGTCGGAACAAATCTCTGCCCGGCTGGACAGATTTATGATCCAAAGCGGCCTCTTGTTGAACAAAAAGATCGCCAGCACAAAAATTTTGCCCAAATTGACTTCGGACCATAAGCCAATACAGCTGCTATTAGAGGACGAAGAAGATTTGGGCCCCATTCCCTTCCGATTCAGCCCTCTGTGGATTGAGAAACCGGGTTTTATCGAGACAGTGAAAGAGGCATGGGACAAACCCATCATAGGTTCCCCCAGCTACATCTGGGAACAGAAGCTGAAGGCAACAAAACATGCGTTGAAGGAGTGGATTAAAAAGCCTGCACCCAATCCAACCAACCAAAGAAAAGAGGCAGTTCAGAGGATGCACTCAATGCAAATGGAAATGGAGAATAAAGATATTACAGTTGAGCTTCTGGATGAGGAAGTCAAAACACAACGCTCTACCTATCAAGCCTTCCGAACTGAAGAAGAGTACTGGAGATTAAAGTCTAGAAGTTTATGGTTAAAGGCAGGGGACCGGAATACTTCTTATTTCCACAAACAATACAGAGCTAGACTATCCCGGAACCATATAGCGGAAATTAAAACCATGGAGGGACAGGTCTGCAAAGGGTTTGATCAGGTGAAAGCCGCTGCTGAAGCACATTTTAGGAATTTATACAATATTGGAATTCAAGCTGATGAAGAGGAAACCAATGACTTTCTTTCTAATATTCCCCAGCTTGTCAATGAAGAAGAAAATACAGTCCTATGCAGACCTATCACAACCGAGGAGGTTATCCAAGTGATCTGGTCAATGGAAGCCGATAAGGCCCCTGGGCCCGATGGATTCTCTATCCATTTTTATCAATCATGTTGGGAAGTTATCAAATCTGACCTCCTCAAAATGATCAAAGGCTTTATGATAAAAGCTAAAATAGGAGGAGGTATCAAATCCACCTTCCTAGCTTTAATTCCAAAGGAAACCAATCCAGAGACCTTTGCAAGATTCAGGCCAATATCGTTGTGTAATGCTTCTTACAAAATCATAGCCAAGCTCCTAGCAAATCGACTTAAGCCTTTGCTCAAAAAGTTGATTTCCAGCAACCAAGGCGGATTTGTGGAAGGCAGATATATTATGGACAATGTCATTCAGGTTCAGGAGACCATCCATTCAAGCAAACAACGGGGCGAGAAAGGTATGTTGATCAAACTCGATATGGCAAATGCATTCGATAGAGTAAATCGTTTGTTTCTATGCAAAGTCCTGCTTTCTTTTGGTTTCTCTCAGCACTTTGTCCAGCTTATCAAAGCATGCATAGAATCCCCGTGGATTGCCCCTCTCGTCAATGGACGTCCCACCAACTTCTTCCAAGCTCAAAGGGGCATTAGGCAGGGATGCCCTCTCTCTCCCTTCCTGTATATTCTCATGGCAGACTCTCTCAGTAGGAAGTTAGCAGTTGAAAAAACCGTCGGCTCCCTCCCGGGTCTTAAACCTTCTGATGTATCAACTCCCTTAAATCATGCTCTCTTCGCGGATGATTCTCTGCTCCTCGGAGGTGTTTCCACCAGAATAGCGAAAGCATTTGACAATGTACTGAAAAGTTACTGCAGGGTGACTGGAGCTCTTATCAATGAGAGCAAAAGCGAAATCTACAGTTGGAACGCGGAACAGCAAGAGATCACCAACATTTCGAGGATACTCGGGTTCAAAGGCCAGGCCAAGTGGGACAGCTTCAGATATCTTGGTCTTCCCATTTCCTCTGGGGTGAACAAGAGATGTTTTTGGACTCATATAATCAGCAAAATTAAATCCAAAATCACAAATTGGGGTGGTTATTGGTTAACAAAAGGAGGCAAATCCATTCTTATAAAAACGCAGCTGTCAACTCTTCCCATATATCAATCAGCATTTCTTCTCGCCCCCAAATATGTCACAGACCAGATAGCAACCCTGATCAGGAACTTCCTATGGCAAGGCGGGAAAGGAAACAAAAAAAAGTTGCACTTAGTTAAATGGGATACGGTCAAGAGGCCAATAGATGAGGGTGGTCTTCAAATTAGGGACCCCTCCTTTATCAACAAATCGTTGGGCGGCAAACTGTTGTGGAAAATAATAAGCGACCCCTCACATCCAATCAGCATAATTTTACAGTCAAAATACTCAGACAAAGAAGCGATAAGGAAAATGCAACTACAGTCTACAGCGGCCAGCTCGCAGGTATGGAGGCTATGTTGCAAGAGTAGCGAATTCTTCAAAAAACACATGTACAGAATACCCGGAAATGGTAAGTCCACACAATTATGGAAGGATCGAATTATGGGGAAAGACCCGCTGGCGGAAAGAGAGGATATCGCAGAGCTCAGAAATTGGCTGGAAAGAGCAGGAGTCAACAGAGTATATGATCTGGCAAGCTGGGACGAACGTGGAGAATGGTTAAAATGGGACTTCCACGGAGTCCCTGAGCGCCTAAAGGACCAACAGATCCAGCTTGAGAACCTGTTAGAAGATGCCACCCCAGGCAGCAGATTCAAAAAGGATCGATGGGGATGGGGAAAGTCCGGAATATATACCTCAGCAGAGGGATATAAGTCTCTTCAGGGAAATAGGATCAGCCACCATACTCCAGCCTTTTGGAAGCAGGTTTGGGAGCCATTAGCGCTACCAAAAATAAATTTTTTCTTTTGGACCTTGGTACACAACAAGTTATTGACAGGGGACAATCTGACAAAAAGAAAGTTTGAAGGGCCTCATAGATGCGCTCTTTGTAGATGTCAGTTAGAAACTGCCCAGCACTTGTTTCTTGACTGCGCCTTTGCCAAGAAGGTGTGGGGACTTCTTCTCGATGAATTCCAGATCTCTCTCCCTCAGCAAATCTCTGTCTCTGAGCTGTTTGCGACTTGGTGTGCTAGCTACCCCAAAGGCATCCTCCCCAAGTCCTTTTGGCGCAGGATTTGGATAGCGTTGCCAAAATTTGTTTGCTGGCAACTGTGGTTAACCAGAAATCAGCAGATTTTCAAAGAAACGCAGTATTCCCCGTATCAGGTAACAGCAAAAGCTAAAGCCCTTCTGTTGGAAGCAGCTCAGCAACAATATATCAAAGAAGACCCCCTGCTCAGGCCAGAAGAAAAAAGGTGGCTTGCTATAGATCCGCTGTCCCGAAAGTATAGAACCTCACCCCTGAAAGCAAACCTGGAATGGAGAAAAAGAGAGACTGATGACATCTTTCAAAGCTGGTGGAGGGCGCAAAATGTAACTACCATTTTCTTTGATGGAGCGTCCAAAGGGAATCCTGGAGCAGCAGGTGCTGGCGGGGTCATCTACTTTGCGGAAGGGCTCTCCTCTGTTTCTTTTGCATGGGGTCTCGGAGAGAAAACAAACAACCAAGCGGAGATTCTGGGGCTGCTAAAGGCCTGCCACATTGCAAGAGAGAAAAGCGCTAAAGATATTCAAGTCTTCGGAGACTCAGAAATTTTAATCAAAAAACTAATCAGAGAGGAATACTTCAACAATGTTGGGCTCAACAAAATATTGGATAGATTGAAGACGGTTCTACAGAGTTTTGACTCATGCAAATTTTATCATATACTCAGAAATTCCAACAAGGAAGCAGATCGTATGGCGAACTTGGGCAGCACTCTCAACAAAGGAATCTTAAATGTAAACGGGGAAATTCTTTATCATCATTTGTGAACTGCTCCTTTCCAAAGGAAGCAAAAGTAGGTTTTCAACCATGTAAGCAGGGCTGCCTCGGCAAAGTCCCTTTCTGTTTCTAACATATCAATAAAATAAACAACCGTTTCAGTTAAAAAATAAATAAAAAAATCTTAGACGTTATATAATTTACTTATCATATAGTTATAGTTAATCAACCTAGATTTATTTTTTAACTCGGGATCTACCAAGCTCGAGAGAGATCAAATCCCTTTTCAATCTAAAAGAGGTTACACGTTATTTTATGTAATTTGACCAAAATATTTTAATTAATAATTAATTTTTATATTTTATTTATTTTTTAATTTTTATTTTTATTGTTATGTAATTTGACTTTGTCAAAATGTTTACATAACGTAACTTTACAACATCTCTTCCATACTAGCCTCTCGGTGCAAATCAACCTATATTTATTTTAACTCTAGATCTACCAAGAGCAAAGAGGATCAAATTTCTTTAGGTGCAATATTTATAATTATTAATTTTAGTTTTTTGAATTTTTATTTTTATATTTGATTTATTTTGTAATTGTATTTTAAGTTTATTTTTATTGTTACGTAATTTGACCAAGTCAAAATGTTTACATAATATAGCATAACCTTACAACATCTCTTCCATATTGGACTCGAGAGCCCCTAATCACAAAACATTATGAATTTATATAATTTATATAAATATATAATAATAGTAATAAATTGTAAAAGAATAATTATGAATATATATTTTAAGCTAAAGGTTAAATAAGCCTCAAGAGTTAGCTCAATTGGTCAAAGTTATGTTGCTAAAAGTACCTTGCCATTGGGAGGTCACACGTTTAATTCTCCTTGACACCCTTGGGGTTAAGCTTGGATTAGTTTGGTTGGGGGTGTGGTTCCTTTGGGATTAAGAGTGAAGGTTATTATAAAGTGTATAATTTTATTGGATATAGTTTTATTGATGAGTGTAGGGATATTGACTTTCTTGCAAATTATTTTTTTTTAAGCAAAACTAAAATTGTTTTTAATTAGTTAAGAGTTTGCTTCCTTTATTGTAAGAATATAGGTTAAAGACCCAAGGGCCTGAAATTTGATGGTAAGGAAAGTCTACCTTCTTATCAACTATATATAGCTTGGGTGGAGTTTGTGTTCACCTCCTCACTCAGGTTCAATTCCCACAAGTGACTTGTTGGCTTGTTGTGATAAGGCTATAAGGGTGGACACCCTCTGGGATAGAGGTCCATTTAGGCATGCCTCAAGATGCCTCAACCCTTTCCAAGTCACAAGTTATTGGTATATCTAGCTTTAACAGTGTCAAATATACTCTTAGGCTATAATAGCAACTTGTAAGTTTGATGATGGGTTACCATTTCCCATAGTTAAAAAAGAAAAGACAAGAAAATAAAATTTGCACCCTTACGAACCACTTGTAAATTTGTAACAACCCTAGCCAAAATTCCATGTAATAAAGTTAATAAAGGCAAAATAATAACCAAGTTCATGGGACAATTATTCCAAGCTTAATGTTGGGAAAAAAGCATCTTAGTGTGGGTGTTCATTTGGTTTATTATGGATAAAGAAATTGGCAAAGGCAATGGAAAAGGCTTTGGAAAGACATGAGGAATTATTTGGCATTTTATTTATGAAAATAAAGGAAATTAGGAGAAAAGGAAGGTGAAAGGTCATAGGTTGCATGTGGGGAGGAAAATGAAGAAAAAATAGAGGCCTCACTAATCAAATGGATTTTGAGGATCAATTGGTAACCTTTTGTCAGTTTGGTTTTGGAGCTCTCACTCTATTCTCTCTCTCACACACTCTTGGATGCTTAGAGTTTTCTTGGAGCACTTCAACATTGGATCAAGAAAAGAAAAGAAGGCAAAGGAAAGAAAGGATCAAGAAAGAAAGAGAAGGATCAAGCAATTACAAGGAGATTATTTGCAGGTATTGATTTGCATGTGCGATTTCCTTGTTAGTTTTGGCATGCATGGTTATGCATGTGTGTTCTGGGTTCTCTTGTTGTCCTTGGCATGGGTTTTGCTAGGTGTGACAGTGTTATTCAGCCTTGCCTTTCCATTTCTGGATAGTCATGGTGTGATGGGTTCTCATGTTTTTTGTTGAGTTGGATTGTCAAATGGATTTGAAACTCAATGAGGTGGTCTCTAAAAGAAAGAAAACATGGCCTAGTGATCCCTTAATCAGATTGTGGATTGCGGTAAAGCCTTAGCCTAGTAACCCCTGAACCGGAATGTGGGTTGCGGTAAATCCAGATTTTGTGTTACCTTGGTGGGCCTAAGAATCCTCAACTGGTGAATGGCGGAATATACGGTAAATCCTAGAGGCGGGTTCCCTTAATCAGGCCTAGGAATCCTTGGACGGTGAATTCCAAGATATACAGTAAATCCTAGAGGGTGGAGTCTCGGTTAAGGCCTAGCAATCTGATGTGGATTGCGGTAGAGCTTAGAGACTAGGAGATAGGAAAATTCCTCACAGTGTAGGTGGAGAAATCTAGTTGCCTCCATGCTTGTTTAGGAACTAATGATCTAGTGTGGATTGCGGTAAATACTAGTTCTATTGATGAGGGTGAGGTGGTGTAGCCTCGGGAAGCCCTGGTTTATGTTGGTTATGAGTTCCATATTCATGCTTGGAAAATGGCACAAGGGTGATTGGTTGAAAGAAAGATTTGGTTAAGCCAAACTATGGTCAGGTGGTTCATGGAAGTCCCATACCTGGTTGGCTTTTGCACTCATTAATAAGGAGTTCTTTCTCCTTGGTATTTCATGTGTAAATGTATTAGTTTATATGTGGATTTTATGGTTGTTGTATCCTTGTTATTTATGTTGTTTATATGTTGTTTATGAGTATGTTTTATGACAATGATGATGTATGGCTCTCATCATGTTTTGATTTGTAAATGAATGAACAAAGAATATATGACCCAATAAATATTAATGCAGTTAATGTGATAAGGCATCAATGCTTCTTATCAATTCTTAGATAAATATAAGACCCCTATGCTCAGAGCTGTTCTTATGACCTATAGAATGCATATTTGTGACATGTTTGACAAATGCTTGTCATGGCTAGTAGGGGTCCAGTCAAGTATTTGTTCAATTATTTGTATTCGTATCATTGTTTCGATGTTACTTTTCATTCCTGAAGGTTTCATGGAGTTCTGGGTAGTGGCTTGAATCATGGGCCTTAAAAAGTGGCATAAAATATGGGGTCGTTGGCTCTGAACTAACTGAAAAAGTCCCCAGTGACTTGCATGCCCTTGCTATGGGAGCGACTAGAGTGTCTAAGTCGCATGCATGCCCATGTCATGGGAGTGATTGAGGTTCTAGGTCAGTAAAATGTTAAGTTGCCTCAGGGGTGGTCACCTGGAAATGTTGGTTGGCTCCTAGAGGTTTTGTAACATGTGTAGAATATTAGATTGGTTGTGTTTTGTTAGTTCCACTTCCTTAACTGTACATGGGGAGTTGAATCAAATCATAGTAGCCTATTATCACATGTTTACCCCAACGAATCGGTAAAATTGGGTAAATGTGGGAGGAGGGTGTTACATAGTGGTATCAAATCATGGTTCACCCCTTGGACTGGATGGGTGGTGTGTTGGTCATGCATTCATGTCGGTTGCATATGTGTTGCTTATACTTATGGTCTATGTTCTTGTTGCATATGCATGGTGTTGGTCATGGTCACAATTGTGTTGTCATGTGAAAGTTTATGGTGTTGTTGTTGGATGTGTTGGTCGTGAGTGTATGTCAGTCATGCATTGGTTATGCATGTCTATGCTTATATGTTGATTATGCATACAATGACATGGTTGTACTTGTCATGCATGGGGTTGTGAGGTGTGGTTGATATGGTCATGCATTGATGACTGAACTATGGTTAGGATGATATCTATATGTTGTTATGATTATGTTTATACATGTATTGTGTTATTTTGGTTGATCTTGCAAATGAGATATCCTCCCTGAACTATACTGAGGTATGTTGATTATGTTTATATTTTGGTTTAGCTGACATGGTATGCTTGGCAAGAAAGATATCAAAGATGACTAGCAAGATGGTAGACTACAATTCACAAGACTCTCCCTATGGATCAGATGAGTAGCGTGGTGTTGGGCACTCTTCTGACTTAGCAGACACATTGAGAAGATTGAAGGAAGAATTAAGAAGTTGTAAGTAGACAATGACAAAATCATGCAAGCACTGGAGAAACAAGTAGAAGTTAATGCAGTAATCCTTCAGAGTTTGTGAGAATTGTAGAGACAGGGACCAATTCATATCAACCATGGGTAGGAGGACAAAACTAATGGGGCATATGGTAGTAGGTCTCATGGTGGTCACAGGTCAGATAGGGATGACATGGTTAGAGATAACAAGCTCTTGGATACTTCGGATAGGAGAGGTGATGGACACAATTACTATTCTAGTTCTGGTTCTGACAAGCACCATGATCATCATCTCTATCACCCTTACAGGATGAGTGACAAGGTATATTTGTCAAATGAGTTTAAGAAAGCTAAGCCACTTACTTTTGATGGATATTTGAAGAAACTGGAGGATGCAGAGGCTTAGTTACTTGGGATGAAGAATTTCTTTGAACTACATGAGTACACAAAGAATATGAAGGCCATAATAGATATCTCCAATCTGAAAGGGAGAGTAGACATCTGGTGGGAAGATGTAAGGCAGGTTAGAGACATTAGGACAGAGGATTTGAGTTGCCATGATTTCAAAGCACTTTTCAGGAAGAAGTACTTGTTAGAAAGGTACCACGACTACGAGGCCAAAGAATTTTATGAGCTAAAGATGGGATCGATGACTGATGAGGAGTATATGACTAAGTTCCTAAAGCTATTGAGGCATGCACCATATCTTAAATATGAGAAGGCTAAGGTTCAAAGATTTGTCAATGGATTTCCATTAGTTTTTAGAGATTGAATTGAGTATGATGAGCCTCGGTCACTTAAGGAATTTATTGGGAAACTAAAACATTTCTATGAGCAGTCAAAGCATAAGAATGAATCTCAACAAGGATGGAAAGAGAAAGATAAAGGTAAAGGTAAATGGAAGCTAAAAAGAAAAAGGCCTCACAATGCAAAAGAGAAAGAAAATGTTGCATCATACAAGAAATTCAACCTAGTTATACAGGGACATGGGTCACAATAGTATAATAGAGGTTGTGGTACATGATGGTTAGAGTGTTGGACATTTGGTAAGGAACATCTTAAGAGGGATTGTCCACATAATTAAGGTGGTAGGCCTCAGATTTACAGTGCACAAGAAGCGCAGATAGTTGGGGATGTTGGGCAGAGCATTCCATGGATTTATGCAGCGCTAGCAAGCAGGCAAGGCAACAGTCAACTATTAGCGAGATGGACGGTAAGCTTTGTGATCAATTTGTTTCCATTTTGATTGACCCTGGATCTAATTATAGTTATGTTAATCCTGACCTGGTGGATAATTTTGGTTTGAATAAAGAAGTGCATGCAGAATCTTGGTTAGTGCAATTGGCTACAGGTACAAAGAAGAGAGTTATTGGGTAAGAGCGTGTGCATTCGAGTTGAATGGTATGCCTATATCAACACATTTGAATGTATTGTCGTTAGGATCATATAGTATGCTATTGGGCATGGCCTTGATAAATATTCATAGGACCAAGGTAGATTGTTATGAAAAAGTCATTGAGTACTTGGATGACAATGGAGAACAGAGAATCTTGCAAGGTAAGAAGAAGGAAACATCAGTTAGAATGGTGAAAACTATGTAGGCAAAGCACAGTTGCAGAAAAGGGTGTTTGTTATTTGCAATGCATATTTCCAGTGACAAAGGTAAGGAAGTTGAGGATGCAGATGTCTTGAGAAGGTACCCAGTTCTACAGCAGTTTCAGGATGTGTTTCCAGTAGAGATTTCAGACTTGTTGCCACACAGAGAAGTGGACTTTTATATTGATTTGGTACCAGGGGAAGCACCAACATCGAAGGCACCTTATGGGATGAGCACACCAGAGTTAGTAGAGTTGAAATTACAGTTGAATGAAATTCTTGACAAGGGATACATTAGGCCAAGTGTATCACCGTGGGGTGCACCAGTATTATTTGTGAAGAGGAAGGATGGTGCTCTCAGGTTATGCATCGATTACATGCAATTGAGTAAGGTAACCATCAAGAACAAGTATCCATTGTCGAGGACTGATGACTTGTTTGATCAGTTGAAGGGAGTAGCAGTGTTCTCAAAGGTCAATCTGAGATCCGGATATCATCAAGTACGCATCAAGGAAGAGGACATTTACAAGAAAACTTTCCAGACTAGGTATGGGCATTATGAGTTTGTTGTAGTTCAATTTGGTTTGAAAATTGCTCTAACTACTTTTATGTGCTTGATGAATAGTGTATTGCTTCCTTATCTGGACAAGTTTTTTATTGTATTTATTGATGACATCTTGATATATTCTAAAAATGAGGAAGAACATGTTGAGCATTTAGCAGTAGTGTTGAGATTGCTAAGAGAGCATTAGTTGTATGCCAAGCTTAGAAAATGCAGTTTCTTTCAAACAGAGGTACATTACTTGGGACATGTTGTTTCCAAGGAAGGTATAGTAGTGGATCCAGAGAAGATAAGAGTTATCATGGAATGGGCAACTCCTAGAAATGTGGATGAGGTAATATCATTTATGGGGTTAGTAGGTTACTATAGGAGGTTCATTAGGAACTTATCTCGCATTGCATATCATATTACATCATTGCAAAGGAAAGGTAAGAAATTTGAATGGATAGAGGAATGTGCAGCTAGTTTTGAGCAATTGAAGTAGTTGTTGACAAATGCTCCAGTGTTAAAGATTGCATATCCGAACAAAGAATTTGTGGTATGCACATATTCTTGCAATATAAGACTTGGTGGAGTCCTTATGCAGGAAGGACAGGTAGTGTACTATGAGTCATGGAAACTAAATAAGCACGAGCAAAATTATCTGACACATGATCTTGAGTTGGCAACGATCATCCATACGTTGAAGATGTGGAGGCACTATATTCTTGGAAGGAGGTTTGTATTGATGAGTGATCACATTGGGTTGAGATACTTGTTTGATTAGTCGAATCTAAATTCCAGGCAAGCTAGATGGTTGGCCACTATTAGTGAGTTTGATTTTGAGATCAAGTACATTAAGGGTAAAGAGAATAGGGTTGCATATGCTCTTAGCAGGTGGATACAGTTGAATCATATAGCAGCTCTGGTTTCTTATGGGACAGATTTACAGGATCAGATCTTACGGGAAGGTGAGCAATATGGAAGGTACATGGAGCTTATGCACATAATACCACAGGGTACAAGTGATCAGGATGTGGAATATCATCTCACAATAGATGGTTTTATTAGATTTAGGGATAGGATATATGTGTCAGACAATAATGAGCTCAAGAAGACTATCTTGACAGAGTTTCATGTGAAACCATATTTAAGTCACCCAGGATATCAAAAGACATTGACATCAATGAAGAAGTTTTATTATTGGCCAAATTTGAAAAAGGACATGGCAGAGTTTGTGGCTAGATGTTTGGACTGTTAATAGGTGAAGGAAAATTGTAAGCATCTTGGTGGACTACTACAGTGGATTTCGATTCTAGAGTGGAAGTGGGAGGTCATTTCCATATATTTCATCACAGGTTTTCTGAGGACATATAGACAAGATGATTCCATCATGGTTGTGGTGGAAAGGTTGACAAATGTAGCGCACTTCATTCCAGCGAAGTCTACTTATTCAACTAGTGATGTAGCACATGTATTAAACAGAGATGTAGTGAGACTGCATGGTGTTCAAAAGAAGATTGTGTTAGACAGGGATGCTAAGTTCACTTCCAAGTTTTGGAAGGATTTGTTCGCGGGATTAGGGACAGAGTTGACCTTCAGTACAACTTATCATCCGCAGACAGATGGGCAGATAGAGAGGGTCAGCTGGATATTGGAGGATATGTCAAGGATGTACGTGATGCACCAACAACAGAAATGGGAAGAGTATCTTCAACTGGTTGAGTTCACTTACAACAATGGGTATTGGTAATATTTGAGGGTGAGTTCATTTGAGGTATTGTATGGGCGGAGTTGTAATACTCCCATCATTTGGAGTGATCCAGTTAATAGGTTGTGATTGGATCGGATATGTTGGAAAAGATGGAACAAGAAATGCAGGTTATCAAGAAGAATCTAAAGGCAACACATGACAGGCATAAAATTTATGCTGATCGAAACAAGTTGTTTAAGGAGTTTCAGGTTGGGGAACAAGTGTATTTGTGCATCAAGCCCAAGAAGATCTCCTTGCAGATTGGATCATGTGCTAAGATGGGACCTTGGTTTTATGGCCCTTTCAAGATTCTTAAAAGGATTGGACCAGTATCTTATCGACTTACACTACATCCGATAGTGAAAGTCCATGATGTTTTCCATGTGTCATTGCTTAAAAAGTATGTTAAATATGTTGATCATGTGATTGACTGGTCTATATTACAGGTGGAGCCAGATGGAGAATTCCAGCTGGAAAATCAGTGTATATTGCAATGAAAGATGTTCATGCTCCATAACTGAGCAATCGAGCAGGTTAAAGTGCAATGGAAGCACTTTGGGCCCGATGAAACTACATGGGAGATGGAGGATCAGATGCGGGCTAGGTATCCTTCTCTATTTGTTGGATGAGCGAATGTTTTTGGTATATGTTTTAGTGTGATTTTTTTGGTATATGGATGTAAATATTGCTATGAGTTGCGTTATAAAGCTCCAATAAGTAGTATGGGTGTCATGCTAGTATGGTTCTTAAGTTGTTATGTGTCATGTTGGTTTTCTTCTTAGCATGTTGATCATTATAAATACTTCATTGAGCTAAGTTATGAAGCACCATGGACAATATGTTTTTCTTTAAGTGGTCTTGTTGGTTGTAGGTGTCATTGAATATCGAGGACGGTGTTCCCCCAAGGGGTAGGGTTCTGTAACAGCTTTGGTCAAAATTCCATGTAATAAAGTTAATAAAGGAAAAATAATAACCAAGGTCATGGGACACTTATTCCAAGTTGAATGTTTGGAAAAAACATCCTAGTGTGGGTGTTCATATAGTTTATTATGACTAGGGACATTGGCAAAGGCAATGGAAAAGGCTTTGGAAATTCATGAGACATTAATTGGCATTTTATTTATGAAAATAAAGGAAATTATGAGAAAGGAAGGTGAAAGGTCACAAGTTGCATGTAAGGAGGAAAATGAAGAAAAATAGAGACCTTATTAATAAAAAGGCTTCTGAGGATCAGTTGGTAACCTTTTGTCAGTTCAGTTTTGGAGCTCTCTCTCTATTCTCTCTCTCTCGCACTCTTGGTCACTAAGAGTTTTATTGGAGCACTTTTGCATTGGATCAAGAAAAGTAAAGAAGGCAAAGGAAAGCAAGGATCAAGAAAGGAAGAGCAGGATCAAGCAATTATAGTGGGATTATTTGCAGGCATCGATTTGCATATGTGATTTCCTTGCTAGTTTTAACATGCATGGTTATGCATGTGTGTTATGGGTTCTCCTGTTGTCATAGGCATGGGTTTTTCTACGTGTGACAACGTTCTTCAGCCTTGCCTTGCCATTTCAATATAGCCATGGTGTGATGGGTTCTCATGTTTTTGGTTGAGCTAGATTGCCAAATGAATTAGAAATTGAGTGAGGTGGTCTCTGAAAGAAATAACACATGGCCTAGTGATCCCGGAATCACAATATGGATTGTGGTAAATCCTTATCCTAGTAACCCCTAAACTAGATTGTGGGTTGTGGTTAAGCTGTATTTTGTGTTACCTCGGTGGGCCTAGGAATCCTCGACTGGTGAATGGTGGGATATATGGTAAATCCTAGAGGTGGGTGCCCTCAACCAGGCCTAGGAATCCTTGGTCGATGAATGGTAGGATATATGGTAAAGCCTAGAGGGTGGAGTCTTGGTTAAGGCCTAGCGATCCGATGTGGATTGCAGTAAAGCCTAGAGGCTAGGAGACAGGAAAATTCTTCATGGTGTAGGTGGAGAAACCTGGTGGCATCCATGCTTGTTTAGGGCCTAGTGAGCTGGTGGGGATTGTAGTAAAGCCTAGTTCTATTGATGAGGGTGAGGTCGTGTAGCCTTGGGAAGCCTTGGTTGATTTTGGTTATGAGTCTCAATTCTTGCTTGGAATATGGCACGAGGGTGATTGGCTGAAAGAAATATTTGGTTAATCCAATATGTGGTTGGATGGTTCGTGGAAGTCTCATACCTAACTGGATTTTGCATTCATTAATAAGGAGCTATTTCTCCTTGGTATTTCATGTGTAAATGTATTGGTTTATATGTGGATTTTATGGTTGTTGTATCCTTGTTATTTATGCTGGTTATGAGTGTGTTTTATGACAGTGATGATATATGGCTATCATCATGTTTTGATTTGTAGATGAATGAACAAAAAATATATGACCTAATATATGATAATGAAGTTAATGTGATAATGCATCAATACTTCTTAGAGATTCTCATATAAGTATGAGACACTTATGCTTAGATACGTTGTTATGACTTGTAGAATGCATATTTGTGACATGTTTGATGAAATACCTTTCATGGCTAGTAGTGGTCAAGTCAATTATTTGCATTAGTATCATTATTTCAATGTTACTTTTCATTCTTGAAGGTTTCATGGAGTTATGGGCAGTGGCCTGGGTCCTGGCCCTGAAAAAGTGGCACAGAATCTGGGGTCGTTGGCTCTGAACTAGTTGACAAATTCCCTTATCGCCTGCATGCCCTTGTTGTGGGAGCGACTAGAGGGTCCCATTCACATGCATTCCCATTTCATGGGAGTGACTAAGGCTCTATGTCAGTAAAATGTTAAGTTTCCTCGGGGGTTGGTCACCTAGAAAGGTTGGTTGGTTCCTGGAGGTTCTATAACATGTGTAGAAGGTTAGGTTGGTTGTGTTTTGCCGGTTCCACTTCCTTAAATATACACAAGGAGTTGAATAAGATCATAGTAACCTCTCATCACATGTTTACCCCAACAGACTGGTTAACTTGGGTAAATGTGGGAGGTGGGTGTTAAAAAATTATTTTAGGTGGCATGGTTTCTCTTGAATAAAAATGATGAGTCAACTTGTATTTACTCATAGTACCAATGATTATTGTATTTAATTCTAATTAACAACTGAAATATGATATTCCTTACCACCTTCGAGAAAATAATTACAATAACTATAGATAAATATAGGATGAATTCCCATGGAAAAAAATTATAATAAGTCATGGGTGAAATCTTTTATAAAAGAGCTTATAACTAAGTTGAAAAACATATAGTTATTTTTTTTTAATAAGCATGGGAATCAATAACTCTTGGGTTGATCTAAGCTAGGTTGGGGATAAAACCCACTAGCTACTGTTAAAATATCCTAAAACCAACTATCTAAGCAAATAAATTAGATATAGTTACTTGTTGGTGATATTAACTTGTGCATGTATTGGAAAACGAGAAATGCAATCACACATAGTGCACAAATACTTTTTCCCTTCTAAATATGTTCATCATTCCAAATTATCTTTAGAACTTACAACAACTCCCTTATAGGGGAAAATGGTTTTAAGAAATTAATCAAACGAACAACAAACTTGAAAATTACAGTTTACACAAAAATCAAGGCAGCCTACCCCAAATCCATATGGTTGTACAAAATTCGTACAACTATATGAAATTTATACGGATGGTGGTACGACCTGTTGGGTTGTATGGCTGCTCTTTTCCTTGCTCCCGATTGGTTGTTTATCCTTGATGGGTTTCCTTCTTGCTGAACTATTGTTGAACTCCTTACCAATAGTTGAAAATCATACCTCTGACTTTCTTCTTCACTCACGTGACTTTGAAGTGAATGCTCTGTGTGTATTTATCCTTTTCCCTCTCTTTCTTTTATGACTTTAACATGAGCCAAAAATCTAATCTTCAATTGTTGAGATCTAACTGTGAGATCAATAACTCTTTTTTTACTTAAATTATTAAGTGACCCACTTTAGTCACTTTATTAACTAAAATTCACTTTAATAAAATAACGTTCTTCATATAATTAATTAAGTGAACTTCTAAAAAAACATAGGATACTTTTAATGACGATTTCCATAAGTAGACACCCTCATGAAAATACCTCTATGAGCTACAAACACTAAAAAATGCCACTATAACCCAAGAGTATACAACAATCCACAAGGCAAATATACCAATAACAAGTGAATTAGTGAGAGTTAAGACATTTCAAGCCACACCAAAGTATACCTTTATCCTTGGGGTGTCTATACCACATTGGACTACCATATTACTCATGGGAATTGAATGGAAGATATACAGATCTCGTAACTAAATTAAAAATATGTAAAAAAAGAATTATGAATTTTTTTTTTTTTTTTTTTTTTTTTTAAACGATCTTGAGATTTGTTATTACATTTAAAATAAAAATAATAATTGAAAAAATTAAAATAATCTTTAACAAAATTAAGATTTTAAATATAAATATAAAATACTGTGAAATTAGATATTTTATTGTTGATAAAAACTTACAAAATTGATCAATATCAAAGTATGGTAAAAATACATAATGTAGAAAAACAATTATGTTTTTCATCATATAATGAATATAAAATTAATTTAAATTGAAAATGAAACAAAAAATCGAGGTTTTAATGTTCAAACCCCTTAACAAGTGAAAAAGCTACACATTTATACATACTAACAAAACCCCTTAACCACAAGAATTATATATTTATACATAATTAGAGGATCAAATACAATGATACCAGTGGTTCTAAGTGCTCGAGAAAAACGAACATGGATGGTTGTTGCTTTGATCCATGCAACCAATTTGACTAGGGTATGTTGACTTGATTCAACTTTATCAATGGTACAAAATTTAGGTTTCCCCGTTAGATTTTAATAATCTAGTTAGTTTGATGTGTCAAATTTTTAAGCTATGCCATATTACTTATACAAAGTTATGAGTTGTTAGTAAGCCATATCATTCACTAATTTGGAGATTGAGATAGTGTTGTCTGGATCAAGTGTTGAAGTTAGATGAGGGTGAAGGTGAGGGTGGGGCTATATGCAAAAACATATATTATATATGTTTTGCATATTAACTCCCCCCCATTCTCAAATATTTCCTCCCATCCTCACCCTCATAAAATATATTTTCTCTAATATTTCCCCTGCCCTTACCCTCATAAAATACATTTTCTCTTAATATTTTCTCCCATCCCCACCCTCATGAGAGCAGGGATGGGGAAGTTCATATGAAAAACATATATAATATTTATTTTGTGGAGGCGCGTGAAGTTATTCTTATTATTGAGGGTTTAAGCAGGATGATTTCTAAGGCAAAGTCTGAAAGCTCCTTAAAGGGTGTTAAGGTATATAAGAACACATTCCTCACACACTTACTCTTTGTGGATGATGTCTTGACCATTGGAGAAGGATCGGTTGGATAATGGAAGGTTTTCAGCGCCACTTTCAATTCCTTTTGTGTCGCCACTAGAATGTTGATCATTCAAGGTAAGTCCTCTTTTTTCTTGCACAATACTCCTAATGGCTTTATTGATGTGATTAACTCTTTTCTCCCATACAAAGAGGCAAACTTGGAGCAAGGTCTCACTTATTTAGGCTATTACCTTAAGCCTAACTGTTACTTGGTTAAGGACTAGCCATGGCTCCTTAAATGCATTGAAAAATGCATCGATACTTGGTGCTTCAAGCGGTTCTCGATTGGAGGAAGGATGACTAGTAAAATTGGTGCTAGAAATCATCCTAGTGTATTGGATTTCTCTATCGAAGGTCCCAAAATCAGCTATTAGCATAATTAAACAATCCATGTTAAACCTTTTTTGGGTGGGTAAGAAGTGTCAAGTTGGTTTTCATCTAGTTAAGTGTGAGACATTGTCCAAACCAAAATGTTATGGAGTACGGGTCTTCAAGAACCTTCACTGCTTTGGCTTAGCCCTAGTAATGAAAAACTTATGGCAAGCAATAACTAGCAATGGTATTTGGAGTACTGGATGGTTGACCTGGAACATCAGTCATGGTAATAGTATCAAGTTGGGGATCAAGCCATTCGTTGGGGGCTCACCTTTTTATAGACTATTGTTAGATCTTATCGATAAGCTCAATGCATGTGGTATCTCCAGGCTTGGTCAAGCCTTTATGTCAGGTTCCCATGCAAAATACATTGGTAAATGGATGTTATTGGCCGATTTGGGATTACAAGACCGTTTATCTCTTAAGTTGGATGGTTTCATTCTTAAACTGTCTCGGAGTGGCCTTTTTCTTAATGACAGAAAGGATGCCATCATCTGGCAATGGAATTCAACATTCATCCAAGTCTCAACTAATTTGGCATACGAAGTGATCACAACTGGTATAATTTCTTTTGAGGTGAAATGGTGGAGCAAAAAAATATGGAGGTGGTTCATTCCACCAAAACTCAAGTGTTTTATATGGTTGGTGCTAAAAAAAATATCCCGACGTGGGGCATTTTGACTCGTCATGGATTCAAGGGACCGAATGTATGTGTTCTTTGCAAGTTGAGTCTAGAATCAACTAAGCACCTCTTCTATCTATGTGATTTTTCAGTAGCTCTGTGGCAAAAAGTCTAATCTTCTCTAAGCATTTGGGATTTTGGTCTGACTAGTTATTTGGAAACATGTATTTTCTAGTGGGATCAAAACATGGGGAATTTTAAATCCCTTCCTATTTCCATGGCTTGGTGAATCTGGAAAGCTCAAAACAAGTTAATCTTTGAAGGTTTTCCTATCAGCGCCCACTAGATTATGCTACAAATTATGGGTTTTTTCTATGATTACTTGAGCCGTATAAAACCAATGAAACGTCGCCTGATCACTTTACTTGTAGCACACTACTTGGTAAGCTCTAGTTTTTTTGATGGAGCACAACATAATGGAGTTTGTGGTGGTGGTGGCGTCATTATTCTCCCTGGAAATATTGTTGTGTATATTTGTCTAAATCTAGGGTTGGATTCTATTACAAAAGCGGAGACTGTCACTTGTTGGGCACTTCTTCTTATTGTAGCATCCATCAAGGTTGATTCCCTGCAGGTATATGGAGATTCAAAATGTGTGATTGTGTGGCTAAATGGAGTCAATTAGCTTCAGGAAATTGCAACACCCTCCTCCCACATTTACACAAGATAACCAGTCCACTGGGGTAAACATGTGATGAAGAGTTATTATGATATGATTCAACTCCCTAAGTGTAGTTAAGGAAGTGGAACTGATGAACAAACACTTTGCAGACCTCCCTCAAGTGTTATAGGACCCCCAGGAGCTAATCCACCACTCCAAGTTCCCAACCCCCAATAGCTTATCACTCAAGTAAACCCCTAATTTCTCCCATGACAAGCCCTCCATGCGACTGAAACCCTCCAGTCGCTCCCAGAATCCTGTAAGGGAGATACTACAGTCTTTTTCAACCAATTTTGTGCTAGAGACTAAGAGATTTAAGCCACTTTTTCATGGCTAGTCTCCAGACTACTACCCAAACCTTGATGAGACTTTCCAAGACAATAAATGACACCAAGACAAAGCCTCTAGTACAAAACTTGATCAAGGACTTGACCTAACCAAGCCTAACCATGACATACATTTCGTCGAACACATTATGAACATGTAATCTACAAGCTATAAATGCATATCTGAACATAAGGGTCTGATACTTATCTAAAATTCACCAAGAAGGTCTAGTGCCTTCTCATAATAGTTGCAATAACATCTATTAGGTCATGCATTCAATAGTCATTCATTTACCAATCAAACATGATAAGAGCCATAACTAAAATCTGTCATGAAACCATGTTTATAGCCAACAAAATAACAATGATAGAACAACCATTAAATCCACATAATAACAAGTACATCTACACATAGAACACAAGATGAAAAGAACTCTTATTAACATACACAAAGCTGACCAAGTCAGGGACTTCCACGTACCACTCGACCATCGCTTGGGTTGAACCAAATCTTTCTTTTAGCCAATCACCCCCCAGCCATGTTCCAAGCATGATTATGGGACTTACAACAAAACAACCAGGGCTTCCTCAAGCTTTACCCTATATCCCACCAAAGAATTCCTAGGTCCAAAACCCTCATCTATATATCCCAACTTTCTTGCAATCTCACCAAGGGATTCCTAGGCCCAAACATGGAACATACACTACCAAGATTTACCGAATCCCACTGTTTAGGGATCATTGTGCCTATACAATCATGGATCCATTCGGATCTCTCCACCTAAACTATGAGGAATTTATCTGTCTCCACCTCTAGGCTTTACCGTATATCATGCCATTCACCGGTCGAGGATTCTTAGGCCCAATGAGGCTCCACCCTCTAGGCTTTACCATATATCCCGTCCTTCACCGTTCGATGATTCGTAGGCCTAACGAGGGCATACAGAATCACAATTTATAGTAATCCCACCTTCACCGATCCAAGGATTCCTAGGTGGTGTGTTTCTCCCTTGAGACCACCCCACTAAATTTTGAAACCATTCGGCAATCCATCTCAACAAAAAGAGAGAAACCCCATCACACCATGGTTATCCGGAAATGGAAAAGCAAGGTTGAAAACCACTGTCACATCTAGAAAAACCATGCCAATGACAACAAGAGGAACAAAAACACACATGCATGTACCATACATGCCAAAATTAGCAATGAAGACATACATGAAACTCGATACCTGCAAGTAATCTCGTTGTAGCCACTTGATCCAACTCTTCCTTGCTTGATATTTGCTTCCCTTTTGCTTTCTTGTCCTTCCTTTTCCTTCCTTCCTCCAATGCTAGAGTGCTCCAAGAATACTCTAAGTGTCCAAGAGTATGAGAGAGATAATAGAGAGAGAGATCCAAAACTAAACTGGCAAAAGTCTATGAATTGATCATCATCAGCCTTTTTATCAATGAGGCCTCTATTTTCTTCAATTTCCATTATTTTCCTTCATTTTCTTCCTGACATGCAACTTGTGACCTTTAACTTTCCTTTTCTCCTAATTTTCGTTATTTTCATAAATAAAATGTCAATTATTGCCTCTTGCCTTTCCAAATCCTTTGTCATTGCCTTTGCCAATTTCCTTAGCCATAATAAACCAAATGAACACCCACACTATGATGTTTTATCCAAGATTTAGCTTGGAATATGTGTCCCATGACCTTGGTTATTATTTTTCCTTTATTAACTTTATTACATGGAATTTTGACTAGGGTTGTTACAGAACTCTCCCCCTTGGGGGAACACTATCCTTGATGTTCAACGACACCTATAAACCAGCAAACCACTAAAAATAAAACATGTTGCCTATGGAGCTTATAACATAGCCTGTTGCAGTATTTACAATGAGCACTGCTAAAAGCATGACAAACATATCGTTTACTAGAGCTTTATAACACAACTCATTATGATATTTACAATAACAACCACATATACTCTCATGTGCATTTGCTTCAGCCAACAAATAACCATATTGTTCATGGAGCTTTATAAATCCAACTCGATACAATATTTACAATAATATACACATAAGCACATTTGCTCAACCAACAAATAAAAGGATACGATGATTGCATCCGCAACAAGGGAATCCATATTCTCACACCTCCACCCTAAAAAGTAGTACCAGAATTCACCTCCTTCCAAGGAAGTCAATAATCCACTGCCAAATTCAAGGTTTCATCCAATGCCTAATGCTACAACCTTGTGCCACTTGCCCTCTCAATGAATAATTACCAACTCATTGTTCCAGGGCACATTCCCAATGTGCATCTGATTCCATCTAGTGATGTTATTGACCAAAACAAATGTATTCCCTAACCTTCCCTTCTCTGCTGCATAGTCCCTCAGCAATCCAATCACCCCCTTCCTTACAGTCACTCACCTTCCAAGTTCCCTGACATCCCCTATCTTGGGCCATCCATCCCTTGGCAAGGCTTCCTTGCATCAGAAGATCCAAAAATCAAGGCAAATCCCTACCTCAAAACCATCATACTGGTCATAGCATGCTCATGGAAATAAATGGACACAATTGGGTACCAATTTCCCATAATGGCCCTGCTCCTGAAGTGCTTTACCAACATACTACTAATTGTTCCAATTCCTTGTATTGTTGTTGCTAATTCTTGCAGTAAGTTTCAACCACCCAAACCGAGCATTTTCATGCTTTCCTATACCAAGCACATAAATGCCATTAGATGCAAAAAAAATAGAAATAAACTCATCTCATACCTCATTGATGGCATGTCAATAAGGTACACTTGCAATTATGTTCACTTCCTGTCACGACAAGTCAAACTAGTTGTTTGATCAAATCATCATGTATAAACATATCACATTTGGTTAGCTCAAAACGCAACCATCATAAATCAGAGTCATACATCACATGCATAATAAAATGAAATAAAATGCCAACACTTATCCTTAAATTGATCTTTTATCCTCTTCGTACACACACCAGATCGGTCGCCACATCGGACAAGCATCGAGTGCCCTTTCTTCTCTTCAACCTCGTACACATACACACAATGTACATCACATGCATACACTCACACACTGCATATAACACCACACAGTACATGCATCTACACCTACCATGCAACACAACATGTACAACTACACCCGGTGTACAACACAATACATATACATAAACATAGTACAACACAACGAATACACTTGTCACGATGCCACAACTATACAATGCACATACATAGTACTAGATGTACACAGCACAACATGTACTACATACACACAATACCTAATGTACACCATTACCACATGTACAACATCTACACAGGTAACATGTACACAACACCACTTGCACAAAATGTACACAATATCACATGTATGCGGCACCACCTGCATGTGTACACATCACCACATGTACACCGCACCACCTGTACAATGTGTACACAACACCATATGTACATAAAATCACATTCACGACATGTACATGCCACCACATGTACAAAGCACCAAATGCACGACATGTACACAACACCACCTGCACACAACACCACATGTACAACATGTACACAACATCACATGTACAATAATGCACACAACCCCATATGTGCATAACACCACATGTACAACATGCACACAACACCATATGTACATAGCACTACATATAAAACATGTACATAGCACTACATATACAACATGTACATAGCACCATATGTACACAACATCACATATCCAATATGTGCACAACACCATATGCACACAACGTCGCAGATCCAACATGCGCACAATACGATATGCACATAGCACCGCATTTCCAACATGGACATAGCACCATCTACACCCAACACTGCATATGCAATATACACACAACACCATATATACAACAAACACATTACATCATATGTACACAACACCAGTACCACACATCCTAAGACCACATTGTCCTTATCAAACAACCTTGCTTCTAGTGTCTTATCCATGCTTGTCCCAACATGTCGCAAAGCACATTTCTTTCATTTTGTTGATGTATCCCTCACCATAGTCTATCCATAACATAGACATAGTATAATCACATAATATCAATTCATAACCACATGATACTGACCTCGTAGATTTTTCAAGACTACTCTTCCCACTTGATTCCCCATAAGACCAGGAATCTCTTTCATGTCATTCACCTACATAAGCAATCATTCCTCCACAAGAATGATTCCTGACAACTCTGTTAGACAATGACATACATACATACATATATATAAACATTAGCATAAAACAATCATGATCCTGTCAGACAATGCCATACATACATACATGTATACATATAAACATTAACATTAAGCAATCATGATTTCTGACAACCCTATAAGACAACGACATACATACATACATGTATACATATATAGACATCAACATAATCATGATCACAACATAATTACCATATATCATAAGGTCAAGGTTAATATAATTTCCTTTATTCATGCACAACATGCACAATATTAAGAACAATAGTTTGTAACATAACCAACGCATCTGACACCTCAAATCCATTTACTCTACCTTTCTATTACCTTTATCATAACTGTCTCGCCACCATCCATTTACCCCAATGAATCCCACCAGTCCAACTGACTATTATACTCTTGCCTTCAAATGCCCTTACTCATGCACTGAGCTTCATTTAGGCCTTACATTTCCTGCTAGGTTTCATTCATCCCTTCCTGAGCTCCATTAACTTTCCTCTTTCCCAAACCAATTCCCAAGACTCAAAATATAAAAGGGAATAACAAGAAATAGACAAATCAAGCACAAACAAAGCACAAAGCACCACAATCACAAGACTCTTAACATACACCATGACTCAATCTCCATGGGTTCCCAAAGCTTCCAAGGGAAGATCAAGCTGAGCCTCCTTTAAGATTTCATGGTAGTTTCTCTGCCATGCAATCCCCCACATCATCTCGCCATAAACACATAACTGTCAATACATAAATAAATATGCAATATACTAATTACCTTACCTTTTTGTGCCAAGCACGCTGCCCTATATTTGAACATGCACATACATCATCTATCAAGAGACTCTAATTCCTTAACGAATCTTGCCATAATTGAAATCCAACTATCATACCTATCAAGTACATGTTCATAAATATAACACATATCCACATAATATCATACAAAATCAAGTTTAAGAAGACTTCTTGTATTCAAATCATTCATTCATTTGGGATTGCAGTTTCCAAACATAGCCAAAGGTATTCTCACCCAATTCGTTTCTTTTTACCCTTACCTTGTTGCAATCAAGTCTTGCTATGTATTCTCACATCGCCCAACTATTAGTTATATAAATACATTAACTATTACCTTGTCATGTTAATACGAAGCATGTTTCCTTGCAATTGTTCACACGTGTCAGTCACATGTTCCAAAAATAAAGGCACCATGCCTATGAATTTGAAATCAGGCTTTACCAAGATTAACATCATGTCATAATCAACTGTCAACTCATAGTCTCTAGTCATAATACTACAACTATCACCTACTTCCACTCAAGTGCATACCAGTTGTCTCAACACATAATGTGTTAGTACAACAGTCTTGAAACAAGATCATTCCTTCATGCAATCTTATAGACACATACTCATATCATGTAAATAATCAAAGCTTCAAACAATAGATAGACGACATAATAGACACCAAACACTCGAACACTAAATAGACGACATAATAAAAAACATACCTTAATGTATCTCAGGGGAGACTATCACATCTACATAAGTCAGTCTAGATTAGTACGACATAATGTCATAAGTATATGGGCTCAAACATGAGTATCATAACCATATCCATCTATGCAAACCAATCTAGATTAACACAATACATATAACATCAAGATCTTAAGTACAATGACCATAATCATCATGTGTATGACTGCAATGCATATAACAACAAATCAACTACCATGCATGACTAACCAACGCATGTGCATATGACTACAGTGATCAACTAGCATCTATCATGCATGTAAACACAACAACAATAGAATAATAGGCATGTACATAAGCATAGTGCTTATAACAACCATTAATCAACATACCTGCATGCCCAACATACAAACATATATGACGATCTTCTCTTACCCTGAGGTCCAGTGTTGCAACCTCGCTTTGATAATCTGCATCTCTTGTTTTATCTTAGCCAACACATTAGCATCATGATGACACAACTGCATACAATGACCTCATGCATGATAACCTTCACCATGACAATGCATGCATAACAACATATAGACACTGACATGCATAACAAATGCATATACAACTGACATGCATTCATGACAAATACATCCCAACAACATCATCATCAACTCTTTCACGGCAACACAATTGTAACAATGATCATCACCATGCATACATAACAAGCACATATACAACCTACATGCATGTATGACAACCACATTCCGCCATCTAGTCTAAGAGTTGAACCATGCTCTTATACCACTTTGTAACACCATCCTCCACATTTACCCAAGCTAACCATTCCATCAAGGTAAACATGTGACGAAGAGTTACTATGATATGATTCAAATCCCTAAGTGCAGTTAATGAAGTGAAACCGATGAAGAAATACTTTTCAGACCTCCCTTGGGTGCTACAGAACCCCCAGGAGCTAATCCACCACTCCAGGTGCCCATCCCTGAGTTAACCTAGCCTATCGCTCAAATAAACCCCAAGTCACTACCATGACAAGGCCTCCATGTGACTAAAACCCTCCAGTCTCTCCGAGAAGCCTGCAAGGGAGAAACTGCAATCTTTTTCTATGAGTTCAATGCCAAAGACTGTGAGATTTAAGCTACTTTTTCAAGGCTAGTCTCTAGATCACTGCCCAGAATTTGATGAGACTTTCCAAGACAATAAATGACACCAAGAAAAACCCTCTAATACAAAACTTGATCAATGAATTGACCTAACCAAGCCTAACCATGACATACATTTCATCAAACACATTATGAACATGTAATCTATAGGCTATAAATGCATATATAAACATAAGGGTATGATATTTATCTGAAAGTCACCAAGAAGGTCTAGTGCCTTCTCATAATAGCTGCAATAACATCTATTAGTTCATGCATTCAATAGCCATTCATTTACCAGTCAAACATGATAAGAGTCATAACTAAAATATGTCATGAAACCATTCCTATAACCAACATTTAACCAATAGAATAACAATGATAGAACAACCATTAAAGCCACATAATAACAAGTAAATTTACACATAGAACACAAGAAGAAAATAGCTCTGATTATCATATGCAAATGCCAACCAAGTTATGGACTTCTACTTACCACTCGACCATAGATTGGGTTGAACCAAATATTTCTTTCAACCAATCACCTCCGTGCCATATTCCAAGCATGAATAAATGTGGGACTTACAACAAAACAACCAAGGCTTCCTCAGGATTTACCATATATCCTACCAATGAATTCCTAGGCCCAAAACCATCATCTATACAATCAGGATTTACTGCAATCTTACCAAGGGATTCCTAGGCCTAAACAAGAAACATACACTACCAGGCTTTACCGTAATCCCGTCATCCAGGGATCACTAGGCTTATACAAGAATGGATGCCTCTGGATCTCTCCACCTAAACCGTGAGGAATTTATTTGTCTCCACCTCTAGGCTTTACTGTATATCCCTCCATTCACCGGTCGAGGATTCCTAGGCCCAACGAGGCTCCATCCTCTAGGATTTATCGTATATCATGCCATTCATCAGTCGACGATTCCTAGGCCTAACGAGGGAATACACAATCAAGCTTTACTGCAATTCCACCTTCATTGGTCCAGGGATTCCTAGGCCCTGTGTTTCTCCCCTGAGACCACCCCACCTAGTTTTGAAACCATCCGAGAATCTAGCTCAACCAAATAAGAGAAACCTCATCACACCATGGCTATCCGAAAATGGCAAGGAAACGTTGAAAACCACTGCCACATCTGGGAAAGCCATGCCAATGACAACAAGAGGAAAAGAAACACACACATGCATGTACCATGTATGCCAAAACTAGCAAGAAAACTATACATGCAACTCGATACCTACAAGTAATCTCACTGTAGCCGCTTGATCCAACTCTTCCTTACAAGATCTTTACTTCCCTTTCGCTCTCTTGTCCTTCCTTTGCCTTCCTTCCTCCAATGCTAGAGTGCTCCAAGAATACTCTGTGTGTCCAAGAGTATGAGAGGGAGAGAAAATAAAGAGAAAGCTCCAAAACTAAACTGAAAAAAGTTTGTGAACTGATCCTCAAAATCCTTTTTATCAATGAGACCTCTATTTTCTTCAATTTTCGTTATTTTCCTTCATTTTCCTCCTCACATGCAACCTATGACCATTCACCTTCTTTTTCCCCTAATTTCCATTATTTTCATAAATAAAATGCCAATTATTGCCTTTTTCCTTTCCAAAGCCTTTGTCATTGCCTTTGCCAATTTCCTTCACCATAATAAACCAAATGAACACACACTAGGATGTTTTGCTCAACATTCAACTTGGAATACATGTCCCATGACCTTGGTTATTATTTTGCCTTTATTAATTTTATTACATATAATTTTGACCAGGGTTGTTATAAAAATCGACCTACCAGGTTGGAAGAAGAGAATTATCTCCTTGAAATACCACTTCTAAAATCTCTCTTTTCAACATGTTTATAGGGAACTAAAATGTCGGGTGGATGCACTCTCTAAAAGAGGTCTTTTGTTGGAGGAAGGTTCAATCATAATTGAAAGCATCAAGGTAATCAACTACTGTGGAGAGGGCGACTCCAATTTCCTTTCGGTCATCAACTCTTGCCATTCCAACTTCCTTAAATCCTACAAGGCTCTTTGGATAGATTTTTGTGAGGTTTTGTCTACCTTTTTGTTATCTAAATGTTGGCAATCCTACAACACTGTTTTTTAGTAAATGTTATTTTTTGGGATTCTCAGAAGTTTTTGGATCTATTGAAGGTCTTCTTCGACACTTGTGGTATAGTCAATATGGTGTTTATGCTATGTTTTTGCCCAGGTGTTTTATGCCTTTTCGCATGTATATAAGTATAATGTTCCAAAAGGTCTTTGCAAGCTACTTATTTTGTATGTAAACAATGAATTTATTCCTTATCATATTTAATGAAAAGAAGATATCTCTCTTCTTTGAAAAAAATGCAAAACACAAATATTAGAGAAAATGTGTTTTAAGTTAATATGCAAAACATATATTATATATTTTTTCCATATTAACTCCCCCAACCCCAGGGAAATATTAGAGAAAATATATTTTGAACAAAATACATTTTCTCTAATATTCCTACCTACTCCCACCCCAACCTTCTATTAGATAATATATGTTTTTCATATTGACTCCCCTTACCCCCACCCTCATATTAAAGAACATGTACTTTTTTTTTTTTTGATAAAAAAACTATCATTAATTCATCAAAAAGATACATCTTGTAGTCCAGATAGCCTCTATTCTCTCGGCTGCACTCCGACCGGGTTTTTTAGCCAAGAGAGCAGTGCAAAACCAGAGAAGATATTGCCATTTTTTACATGAACTCCAAAGGCAAAAAAACCATAAAACCCAAAATACGAGCAAAAAAAAATCCCGTAGAAAGCATTTACAGAGGAGGATTTGGTGCATGAGTAGCACCTTGGGCCACATGATGGGCATGAACTTCATGCACATGGAAGTCGATGTGAGCCAGCCGCACTTCAATCTTATCGAGCCGCTCACTAGTTCAGGGCCTGGTTATGACGCACAAAGGCCAGACAATCCCGAATTTCCCCTTAGCTAAATTGGACATCGTTTATATAAGTAATAGTCTTGTTTCAACCTTCATATCTCGGCTGGTGAATGACATCGAGACTAGCCACGATATCACACAACTAGTCACCAATATATTTTCTCTAATATTTCCCCCCACTCCATCGGGGTGGGGGTGAGGGGATTTGATATGCAAAACAAATATAATCATATTAAAGAAAATGTGCTTTTAACAAAATACATTTTCTCTAATATTCGCACCTCCCCTCCCCACCGTTGAAAATATATTTTCTCTAATATTTCCCCCCACCTCCACCCTCACGAGGGGAGTTGATGTGCAAAAAATATATAATCATATTAGAGAAAATGTATTTTGAACAAAATACTTTTTCTCTAATATTCCCCCCAACCCCTTCAAAATACATTTTGCATATCAAAAATAGGATTATATGTGTTTTGCATATCAACTCCCCCATTGCCAGTGCCACCCTCATGAGGGCGGTGGTGGAGGGAAATATTATAGAAATTTTATTTTAAAGGGGGTGGAAGCAAATATTAGAGAAAATGTATCTTGAACAGGTGGGTGGGGGTGTGGGGAAATATTAGAGAAAATTCATTTTGAAGGGTGTTGGGGGAGGAAGGGGATGAGGATATTAGAGAAAATGTATTTTTTAGAGGGGGGAGGAGGAATATTAGAGAAAATATATTTTGTTCAAAATACATTTTCTCTAATATGATTATATATGTTTTGCATATCAACTGAAGATGGAAGTGGGGGGTAATATTACATAAAATGTATTTTGTTAAGATACACTTTCTCTAATATTCCCCCCACCTCCACCTTCACGAGGGTGGAGATGGAAGGAGTTGATATGCAAAACATATATAATCATATTAGAGAAAATTTATTTTTCATGAGGGTGGGGATGAGATGAGAGGGGTTGATATGTAGAGCATATATAATCATATTAGAGAAAATGTGTTTTGAACAAATTATATTTTCTCTAATATGATTATATATGTTTTGCATATCAACTCCCCCCACCCTCACCTACCTCATCATGAGGGTGGGACTGGGGGAGTTGATATGCAAAACATATATTATGGGGTGGGTGGAGTTGATATGTTTTACATATTAACTCCTCTCCCCTACCCCCACCCTCATGAGGATGGTTGTAGGGAGAGTTATTATGCAAAATATATGGGAGAGTTGCTATGCAAAACATACATTTTATATGTTTTCATAGCAACTCCCCCCACCACCACCCTCATGAGGGTGGCCTTCACCCTCACCCCTACCCTCAGAGTGTTGAGATTGCAACAAGATGATGGAGCTTAGTGAAAAGAGTCGCCTTCACTAAGTGGGCCCGCTGGCTATTTTTGGCGCAAGTCTATTTTTAGACTATGTCTATTTTTAGACATATGGATCATGTCTATGTTTATGGATGATTGATCAAGTTGGGAAAATAGATGGACTTCTATTTTTGATGAAAGTGTGAGTGATCACAGTGTGAGTGATCAAAGTCTATTTTTAGACTGGCTGTCAAAAATAGAAAAGTCAAATATTATTATCTCACAATAATATTTGGACTATAAACTTAATCTTATTCTCTTGGAGCACTTCAGTTTGAGCTACGGAAGTGGCACATGCAACTGTCAGAAGGAAATTCGTTTTTCTTATGAGTCAGTTGAGTTGTTGCATGCATGACTTCAGTTAGAACTCAAGTGAGTTGAGTTTAGTGGACTGGAGGTACAGTTGATGGAGTTGTGTTCAGTTTAACTTAGGTAAACTGGTTGTAGTTAGTCTAACTGCAGATAGACTAATGATGAGTTGTTAAACTAATTATTAACTCATAATACAACTAAAGAATACATCAGTTAACTCAGTTGCATGTCAGTGCATGTTCAGTTCAACAGGGACAGGTGGTAGAGAATCAGATTGCTATCAGTTGTGACTATAGTTGTGCACCAGATCTTGCACAATCAAAGGATTGAGTATGCCAATGAGTTTGCTCACGTATTTGGCCCGCATTTTAGCCTTTGCTCACGTCCACAAAGAGTGAGTGACTATTTTGCAGGTGAAAATCGAGTTTGGGAAGCAATTCTCATCAGTTCTTGAGCAGGTATTGAGCAGTGGAGGCAGGCAAGCAGTGGAAGAGATTTGGAGATCAGATCTGAGCTGTATTGTGTGTAACAGAGGTGGAGATACTTGTGAGAAGTATTATGCTGTGTAATGTTACATGACTCAATCATTAATATACAGATAGTGTGGGGTTTTTAGTGAGATGCTTTCCCCGTGATACATACTGTGTTAATGTGTGAATGCTCTTGATGTTTTATTGTTATTGATGCTGCTATATTCTTGATCAACGTAGAGGAGCTTATGTATTGTGTATGTTTTCCGCATTAGTACATGATCAGGATAATCTCTGTGAATATGTGTTAAATTATTCAAAATTTCTACATGGTATCAGAGCAGCTTGATTTGTAGAAGAGATTTTTACAGGATATCAAGCGAGGGTTGATCGGAAGCAGTTGAGTTGGTTGCTGGTGGAATTCGAATTTGCAGCAGTGTTTTCTTGGTGACAACGCAGCAATGTCTTTCAACGGATTGCGATTGGAGTATGCTCTTGAGGGCAGCTCAAACTATATTGCATGGAAGGACAGGATGGAGGCAGTATTGGATGATAACGGGCTGAAGGAATTCATAGATACGGATATCCCAAAGCCTACTGATGCTACTCAAGCTGATGCTTGGCAAAAGAAGATCGCAAAATGTCGAAGAATTCTGTTGGAGGGCGTGAAGGATCACATTGTGTCCAGCCTCCATGGAAAGGCTACTCCATATTTGATGTGGAAATCATTAACAGAATTATTCCAAAGCAAGAGCGATCAGAGGAAGCTGGCGCTCAAAGATAAACTCAGAAACATCAAATGCGAGAAGGGAGACAGTATTCCCAAGTATCTCACGAAGTTCACTCAGTGTCGAGATGAGCTGGGAAGTGTGGGGGTTACTGTCGATGATGAGGACTTGGTGAGCTTGGCTCTCCTTGGTCTTCCGAAGAGTTGGCATTCCTATCAGGACTCTGTCAATGGTCGGGAGAAGTTGCCAGGATGGGAAAGACTATGGTCAGATCTTGTGCAGGAGGAGATCAGGCGGAGTACCAGGGACGGATCTTCGTCAAAGGGAGCTGATGAAGAGAATTGTGCTTTGGCTGCCAAAGCAAAGAAAGGGAAGAGCAAGAAAGCTTCTCAGTCTGGTGCGAAAGGCAAGAAGCAGGATATGTCCAAGGTGAAGTGTTTTCACTGTCACCAGCATGGACACTATGCCACAAATTGTCCGCAGAAGAAGAAGAAAAAGCAAGCTGATGGATCTGCAGGGGGAGAGGCTTTAGCTTCTCAGTTTGAGCTTGATTTTTCATTGATCGCATGCTTGGTTTCAAGTGTGATGGGATCAGTGTGGTTCCTGGACAGTGGTGCGTCTTTTCACATGACGGGAGATAGAGATTTGTTCTCTGATCTGGAGGACAAAGATCTTGGAGTGCACATCGAGATGGGCGATGATGGTAGATACAGTGCGACCGGTATCGGTACCATTTCCTTTGAGAGGGAGTCTGGTAAACCCTTTGTATTGAAGGAAGTCATCCATGTTCCAGGATTGAAGAAGAATCTCATCTCAGTGGCGATGTTAGAAGACAAGGGGTATGATGTTGTTTTCAGCGAGGGAAAGGCCTTCCTGCGCAGCAAGACAACTGGTGAGACCCGGAAGATAGGGGTTCGAGTGAGGAACCTTTATCAGTTGCATGTAGATGGATGCGCAGCAATGGCAGGCAAGGCAGAAGGATTGGTGAGCCGGGATGATGGCGAGTTGTGGCACAGGAGATTGGGTCACCTTCACCATGGAGCCTTGAAGATACTGCAGCAGATCACTACAAGGCTTCCTAAAGGCACACTTGCGCAGTCAGATCAATGCAAGGGGTGTACTTTGGGGAAGTTTGTGAAAGCCACCTTTCACGAGAAGGATAGTCACGCCACGACGATCCTTGAGAGAATTCACACAGACGTGTGTGGACCTTTCTCAGTTGCTTCGACAGCAAAACACAAGTATTATGTGATTTTTGTTGATGATTTCTCTCGTAAGTGCTGGATCTTCTTCATGCAGAAGAAGAGCGAGACATATTCAAAGTTCTGTGAATTCAATGCACTGGTCGAGAAGGAGTCGGGGAAGAAGGTGAAGGATCTTAGGAGCGATAATGGTGGTGAATACATCTCGGACGAGTTCAAGGATTTCTGCAAGGCAGAAGGGATTCGTAGAGAGCTCATAGCTCCCCATAACCCACAGCAGAACGGGGTAGCTGAGCGGAAGAACAGAACGATTGTGGGTGCTGCACGGGCAATGTTGCATGATCAGGGCCTACCCCTTCACTTGTGGGCGGAAGCATGCAATACAGCAGTTTATGTGCAGAACCGTTGTCCTCATAGGATACTTGGCATGAGTACACCCGAGGAGGCTTATTCTGGTAAGAAGCCTGATCTTTCTCATTTGAGGATTTTTGGTGCTAACGTTTACATGCATGTGACGAAGGATGCCAGAAAGAAGTTGGAACCGACTGCAGAGGTTGGGATATTTGTGGGGTACACTGATACGCCCCACAACTATCGTGTGTATTTGCCAGATAGTGGTAAAACTGTTGTGTGACGGGATATAAAATTTCAGGAGGAGAAAGCCATGAAGTGTTCGCTTGAGAGGGAGCTACACTTGCATGCAGATGAGGAGCTATTAGTTCCTAAGGATGAGCTTCAGGACGTGGATCAGCCACAGGACGAGGTTCATGGAGTGGAAGAGACCACTCATGCAGCGCCAACCATCAGAGGGCGAAAGCGCTTGACAGAAGCTGAGCGACTGGCTCAAGATGCAGAGAAAGTTGTAGGACCACCTACAACCCAACGCAAGCAGAGACAGTCACCTGATCGGTACACTGGATACATGGCTCTTATGAGCAAGTGTGTTGTGACTGAGCCATCCTCTTTCGAGGAAGCTATGGAGGATCCCGCATGGGTAGACGCCATGGTGGAAGAGTATGATTCTATTGTCAGAAACAGTGCATGGGAGATTGTTCCTAGATCGGAAGGGAAATCAGTGGTAGGTTCGAGATGGATCTACAAAGTTAAGCAGGCAGCTGACGGGAGTGTGGAGAAGTACAAGGCAAGATTTGTTGCCCGAGGCTTTTCACAGATTGAGGGGATCGATTATGAGGAGACCTTTGCACCTGTCGCAAGGTATTCTTCCATACGGACGATTCTTGCTCTCTCAGCGCAGATGGGATGGCACATTCATCAGATGGATGTGAAGACTGCGTTCCTCAACGGAGTCATTGAGGAGGAGGTGTACATTGAGCAACCCGAAGGCTTTGAAGTCTTCAGCAGCGAGTCGCATGTGTGCAGGCTCAAGAGAGCGCTGTATGGGTTGAAGCAAGCACCACGTGCTTGGTACACACGGATAGACAGCTATTTCACAGGACTTGGATTCTCCAAGAGCGAGGCGGATCCGAACCTATACCAGATTGTGGTGGAGGGTAAGTTGCTTATCATTGTACTGTATGTTGATGATTTGATTCTAACGGGTGATGAGTTGTTGATACTGTCATGCAAGAAGGATCTTGCTACAGAGTTTGAGATGAAGGATTTGGGCCTCCTTCACTATTTCCTAGGATTGGAAATATGGCAGCGCAGTGGTGGACTGTTTGTTTCTCAGGGCAAGTATGCTCGGGAGATACTGGAGAAGTTCAACATGCATGGCTGCAAGCCTGTTGATACTCCTCTTCCTGGAGGTTGGAGGAAGGAGGATGCCACTTCGGGAGAAGAAGTGGATGCCACTGTTTATCGACAGTTGGTGGGGTCGCTGATGTATTTGGTCAATACACGACCTGATATATGCTATGCAGTTAACCAGCTTTCACAAGCTATGGTTAAGCCTACCAAGCTCTTCTGGAAGGCGGGCAAGCATGTATTGCGCTACTTGAGAGGCACATCGGGATATGGTTTGTGGTACAGACAGGAGGATGAGGTGAAGCTATGTGGCTTCACGGATGCAGATTGGGCAGGGAGCCCAACAGACAGAAAGAGCACATCAGGAGGGGTCTTCAGTATCGGATCGACAGCAGTTTCTTGGTATAGCAGGAAGCAGAGATCTGTGGCACTCAGTTCAGCGGAGGCCAAGTATATGGCAGCAAGTTTGGCTGCATGCGAGGCTATATGGATGAGGAAGATCCTGGTTGGTTTGTTCGGTTCTCATTTGGATCCTACTGTGATTTACTGTGATAACCAGAGTTGCATTAAACTCTTGGCTAATCCTGTATTTCATGATAGATCTAAACATATTGACATCAGGTACCATCATATCAGAGATTGTGTGCAGCGGAGGATCATGTTACTTTCGTACATTCCAACGGAGGATCAGGATGCTGATATTCTGACGAAGGCTCTCACCAGGAGCAAATTCGAGTACCACCGAGGCAGGATAGGGGTTGCTGATAATCCATATCTTGTCGAGAGGGAGTGTTGAGATTGCAACAAGATGATGGAGCTTAGTGAAAAGAGTCGCCTTCACTAAGTGGGCCCGCTGGCTATTTTTGGCGCAAGTCTATTTTTAGACTATGTCTATTTTTAGACATATGGATCATGTCTATGTTTATGGATGATTGATCAAGTTGGGAAAATAGATGGACTTCTATTTTTGATGAAAGTGTGAGTGATCACAGTGTGAGTGATCAAAGTCTATTTTTAGACTGGCTGTCAAAAATAGAAAAGTCAAATATTATTATCTCACAATAATATTTGGACTATAAACTTAATCTTATTCTCTTGGAGCACTTCAGTTTGAGCTACGGAAGTGGCACATGCAGCTGTCAGAAGGAAATTCGTTTTTCTTATGAGTCAGTTGAGTTGTTGCATGCATGACTTCAGTTAGAACTCAAGTGAGTTGAGTTTAGTGGACTGGAGGTACAGTTGATGGAGTTGTGTTCAGTTTAACTTAGGTAAACTGGTTGTAGTTAGTCTAACTGCAGATAGACTAATGATGAGTTGTTAAACTAATTATTAACTCATAATACAACTAAAGAATACATCAGTTAACTCAGTTGCATGTCAGTGCATGTTCAGTTCAACAGGGACAGGTGGTAGAGAATCAGATTGCTATCAGTTGTGACTATAGTTGTGCACCAGATCTTGCACAATCAAAGGATTGAGTATGCCAATGAGTTTGCTCACGTATTTGGCCCGCATTTTAGCCTTTGCTCACGTCCACAAAGAGTGAGTGACTATTTTGCAGGTGAAAATCGAGTTTGGGAAGCAATTCTCATCAGTTCTTGAGCAGGTATTGAGCAGTGGAGGCAGGCAAGCAGTGGAAGAGATTTGGAGATCAGATCTGAGCTGTATTGTGTGTAACAGAGGTGGAGATACTTGTGAGAAGTATTATGCTGTGTAATGTTACATGACTCAATCATTAATATACAGATAGTGTGGGGTTTTTAGCGAGATGCTTTCCCCGTGATACATACTGTGTTAATGTGTGAATGCTCTTGATGTTTTATTGTTATTGATGCTGCTATATTCTTGATCAACGTAGAGGAGCTTATGTATTGTGTATGTTTTCCGCATTAGTACATGATCAGGATAATCTCTGTGAATATGTGTTAAATTATTCAAAATTTCTACACAGAGTTGATATGCAAAACATATATTTATATATGTTTTGCATATCAACTCCCCCCACCTCCACCCTCATGAGGGTGGGGGTGGCAGTAGGTGGAGTTGATATGAAAAACATATATTATGAGGGTGAGAATGGGGGAGTTGATTGAAAAACATATATACGTTCACCCTCACAAGGGTGGGGGTGGGAGGAGTCGATATGCAAAACAAATATAATATATTATGTATGTTTTGCATATCAATTTTTTGCATGGGGGGAGTTGATATGCAAAACATGTATGATATATTATATATGATTTGCATATCAACTCCTCTCACTCCCACTAATGTTTTGCATATCAACAAGCCTGACCCCAACCCTCACCATGTAATATATGTTTTTCATATCAACTGGCCTCACCCCCACCCTCACCATGAAGGTGGGAGTTGGGGTACAGGGAGTTGATATGCAAAAATATGTTTTGATTATGCATAAAAAACATATATTATATATGTTTTGCATATCAACTATTCACACTCCCACCCTCAAAACATATATACTATATATTTTGCATATCAACTCCTCTCACCATATATATATATATATATATATATATTGCATATCAACTCTCCCCACCACCACCCTCATATTAGAGAAAATGTAATTTGAACAATGTACATTTTCTCTAATATTTTCCCCCATCCTCACGAGTGAAGATGGTGGGAGTTGATATGAAAAGCATAAATAAAATATATATGTTTTGCATATCAAATCTCCCCACCACCCTCATAAAATAGAGAATGTATTTTAAACAAAATACATTTTCTTTAATATTTCCCTCCACCCCCATCCTTATGAGGGCAGTGATGGAGTGGGAGGAAATATTAGAGAAAATGTATTTGGTTCAAAATACAATTTATCTAATATCATACCGGGTGCGGGGGAATTTAATGTGTCAAACATATATAATATATGTTTTATGTATTAACTTCCCCACCCCCTGGGAGAGTTAATGCACCAAACACCTCATGAGGGTAGCAGGAATCAATGTGCAAAACATATATACTATATGTTTTGCATATTGACACACCCAACCCCCACTCTCATGTATATGTTTTGGGGAGTTAATGTGCAAAAAATATATAATATATGTTTTTCATATTGACACACTCAACCCCCACCCTCATGTATATGTGTTGCATATTAACTCTAGGGTAGGGGTAAATATTAGAGAAAATAGGGGTGGGGGTAGGGGTAGGGCGAGTTAATGTGAAAAACATATATAATATATGTTTTGCATATTAAACTCTCCCCACGCCCACCCTCATATTAGTATGCAAAACACATATTATATACATTTTTCACATTACGTCCCCGTCATGAGGGTGGGGGTGGACAGAGTTAATGTGCAAAACATATATAATATGTGTTTTGCATATTAACTCCCCCCACACCCACGCTCATATTAGAGCAAATGTATTTTGAACAAATTGCATTTACTCTAATATGAAGGTAGGTGTGGGGGAAGTAATATGCAAAACATATATAATTCACTGCATGCCCACCCTCATATTAGAGCAAATGCATTTTGTTATGAGGGGAGTTAATATGCAAAACATATTAGAGCAAATTTATTTTGTTCAAAACACATTTGCTCTAATATGAGGGTGGACATGCGGGGAATAATATATGTTTTGCATATTAACTCCCCCCATAACAAAATACATTTGCTCTAATATGAGGGTGGGCATGGGGGGAATAAGATATGTTTTTCATATTAACTCCCCCCATACCCACCCTCATATTAGTCTAAATGTATTTTGTTCAAAACACATTTGCTCTAATATGAGTGTGAACATGCGGGGAATAATATATGTTTTGCATATTAACTCCCCCATAACAAAATACATTTTCTCTAATATGAAAGTGGGCATGGGGGGAATAATATATGTTTTGCATATTAACTCCCCCCAGACACACCCTCATATTAAAGCAGATGCAATTTGTTCAAAATACATTTTCTCTAATATGAGGGTGGACGTTGGGGGGGAGTTAATATGCAAAACACATATTATATATGTTTTGCACATTAACTCCCCATACTCCCATCCCCATGAGGGGGAGTTAATGTGCAAACCATATATAATATATGTTTTGAGGGTGAGGGTGGATGGAGTTAATGTGCAAAACATATGTAATATATGTTTTGCATATTAACTCTCTCCACCTCCACCCTCACAATCTATGTTTTTCATATTAACTCCCCAGATTGCCCCCCTCATGAGGTTGGGCATTAGGGAAGGGGTGGTATATGTTTTGCATATTAACTCCCCCCACATGAGGGTGGGGTGGAGAGAGTTAATATGAAAAACATATATCCCGCACATGAGGGTGAGAGTGGGGGGGAGTTAGTATGCAAAATATATATTAACTCCCCCTACATGAGGGTGAGGATTGTGGGAGTTAATATGCAAAACATATGTAATATATGTTTTTCATATTAACTCCACTTACCCCCACCCTCATGTGGGGATCGTTAATATACAAAACATATATCGCCCCCACCCCGATGCCCACGCTCATGACAATGGGGTTTGAGGGAGTTATATGTAAAACATATATTATGAGGGTGGAGGTGGAGATGGGGGGAGCTAATATGCAAGACATATATTATATATGTTTTTCCCCCATCCCCACCTTGGGGTACGGGTGAGAGTGGCGGGGGGGAGGGAGGGGGGACATATATAATATATGCTTTGTATATTAACTTCCCCACATCCCCACCCACATGAGGGCGAGGGAACAAAATACATTTTTTCTAATATGAGGGTAGGAGTGGAGGGAAAACATATATAATATAAGTTTTACATATTAACTGCCGCCCATCCCCACCCTCACCCTCATGAGGGTGAGGGAACAAAATACTTTTTCTCTAATATGAGGATGGGAGTGGAGGGAAAACATATATATATATATATATATATGTGTTTTGCATATTAACTCCCACCGCATCAAGCCCACCCCCACATTCATGAGGGTGTGGGAACAAAATAGACTTTCTCATATTATAGAAAATGTAATTTGTTTCCTCACCCACATGAGCGTGGGGGTGGAGGGAAATATTAGAGAAAATGTATATTATTCCTCACCCCCACAAGGGTGGGGGACAAAGAAAACATTAGAGAAACTGTATTTTGTTCTAAATACATTTTCTCCAATATTTCCTCCCATCCCCAGTAGGGGGTGTTGAAAATACATTTTCTCTAATATCCCTCCCCACACCCACTATCATGTATTAGAAAAAATTCATTTTGAACAAAATACATTTTCTCTAATATTACTTCACACCCCCATCCTCATGGGGGTGGGGCTAAGGGAAGTTAATATGCAAAACATATATTTCTCTAATATTGAGGGTGGGGGGAAATATTAGAGAAAATGTATTTCAGAATTCATTTTCTGTAATATTTCCCCGAGGTGGGGGGGAGTTAATATGTAAAACATATATTTCTCTAATATTTCCAGCCACTTCCACCATCTAATGTTTCCACAAGGTGGAGGCAAGGGAGATATTAGAGAAAATGTATAAATTATATTTTGTTCAAAATACATTTTTTGTAAGTATTTCCTCGGGATGGGGAGAATTAATATGTAAAACATATATAATATACGTTTTTCATATTAAATCCCCCCACTCTATGGTGCGTGGAGGTGGGGTGAGTTAATATGCAAAACACATATTATATATGTTTTGCATATTCGCTCCCCCTACCCCCACAAAACATATATAATATATGTTTTGTGTATTAACTCCCCACATCGTCACCCACCCAAATATGTTTTCCATATTAGCTCCTTCCACCCGCACCCACCACTCCCCTCACCACCACCCTCATCTAACTTCAACACATGATCCAAATGAAACTATCTCAATCTCCAAATCAGTGAATGATATGGCTTACCACCTTGGTAACAAATCATCACTTTGTCTAAGTAATATGACATAGCTTAAAAATTTAATACATCGAACTAACTAAATTATCAAAATCTAGTGGGGCATTTGGAATGAGGGCGGGGTGTGGGGAGTGATATGCAAACCACATATTCAATCAACAATGTGTTGGAAATTAAGGAGTGTTGTTGTTTGTGTGTGAAGAAGGATATGTAGTAGTCATGTTACAAAATAACAAGTTGAGTTTATGGAGTTGAATATATATATATTTGTGACTTGTGGGACTCGATTGTGATTTAAGAAACAATGATTCAAGGGGAATTTAAGCCATCAAAATCATCCAGGGATCACACCTGCCTTGGGCCACACCAACCTTTACCATGGTTGGATTTTTATTTTGATGTCTCCTCCTAACTAGCCTTAATTTCAAATCTTGACCACCTTATATAATGAAAACCCTCGAAATCCAATTGTGATAGCTAGATTTGACTTCAAATTTGTGCGTGCATAGGTCATAACACAATTTAATATAATCTGACTGGGTAAACTATACTTTCAACCACTACCTCAAGTTACCCCATAGCTTTAGGCTAGAGTCTCATGGAAATTGAACCTTGTCCAAGAGTGAAAATTTCTTTCCTTTCCACTATTAAATCCATCCCTTTTAAAGAGTTTAACACACAATTTATTTTAAACACCAATAAAATAAAAAACATATCACATTACAAAATAACACAATAAACTTAAAAAATTCGAAATATAGTAGAGAACTAATGTCAGTAATGAAATACATTAGCCACACAAAAATGGAAATTCTCATATTAAAAGCAATAATTTAACTTTTTGTAAGACATCTTAAAAACAATTAAACATGGCATGATATAGAAAAAAAAAACAAATAATTTTATATTATTTTTTTTAATATATTAATTATAATTTTGTTCATCCAATTTAGTAAAAACATTAATTAAATTAATATTCAATCATTACAATCGTTATTTCAAAATAATAAAATGAATTTCAAAGATAGTAAAGTACCAAAGTACCCATGTTAATAATAAGCACTCCCATGCAAATATCAAACACATTGAGTCACAAATAAAAATAAAATTCTCATATTAAAGACTCATTTTTTTTTCACCATTTTAAAAGACAACTAAACTTAATCTCATAAAGAAATGAGTATAAAAAGTCAATTAACTAAACATAACTATGTCATATAAATGAATATAGAAAAACAGCTAAACATAACATGATGTAGGAATAAATTTAGAAAAGAGAAAGCAAAAATATATATATATATATATATATAATTAAATATATAAATGGTAGTTTAGGCCATTTAATTTAATTCAACCAAAATATTGATTAAAGTTTAATAGTTACATAAAAATAGTGCGTTGCAAAAGTTGACTCCAAAACCTTTTACTTAAAATTCACAACATTCGACCAGCAGAGCCAACGTCATCGAGAATATATATATATAATATTAAATAATTAAAATAAATATAATTTTTTATAATTTTTTAATGCATTGTTATATAATACGAAAATATTATTTTTAAATTTTATTTTAGTAATTATTTTAAAAGTTATTTTCTATTTTAATTGGGAGTTGTGTTTAGTGTGATTTTTTGAATTTTCTGTGTTGAAATTCTATAGAAAAAATTGAAGTAAAATTTTAATTTGTATTATTTAAACTTATTTTTTTGACTGAATATATTTCAATAAACTTATAACACTTCAATTACACAGAATTACCTATTAACCTTGTGATTTTAATAAATTTCTACCAAATTTGAAATAAATAAAAAAAAAAAAACCCAAAAACAACTTCCATATATTCTCACCAAAAACCACTCGTAATTAGTGATCATCCCACCGTTAACGAATTCAAACCTACCAATAACAACTCCAAGTACGCAAACTTCCAATATAATGAAAAAAGAAAACCACCGCCATGGATACATTACTTACCTGTTCACAGTAACAAAGGGTTAAGTTGATCGTGATTATTATTATTTGTAGTTCATTTCTAGACGATACCTCGATTATTAAAACTAACGGCACCGACGATTTCATTCCACTCTCGTCTGCTGAGGTCCGAGTTTAAGAATAATGGAGCATGTAGCTTGGGCTGAGTCGGTCAATTCATTCATCTTATTTTGCCCAGAATGGCGGCTTTAGAGATTTTTATATTCTGTATGACGAGCCATTGCGTGACACATTACCCAATTTCGAAATAAATGGAATAGCTGATTTTCAGTAAATTCATGTTTGGGAAAAGACCAAATTTGTTTAGTTAAGAGCGTGATATTTTAGAAAAAGTCAAAATTACTTAAGTTGTTTGCAAAATCCTTCCAACTGCACACAGAAATCTCGCCCGTTGTCTGCAATCGTTCTTGTTTTTTGGTTTGTGGAGAGTTAGATCACCAAAAATGGGGATAGTACTCTTTCTGTCCTATTGTATTTATGCTCACCAGTCTGCCCAATTTGAATCAGATAGGGTAAAGCAAGATTTAGATTTTTATCTACCACAGTAAATTCGTTTTATCTTCTTATAACACAATTTGTTGTAGGTGGGAATTAAGTTCTATTCATTTGGGTCCAATTTATGAGCAATGCAATACTGGCATACGACATAATCTGCCCAAGTTTCTCATGTTTTGCATTACAAATGGCAGGTGTGATTTAACTCAGTATAGGCATTTATCGACAAAGAGGATTCATTGGCTCTGGAGAAGCCGAGGATTTCGAAGAAGAATTCTGCAAACCAACCGGGGTATTTTGGTGCCTGATTGTTATTGAATAGATGGGAAATTCGGATTTGGAGAAGAAGAGAAAGAGGTATAGATTGGAATGGAAATCATGGGCATCCGTCGCTTTAATTGGGATTTTGGCCATCGCTGTTGCTGCTTCATCATCATCAGGCAGAGGGACTGTGATTTCTTTGTTTGGCTTCTCCAACAAGCTATGCAGTTGTGGGGTAAGTGCTGACAAAATAGTTTCTTTTCTATTAATGCTGCAATTCATGCCGTTAAATAATGAATTAAAGTTTTCCTCTTTAAGGATCAACTGATTTTCTGAAAACGCTTTGATCTGTGATGCCTTTAAAGTGGAAGTAGTTTGGATTGTAAGCTTGAACACTTGTGATTGTATAGAATTTAGGATGCTTGCATTTTTGTTAAATGAGGGTGCACGAAATTAACGTCCGCTAGCACATGTGCTCAGTTTGTGTGAATTGATCTGCTTGGAGTGTGGGTCTGCCCGTGATCCGTTCAAATTTGATCACCCATTGGCCTCATATGCGGGTCCACTAGGTTGTGTACCAGTGCTATCATGGCGAACTGAAGTGTCGCTGTGATGGGGCATGGTGCTCCCTGTTGTTGCAGGTGCAGGCCTCGACAGAGTTTAAGGGTTCTGTCTTCATTCTCATCCGGACTTGGATAATTAGAAATGCTTAAAAATGTTTTTGTTTGTAGAATAAAATTCCATGATAAAGAAGTGGAAGTGACTCTTTCAAATAATTTAAGTCATTTCCTTATCTGCAAGGTATCATAAGCTTTGGTACTTCCATATGGAAGACAAACAATGCTGTTTGTCTTTTGGTTTAAATTTAAGTTCTTTGAGAAATACACTTCAAAGGCCTGTACTGCAAAGAGCGGACTTCCTTTAGCTAGTAGCTGGATCTGACTTGAAACTGTTGCAGCTGGTCTCATGATGCTCTCATGCCTTCGAAATGAATGCCATTCGGGTGAAGAAGACCATGATGAGAATGGATTCCTGGTGAACGATTTCATGTTCACTGACCTCACCAGTGAACCAATTCTCCGCTGGCTCTTTTTGATTTGAGCTCAAAGCTCATTGCAAACAATTCACAGCATAATTGATCTTTTTTCTCTCTTTTTCCCCTCAAGTTTACTTACAGTGATCTAACTTGCTTGTTAAAAGATATCGATATATAGTTGTTAGATATGCTTGCAGCTTACAGTTCCTTTGTATATGATGCAGAGTCAAAATAAACTTACTGGACTTGTGGAAGATTGCTGTTGTGATTATGAAACTGTGGACGCTCTTAACAGTGAGGTGTTACACCCTTCACTTCAAGAAGTTGTGAAAACTCCTTTCTTCCGGTATTTTAAGGTGAGTACATAAACTTTTGGGCCAGGATGTATGGTAATTTATTATTTAAATCACATATCTCACTGCTAATTTTTCTTTGTTCAATTAGCCAATGTCATTTTCTAGTTTAGCAAAAATTTGTGGGAGATGCGATAAAGAATGGGTGATTTGAACAGAACCCAAGCAATTTCAGTCCATGGTTTTTCTAATGAATCAGAGTTCTTGAAGAAGAAATTTAGCAATATTCAACATTGAGATGATAGCGACTAGGCTCTCTTTTAACCATATATATTTATTCTACACAAAATTATTCTTTGGATTCTCATCCGTGTTTCCAATCCTGCAAGTGCGGATCCAAATTTCCGTTTACCCTATGTCAACTATTTTAGCCCTAACACCACAGGAAACGGACTTCCAGTTATTGATAGAGCTAGTGTATGGCTGGATCAGAATCAAGGAGAACTTATCATATACACTGCATTCCTATAATTTATAAGGCATGCTATATATTTCAGATTTTATATTATATGCTTTGTAAACCTTTTTTTCTCCAATACAGTTATCACGGTAAACAGATTTCCAGATATTGAAAGAGCTAGTGTCTATGGTGGGATCAAAATCAAGGCGAATTTGTGAAATACACAGCATTTCTATCATTTATAAAGCATGCCAAATATTTGAGATTCTGACATTCTGTTATATATGGCTTGGAAACTGATTTTCTAGTACGCCTATCCTATAATTTTCAGAAGTGCGGTGTCCATATCCCTTCCTATTTTCCTGACTATTGCAACTCAGCTATCATCTTTTCCTTTTCTGATTTTAAATAATCAAATATGAACGTTAATTTTCAAAGAAGAACATCAAATGCAGACAATCACTTCTTACAAGCAGGAAAGATGGAGAAAAAAATGTAGCATTCACTTGAGATGGATAAATAACAATCAACTTAAAACAAGCAAGAAACAAATATTAGAGATTTTATGTTTTGAGATCTGATGGTTCTACTTTAAGTTATGGCTCTTCACAATGAATTCTTAAAATTTACAAATTTCATCTTTTGCAATTCAGTTTCTTTCCATTTTGTGTTGGGATTCTTGTCCACAATTTTTTCAATTTCCACTATCCTTTTCAACCAACACACTAAAGTGGTTATGAGTTAATGAACGAATTTGTCTCAGCAATAATATATTATAAGTCTTCTCTTGAAAACTAGGTCAGGTGATGTTGTAAATTTAGTGACTTCTGTAGAGGGTCCATACTGCAACATACCCACTATTTCTTGCAAATAGGATGGATTTTGGTGGCCTCTTTGACAAGTTTCTCACAAAGACTTGATTACTTGCTTATAGCTAGCATGAGTTCTGATTGTAGCAAGGTCACCTTGAAACATGACACCTTACCTGTGTATTTGTTGAGCATTAAGCAAATTGGATTTGCGTTCTTTTTGCAAACCACTAATCTCGTTACCCCAACTTTGTACCTTCCATAGTTTGTGACTAACTTAGCTGCTAACAGGCTCTGCATCTTATAGGAATCAACTTCAAGGATCTGACATAGATCAAACCTCCCCCTCTTGACGTTGATGGTCATAGTCATCTTCTAAATTTAAGTGTTTTTGACCTCCTATTGGGTGTACCATTTGCTTTACCAGGGGAAATCTCCTTTTCTGACAATTTGCAACAGCTTTATCTCGGCTTATCCAGGTGGATCTAGTCTCCTACTACACTATATAGTCATACTATAAAGCAGGCTGCTGATTCAGAATAAGCTTTTCCTTTGCTGGTAGGAGTGATTCAACTACACTATCTAATCAAACTATGAAGTAGGTTGCTGATTTGGAATAAGTTTTTCCTCTGTGGGTGGGAGTGGTGCCACTACACTATCTCGTCGTACTATAAAGCATGCTGCTGATTTGGAATAAGTTTTTCTTTCGTTATTGTAGGAGTGACTCCCCTTCAGCCTCTTCATCCAATAAGGTTGGCTCAAACGACTTTTATTGAAATGCGTTCACCACGAAATAAATACCCATGTATGTAAGCAAATCCAACCAAAATGCATTTTCACCAAGCTTCTCATGGATTGTGAACAATGCATACCTAATGGGCTTTCATGTGGTACTGTGAATTGCTACTTTAGATAAATGAAGCCATACTTGTTCTCTGACTTGGAAGCTTTGTGTTATCCAATGCTTATCATGGCTCTCCTTGTACGTGATTGTGATTTTTGCAAGGCTTTTTGCTTATGCTTATGAACCTGTTAATCCTTTTCCACAAACTTAAACTACATTTACCTATACTTCTTCTTGATGCTTGTTGTTGTTCTTAGCTACTTGAAAAGTTGAGCCAAATGGGATTTGATGAATATACCTCAACCAAGTTTCAGATGGAAATGTTTGTGTAGGTCCCCGCACTGCTCTGCTGTAGCAACATTGAATGTACAATAGGATTTTACCCCTTGTCTTAGGATGCTTGAACCTGTACCCTCTCAATAGGTGCACTAACATTTGGTTTACAACCTTGGACTGACCATCTTGTTGTGGATGGAATGTGGTACTCTTTATTTTGGTGTCCATCGATGTTCACAATGTGGTGACAGAAACTTGATTGGAAATGATGGAGTTGAGCAATCCAAAGTGTGCTCACACATTTGTGTAGAAGAGGTTTGCCACGTTTTGTTGTCTAGCTATCTTATGGTGTGGCATGAGTATTGCTATCTTCATAAATTGATCAACAAGCATGAGAACGTAGTCATGTCCATGATTGGTCTTCGACAATTCTCCTAGAAAGTCCATCAATATACTTTCCCAATGTCTTGATAGGACTAGAAATGGGGTGTGTAGTATGAAATTCTTATGTGTTGGTGTTAATTTTAGGCAACAATGGTATGTTCTATGCTTTAGAGCAATTTTACTTCAATTTCTTTATTAGCCCAGTATCAATATTCAGATTAGCAATCACATCAACATGATAGTAAAATGCAGATAGAACATAAACATAAACAGTAGAAGACAAGAGGACACAAGATGTGGCACCAGCCAGGGACAAACCCCAATGTGCGGAAACCCTTGATCAAATCTTCTTTTAGTCTTCAATAGTTCAGTAGAGAGAGATAGTACAATTTACAAATCTGATAATTTATAACAGCAGCAAAAGAGCCCTAACCAGAAAAGTCAATGCTGGTCAACAGGGCAGATTTGACCCTCAACAAATCGGTCAACTTCAGTCAACTTCGGCCTCCAAACAACAAGATAAAACAACCCTCAAAACAGTCAAATTCAGCCCAGTCAAAGTTTGGTCAAACAGCCCACCTGCGGTCAGCCCTAGCTGCAGTCAACACTAGTCAACAGTCAATGTTTAGCCTTGATTTCTGTGCCCAGAAATGTGGCCTGCCCAAACAGAGATAGCCCTCACAAAAATGCAGTCAAAAGAGGTCAACGCATGCTGGTCAACGCTTGGTCAAATTGTCCATAGATTCGGTCTCTTGAAATTTGGACCTCTTGAAATTTCAGCGTCCTGAAATTTCGCTCTCCTAAAATTTCAGCCTCGTGAAATTTCGCTCTCCTGAAATTTTGGACGTGTGGAGAGAGAGAGGCCCAGAAATCCGTACCCAATCAATGAGGGGAGAGAGAGAAGTGTGAAGATGAGTGTGTCCAAATGAGGCTAAGGCATCATGTATTTATAGCAAACGTTGAGGATGAATAGATGTCACTGTTGGGCTTCTGAGCCTACATAAGTTTGTTGGCCGACCTTGACAATTTGTCCATAATCAAAATAAATTCATAACTTCATTTGTACATGTCGGAATCAGATGATCTTTAGATCAATCCTACACCTCTCGAAGAGAGGAATCCAAGAAAAATATCAGTTGTCATAAATAAGATGACCCATGTGGAGTTTGGCCCTAGTTGCCAATTTTAACACTCCCTCTCAACTAGGGAGAACTCCATCTGCTAATCGATCTGCCAATCTGTACTATCTCTGCCATCAATGCACTGCTCTACTCTGCTGAACTATGAAGAAGAAGAAGTGATCGAGAATGTATCATACCATTCTCTACTGACCCGAAGTCAGTCCCAAATAAAAGAGAGTGTCTCATACCACTCTTACTGACCTGAAGTCAGTTCCAAATAAAAGAGAGTGTCTCATACCACTCTTATTGACCCAAAGTCAGTTCCCATTGATCCTAGATCAATATCGGTCATCCTAACATCGGGAGTAGGGTAGTACACGATGCGTCCATCGGTAGTACTATGGTTCCATCCTCATTTCCCTACTCATTGCCTAGATGAGAGGCACTTCCCATGAGTCCCAGATTGCATGGGTAGGATGTCTCAGCAGGAGAAGGATGAACCACTCATCCTGCCTACATGTCACCAAGGGGTATCATAGGGGAAGTTTTCCATCCAGGCAAGCGAGCAAGGGAGCACCAGTTGGAGTGTGGTGGGCAAAGGCTAGCCTTAAGAGCATTTCCAGTCTCCATTCTTTGAAAAATAGTGCCGCCCCAAGTTGTTGTTCTTAAGCTGTAGTGTCAGATGAAAGAAATAGGCACTATTCCTAAGTTCCAATCTTCTTTGCCTAATTCAATCAATTAGCTTTGTTGAACCACTCACCCTGTACACAACAAACCACTAGGGGAAGGTTGAACCACTCACCCTATGGTTGCTCATTGCTCCAAGAAGTACCCCAAGCCCCCCGGAGCTCCCAGAGCTCAATGTCCATCTCATACAGGACCCTCATAAGAGGGTCTCTCCACGACTCCAAGTCGTTCTTGAAAGGCCAAGAACTTGACCTTCCCTAGGGGCTTTGTCAAAATATCGGCGACCTGCTCATCAGTCCCAATGTGATGGAGCCTTATTGCTCCTCGTTGTACCATATCCCGGATAAAGTGGTACCTGATATCTATATGCTTGGAGCGATCATGAAACACGAGATTCTTTGATAATCGGATCCCACTTTGGTTGTCACAGAGGATCATGGTGGTATCCAGCACATGTCCAAACAACTCACTGAAGAGTTTCCTCAACTAGATAACTTCACAGGAGGCCATATTAGCAACTATGTATTTGGCCTTGGCAGTGCTCAAGGCAACCGATTTCTGCTTCCTGCTCATCCAGGATATCGAAGCAGAACCCAAAGAAAAACAACATCCAGAAGTACTCTTGCGATCCACCACACTGCCAGCCCAATCAACATCAGAATAACCATGCAGCCTCACATCTCCGACAGTGTATCTCAGTCCATGAGTGATTGTGCCCCGAAGATATCTCAGAAGATTCTTGGCACCAATCCAATGTATATGATGATGCTCAACCATATATTGGCTCAATGTCTTAACTGCAAAACATATGTCTGGATGGGAGTTCACCAAGAACATCAGTGCTCCTATGAGTTGACGATACTCAAATCATTTCCCAATTCAGTTCCAGCAGCACTACCACATAACTTCTTAAAGTTAAGTTCCATCGGAGTAGTCACAGGCTTGTAGTTCACCATCCCAAATCTTTCCAATATCTTCACAACATATTTTCCTTGAGATAGGAAATTTCATCTGGCTTTTGCTAGACCTCCAACCCTACGAAACAATGCAGAGATCCTAGGTCCTTCATCTCAAATTCAGAAGCCAACTCCCTCTTACATTTGTGAATGAGAGGGTCTGCACTTCCATCAGCTCCATGCTTGATTTTGTAGAGCCACTTAGAGGTGACAACTGATTTGTCCTGGGGTCTAGGGACCACATCCCGCACATCATTCTTCATAATTGACTCGTATTCTTCATTCATAGCATCCTTCCATACTTGTTGGCATGTTGCTTCATGGCTTCTTCGAATGATGAAGGCTCATTTTGAATGATAGTGCTCATGATGGTCAAGTATCCTTGATACCTGTTCGGCTTCTTGTTTTCACGGAAAGTCCTCCTTGGTGCAATATTTCTCTCGACCCTCGAGAGTCTCCCTAAGCCATGAGGGTCTCCTCTTGGACGAGGAAGGCTCATGAGGAGGAGGATCTATAAGATCCATAGGTTCATCAACATCAGGCATCGTTTCATCCTCTTTTTCACCATGATTTCCGGTGTCAGCTTCTTTGTCTTTCCTTAGGATAGGAAGGTTCTCAACTTCCTTTTGACCAACCACATAAATTCTATATCCCTTAGAATTTTCAATATAGCCCATAAATATTCCTTTCTTCCCAGATGCACCTAATTTGCTTCTTTTCTCTTTAGGCACATGAAAATATACGGGACTTCCAAAAATTCTAAAATGAGAGACATCGGGTTTCTTACTAGTGAACATTTCTTCGGGAGTCTTGGAGTCCAATGCTTGATGAGGGCATCAGTTTTGAACATACATGACGGTATTTGCAGCTTCAGCCCATAGGAACTTCGGAAGGCCTTTATCATGAAGCATGGCACAAACTGCTTCTACAATAGAGTGATTCTTCCTTTCAGCTATACCATTCTGCTCATGAGTGTATGGCGTTGTAGTCTCCCTCTTAATGCCAACTTCTCTGCAATAATCTTGGAATTCATTGGATTCGTACTTGGTCCCATTATCAATCTTCAATATCTTGATTTTCTTCTCGGATTGGTTTTCGATCAAGGCTTTGAAGTGTAGGAACCAGGTGAACACTTCATCCTTCTTCTTCAAGAAATAGATCCAGGTCTTGTGAGAGTAATCATTCGTAAAGGTGAGGTAATATAAGTATCCTTCCAAAGAGTTTACGGGCATCATACCATATATGTCAGATTGGATCAATTGCAATATATCTATGGTCTTGCTATTACTTGAGGGGAATGGTCCCGTTGTAAGTTTTCCTTTGGCACATCTCGGACATACGCCTTCATGCTCTACTTCGAACTTGAGCATACCTGTCATCATTTGTCTCACATCGGGTAGGGCCTTATAATGAATATGGGCAAACCTTCAGTGCCATAGTTTAGAGTGTAGAGATGTCTTGCAAGACATGGCTCCCAATGGACTTCCTCCAACTTGATACAAAATGTCAACCTTAAACCCAAGAGTAAAAGCATCTTTAAAATTCTTTTCCAAACACGTACCTTTCCATCAATGAATGCCACCTTGAATCCTTTGTCCTCCATCGCTGAAATGGACACCGAGTTCTTCTTGAGATTAGGTACACATAGTACTTCTTGCAAATAAATAGTGTTACCTTGATTCAATTGAAGGGTAACATTCCCTACTCCCTTCATGGGATAGGTGGCATCGTCTCCAAGGATGATCTCCAATTTTGTCTCATTTTCTATCAGATCAGAGAGGGCTTCCTTGTATCTAGTGAAGTGCCTTGAGGCACCACTATCAATCAACCAATTTCCCAAATTGTCTGGAGGAGAGGCAATGGAGAGGGCCGATATAAGGTAGTACTCTTTTTGCTTATTGTTAACAACATTTGATTCTTCATACCTAGAGTTACTTGATTTCTTGGAGGGTCAACCATTTCCTTGATGTCGTGCATTCCTTTTTCCTTTGCCATTGGACCTGCCATTCCTTTGATTGTTGTTGTTGAAGTTTCCCTTGGAATGATTGTGATCATCATCATGTGATGTGTCCCTTCTATTGTCTTTAGCCGGGAAGTAGGATGAGGAACCCATTGAGCCTTTTGTCCTTGTCCAACTGTCTTTGGTGATTGCTCTTTCACTCTTGCTTGGGCTTTGTCTTCATCTCAGCTCTGATACCATGTTAATTTTAGGCAACAATGGTATGTTCTATGCTTTAGAGCAATTTTACTTCAATTTCTTTATTAGCCCAGTATCAATATTCAGATTAGCAATCACATCAACATGATAGTAAAATGCAGATAGAACATAAACATAAACAGTAGAAGACAAGAGGACACAAGATGTGGCACCAGCCAGGGACAAACCTCAATGTGGGGAAACCCTTGATCAAATCTTCTTTTAGTCTTCAATAGTTTAGTAGAGAGAGAGTGCAATTTACAAATCTGATAATTTATGATAGCAGCAAGAAGATCCCTAACCAGAAAAGTCAACGCTGGTCAACAAGAAAGATTTGACCCTTAGCAAATGGGTCAACTTCAGTCAACTTCGGCCTCCAAACAGCAAGATAAAACAACCCTCAAAACAGTCAAATTCAGCCTAGTCAAAGTTTGGTCAAACAGCCCACCTGCGGTCAAGCCTAGTTGCAGTTAACACTGGTCAATAGTCAACGTTTAGCCTTGATTTCTGTGCCCAGAAATGCGGCCTGCCCAAATAGATATAGCCCTCACACAAATGCAGTCAAAAGAGGTCAACGCATGTCGGTCAACACTTGGTCAAACTGTCCAGAAATTCAGTCTCTTGAAATTTCGACCTCTTGAAATTTCGCTCTCTTGAAATTTCAGCCTCGTGAAATTTCGCTCTCCTGAAATTTTGGAGGTGTGGAGAGAGGCCCAAAAATCCGTACCCAATCAATGAGGAGAGAGAGAGAAGTGTGAAGATGAGTGTGTCCAAATGAGGCTAAGGCATCATGTATTTATAGCAAACGTTGAGGATGAATAGATGTGACTGTTGGACTTTTAAGCCTACATAAGTTTGTTGGCTGACCTTGACAATTTGTCCATAATCAAAATAAATTCATAACTTCATTTGTACATGTCGGAATCAGATGATCTTTAGATCAATCCTATACCTCTTGAAGAGAGGAATCCAAGAAAAATATCAGCTGTCATAAATAAGATGACCCATGTGGAGTTTGGCCCTAGTTGCCAATTTTAACAGTTGGTTTGGATATGTTGCACAATGACCACCCTTGAAAAATCTTTCCATGTAGATCTATATTCTTGGCCTATACACAATAGTGTAAGTTGTTTAGAGTTTTTCTCACCCTAGATTGTGCTACAACATTGATGATGTAAGCTGCTTGCATTTATCTGATCTTCAATTCTCCCTTTAGAATGCACACATTATCTAACTTGGACAATAATCCTCCTTCAAGACTATAGTCTTTTAAGGATATAGGCCTACACATAATATTGGAAGTTGGCTAGAGTATTTCTCACCCTAAATTAAGCTACAACATTGATGATGTAAGCTGCTTGCATTTATCTGATCTTCAATTCTCCCTTTAGAATGCACACATTACCTAACCTTACAATAATCCTCGTTCAAGACTATAGTCTTTTAAGGATATATACATCTTACTTTTTCGTGTACCTTGCATGGTATCTTTAATTGGGCCAAAATTTGGATATATGTTGCTTATAGTTCCTTGTATTCATGTACAAACAAGCCCAACTTCATCAACACTACCAATGAAGACATTGGAGATCTTGAAAGGAAATTCACAACATGGTTCTTTGTGCTATTGTATTTGATCACCAAATTGAAGTTGATGCAAAAATGCCATCCACTTGAAATTTTGACTTTGTTGCTTGATTTATTTATTACATTTGGTTGACCTGATTTGTCTTAGATTTTGGCTCAACCAAGTTGGTCTCTCATTGATTAGAGTCCACAAAAATGTGGCTTGGCCAAGTCAATGCAAAATTCATGATTTGTTAGTTGACGTGTCAACTTGTGGATAGGGCTTAGGGTTGGAAAGTCAAAATGCAAAAATAGAAACCCTAACTAATATGAACCCTAATTTTTGGACTCTAGAGGCCATTTGGAGCCTTAATGTTTATGTATCATATCGCAAAACTTTAAGTTTATATATCAGACAATGAAACTCATGTATCTTGTTATGATTTTGCTAGTTTATATCTTTGCATGAAATTTAAATCAATAAACTTGCATATTTAGTGTCCATTTATCTTACGTTGATGTGCTTCATTATATATATATATATATATATACACCCTAATTTTTGAACTATAGAGGCCATTTGGAGCCTTGATGTTTTTATATTATGCTTAGAACTTTAAGATTATATATCTTTGAACTTTATAGTTTGTGTATCTTGTTATTTTTTCCAATTTGCACCCTTACCTGAAATTTAAATTTACAAACTTGCATATGCAATGCCTTTTTGTTCTATATTGATGTGCTAGAATATACATACATACACATTCTTGGAGAGCCTCCCCCATCTTACTTGGAAATTTTGGATGGATTGAAAATCAACTATCGGTTGTAAAGGTGACTAATAACCCCGAAGGACTCGATGAGAATCGATCTTGAGACCTTTGTGGACTTTGCATAGAAACATCTTACCTATTGAGCTAACCGTTGGGGCTATATAGATATTTGGAGGAGGAAAACCTCATGGGATTTGCCCCTTTTACTCATAATAATACCTAAATGGAGGGTAACTTAGTCGCCAAGCACAATAGTGGCTAGTAACCCTAAGGGACTCAACTGGATTTGAACTTGTGACCTGTTGTAGCTTTTTCTATCTCCTGTCACACAATTTCTTCAGAAGATATAGAAGCCTCCTAGAGACAACCTCTGGGTTGATAGGACACCAGTGCTTAGGGCATCCGAGAGGAGTGCTTTTGAAGATTATTTGAGGGATTTCTGTTGCACGCCATATGTCACGTAGTTTGAAAAGAAATAATTCAGGGGCTTCGTTCAATAGTCCTTCATCAAGGTAAACTAAATACTTAGGTGGTAAATATGGCTAATCTCAAAGAGAAATGTCTTGGTTCTGGTGGCCGACACACAACAATAAGCAACTTAACATTGTTGTTGTAGTATAGGTCAACATGAGGAAGGAGAGGAGGGAAATCGATTCAGAGGGCTGGACATAGCACAAAATCCTAAGCAACAATATCCAACAGAAATGTGGAAGAGTGAGGAGGTGAAAATGCAGAAAAAGTGGAGCACAAATTAAGGTCTCAAGCTCTATGACTCATGAATACATTTGTCACCAATTATCATAAATAAATCTGTGTTTACATACAGGTACAGTAGGCTATCAAATAACACAAGTAAATATATAATTAACATAGGTACTATTACTACTTAGCAGCAAACATACAACCATAAATGAGAGTGAAACCAACAGCTTCATTACACGATTTCAGAAGAGGAAAGACATACATGAAGTGATATACAGAGGGGAAAACATACTGCGCATTGCTTTGATTGGAATCAACAAAACAGTTTCATTAATCCTTCAAGATGGAGTCCAAATCACTAGTCCATTACATTTAGCAATTGTATCGCTCAAGTCCCTCATGAACAAGCAAATTGAACCAAATTGGAACCACAGAATTTTGACCTCTTGGGTGCAAAATTCTGGAACCATTTTAAGTGTTTCTTCCCTCTATTTATAAGGAGAGGGAGAGCTTGAAAAACAATTACAGAATATCTCAGCTTGAGCTCCAACTGTCTGATCGACTAGCTGTCTCGACGAGCGATGGCTCTGCTACCCAAATCATTACAATCAGATTTGATTTCGTTCTGGAAAATGCAAAAATTACAAAATAAAAGGAAATAAGGGAAACATAATGGTGGTTGAGGAAAATATCTCCCTGTCGTTCCTGTGATCGCCTCTAATTAGGCCATGTCTCTGCCACAATGCTCTTCTTCAGCTACTCGGCTGATTCGATCATTGCAACAGATTTGATTGCCTGTTGCTTTCCTCTTAACTCTTGAACTTCCCACCTTTTAGAGCTGGGGACCAATCAATTGTGGTGAACTTAATGGTGTCGCAGAATCACAACTGTCGACTCATCCATCACATAACTCTCTGCATTTCATTATCGAAGTGCTATATGCCCTGTAATATAGCCATAATGTTATATCAGAGCTATGCTTTATCGAAACTTTATTCTTAATAGACACTACGAAAATAGTGAGTTCCAATGTCCTTGGCCCCTTCTATTTAGCCCCTTTCTATTTTCCTCCATGGGACCGAGGGCTGTGACCTGTCGCTTAGCATTGAGGTGCTAGAGTGTTTAGACTCCTGCCGGGGGTCATTTTTCTTTTTTAAAGTGATTTTCACCCCTGGCTCTTTAAGTTCTTCTAGACCATGTGCTAGCCAAATATCAAAGCCCCTCACATTGGAAGTTTCTAATCGAAGGATTAACATTGGAGTTGCGATATTCCGCACTGTGCCATCCCCATAGAGATAAGACCAATAAGAAAGCCATCCCCAAAGGGCACAGTCCAATAAGAAAGAAGAAAGAAATAAGGTGCTATCGGGAAAGAAGAGGAAAGAAAGAAGGAAGCAAGCCATTGGCTTGGTCTGATATCATAGAAGAAACTGGATATGACGTCATCTCTTCCACATGGCACCCCCTGAGTGGTGACACGTCACCTAGATTTGCCCTGTAGGCCCCCGCAAAATGCCAAAACCACTTGCCACGTGTCCTTCCGTATTGCCATATCATGCTGACATCAGATGCCACTGTAGCTTTCTTAGAACTAATCATATGCCACCACGCGTCATTATCGAAGCCAAACATATGCTGCAGTGTGTAGCTTATCGTAACCAATCATATGCTGCCACGTGTCCTGTTAGAGGAGAGAGAAAAGGGCCCGCTCGCCTTTGGTTTTGTGATGAAATCCTCTGTAAACCTTTATTGGCATTCCCCGGTGGTTTTAAACGCTATCGAAACTTTTCCCATATCACAACTTTTTAAAGGTTCACACGTTCAGAAGTTTCGAATGTTCGATTGCTGATGTTCTGATCTGATTGATGCTCCGATCTGCTTGATGTTCCGATCTCCTCCAAGCTCCAATGTTGCGACCGTTGATATGCGGTCGCCGATATGCTTGACTGCGATGTCCCTGACCCCTATATCTCCGGACCTTTGATATTTCGATCACCGATATTCTGATATGCCTTCATAAGGCTTCAATCCTTGAAACTTCAGAAGACCATAACTTTTGATCTAGGAGTCCATTTTTGGACTTCCACATATCGTTGGAAAGCTTGTTTAGAGCACTTTCCAATGGAGAGGGTCCGATTTGGGCTTTGAGTCATTTTGAGGCTTGGAAGATGACTACAAACTTCTCTGCTCATTTACTCTTTGGACAACTGAAAACACATTTTGCAGTAAGTGACAACATTGGCTCCAATTGGCAGGGAAAATTTTAAGAACCCCCCCTAAATTTATAAATATAATAAATGGGCGAATCTCCATGGTATATAGGAAAAATGGAAGGCGATTTTATCAATAATATATTATGTATATATAATTTTTTGGCGAATCTCTCACCAGGCATGGTGAATATTTTACTCAATTATAAAATCTTGTAAGATCTTGGCGAGTCTTTCACTAAATAATAAAACATTGTAAAGTCCTAGTGAATTTTAGCATAGGCTACATGCTGGTTTAATGCCCACATTTAAATAGGCTACATTCCAGGTGAATACCATGGGTCAATACCATGTGCCATTTTGGTGAATACCATGGGTCAATACCATGTGCCATTTTTATTTTTATTAATTCTAATTTTAGGGTTAATAATGGTTTTTTGCATGGTATTAATAACAATCTAGTCCATGGTATTTGTCCCATAATATTTTGGCCATAGGTTTCACCTAAATATAACCCATTTTGAGTGTTCGTAAATATAAGGTGACTTATGGAGTAAATATAAAAAAATGTTTTATTTGTTTACCATACCTCTCGTTTATTTATATTTTTATTAATTTACCATACTTCTTTTACAAATATGGTATTTGGCCCATAGGATTCACTTAAATAAAACCTCTTTCTTGAGCCTTCATAAATAGAACGAGGGTTATGGACTAAATATAAAAAGAGGTTTTATTTATTTACCATACCTCCACTTTACTTATATTTTTATTTGTTTACACCCTTACATGTATATAAGGTGACTTATGGAGTAAATATAAAAAATGTTTTATTTATTTACCATACCTCTCATTTATTTATATTTTTATTAATTTACCATACCTCTTTTATAAATATGGTATTTGGCCCATAGGATTCACTTAAATAAAACCTATTCTTGAAAATGGGCGAATGGAAGGTTGTAAGTCCTAATTTCAAGGGCTAAATTTACCTTTTTTACCCTCTCCCTTAAAATAAGGTGGGCTATTTGAGGTGATTTGTAAAAATGTACTATGATACAAAATATTCGCCCACTAAAAATTTAAAACCCCTTAATTTCGCCAAAGGGCGAACATTCGCCCCTAAAATTATCGTTGCCAACTAGGGACAGTGCCTTGCTAGCAAGGTGCTGAGAACTTGCAGACTAGTAGCCTTCACCATTGAGCATGGAGTAAAAAATATAATGAATCTATAAAACCAGAGAATCTCCATGGAACTTTATTTGTTGGGAGTCCTTTCCTCACAATACTGAAATGTAGAAATATAAACTCTAACAACTGGAAATTAAATGCTCTTTGTTATGCTCTTAACCTGCAAGACGATACCAGAATACTAAATATGCGAAGAAATATACCCAGAACATAGAACAATGAGAAATAACAACAAGTATTTTATTATTCAGAAAGCAATGTTCACTTGCCTCTTCGAGGGGGCAACCTCCAATAGAGCTGAACTCAATACAAAATAAGACACGATGCTCCTCGAGGGGAGTCTCTATCCTTTATATAGGATTCATACATGCAATACCATGGGGCAATACCATGGTTCTTATTAATACCATCTATCTAATACCATGGCCCATTTGCAACTAACTGTGGTCCCTTCATTAAATGCAGGTTAACCACTTACAATTATTAATATGGGCTTTATTGACTCTTTACTTAACTATAACTATGACTCGATCCTATTACATAAATAAGGGGGTTAGGGTGGGACCCTAACATGCCCTCCCCCATAAGAATAGCCTTGTCCTCAAGGCTGAAGCTGCAGAAACTGCTAAAGAATAGTGGCTGGTTCCCAGGTTGCATCTTCCGGAGAGGTGTCTTTCCACTTGACAAGGACTTCCTTGATCATGTGGCCACGCAGGTGCCATTCTCGTGTGTCAAGAACCTGTTCAGGTTGGAGCCAGATTGACCCTTCTTCATCCAGTTCAGGTAGACTGGTTTGAATTCTGCAATTGTTCCCAATCACTTTCTTGAGGCATGAGACATGGAAGACTGGATGGATTTTTGCAGTGGGTGGCAAAGCTAGCTTGTAGGCAACTTCTCCAATGCGCTGAAGTACTTGATACGGTCCGTAGAATTTTGGAGATAGTTTCTGACAACCCTTGTCTTTGAGTGATGTTTGCTTATATGGTTGCAGCCTCAAAAATACCTGATCCCCTTCTTGAAATTGGCGTTTTGAGCGATGTTGATCTACCTGTTGCTTCATGCGGTTTTGAGCTTGATGAAGATTCTCTCTAAGGTGGGCTAGCATGGTTGTGCGGTTCTATAGGAGTTGATCCACTGCTTGTACCTTCGAGCATCCCTTGATCTAAGAAGTAGTGGAAGGAGGGAGTTGACCATAAACTGCTTCATATGGAGTCATTTTGGTGGTGGCATGATAGTTGGTGTTATATCACCATTCGGCTAGAGGTAACCACTGTACCCAGAGATGTTGCTTTTCTGAAGTGAAACACCTAAGGTAGGTCTCCAGACATTTGGTGACTGCTTCAGTTTGACCATCGGTTTGTGGATGATAGGAAGTACTAAATTGTAGTTGGGTACCTTGTAGCTGGAAGAGTTCCTGCCAAAAGTTACTGGTGAAGATCGGGTCATGATCAGACACAATGGAAGTGGGCAGGCCATGCAATTTGAAGATCTGATCCATGAAAGATTGAGCGACCAAAGTTGGTGTAAAAGGGTGGGGTAGGGCGCAAAAATGAGCATACTTAGAAAGTCTGTCCACAACCACCATGATGACTGACTTGTTTCCTAACTTTGGAAGACCCGTAATGAAATCCATAGAAAACTCCGTCCAGATTGAGGCTGGGATGGGCAATGGCTGTAATGTGCCTGGGGATTTGACTGTTTCTCCTTTGTGGTGCTAACAGACGTCACATTTAGCTACAAAAGTAAGAATGTCCTTTTTCATCCCTGTTCAAAAAAATGATCTTTGAGTGCGAGCATACGTCTTCTGAAAGCTTGAATGTCCTGCAGTGGGAGATGAGTGCAACTTCGCCAAAATGCGACTTTTGAGGGTGGATGTTGGTGATATTATGACTTTGTCCTTGTAGTGAAGAATCTCATCCTGCCACGCGTAGCCCGTTGTGGAATTTGGATCCGCCTACAATTGATTAATGAGTTGGGAGAGCTAGGGATGTGAAAACTATTCCTTGCGAGCCTCTTCAATCCATTATGGAATGAGAAGGGAAATTGTGAGCAGGGTACTTTCCTCCTCAAATTGGTAGGATAACGCATCTGCTACAATATTTTCGTGCCCTTTCTTGTAAATTATCTCATAATCATATCCTAGCATTTTGGCGAGCCATTTATTTTGTTGTGGTGAGGATAGGCGTTGCTCCAAAAAATATTTAAGGCTTTGATGGTCTGTGCGGATTTGGAAACGTCGCCCCAATAAGTATGGTCGCCAGGTATCTACTGCATGTAAGATGGCCATCATCTCCTTCTCATAGGTAGATTGTCCCAGATTCTTCCCACTTAGTTGTTGGCTCGTGAAGGCCAAGGGTCGACCTTCCTGCATTAAGACCGCCCCAATACCCGTACCTGAAGCATCACATTCAATCACAAAAGATTTGGTGAAGTCGGGTAGTGCTAAGACTGGAGTGGAACACATGGCATGTTTGAGAGCTGTAAAGGCCTGTTGTGCTTCATCATTCCAGAGGAATGAATTTTTTTTGAGGAGTTGAGTGAGGGTCCTAGCAATGCGACCATAATTGTGGACAAATTTGCAATAGTAGCGTGTGAGACCCAAAAATCCTCTCAGGCTCTTCAAGGTCCTAGGTTGAGGCCAATCCTGCATTGCCTGGATCTTTTTGGGGTCCACTCTGACACCTTCACTTCCCACAATGTGGCCCAAATACTCAACTTCTTCCAGGCCAAAAGATCACTTGGACATCTTGACAAATAGTTTATGCTTGCGGAGTAGTTGCAAGAGCAGATCTACATGCTGAAGATGTGTGGCCCAGGTGCGACTGTAGATGAGGATGTCATCAAAGAAAACAAGGACAAATTTTCTGAGATATGGTTTGAGCAGGTGGTTCATAAGGCTCTGAAAAGTGGATGGGGCATTACAAAGACCGAATGGCATGACCAGGAACTCATAATGGCCTTCATGAGTTCGGAAAGCAGTCTTTGGAATGTCTACTTCTTTCATGCGAATTTGGTGGTAGCCCGAGCGAAGGTCGAGCTTAGTAAAGAATTGAGCCCCATTTAGTTCATCCAACAAATCATCGACAACCGGGATGGGAAATTTATCTTTGACTGTCAACTTATTAAGGGCCTTGAAGTCTGGACACATATGCCATTCCCCATCTTTCTTGAGCACCATGACCATTGACGATGAATAAGGACTAATGCTGGGACGAATGATGCCTGCTTCCAAGAGTTCCTTGATTATTTTTTCTATTTCATTCTTTTGGGCGAACGGATATCCATATGGGCGCACATTTGGTGGTTGGGGCTCTGGAACCAAAGTAATGCTATGATCATGTTCCCCTTTCGAGGGTGGAAGCTCATGAGGCTTGTCAAAGACTGGCAGATGGTTGTTTAAGATCTGTTGCATCTCAGGATGAATATGAAGAGAATTGGGTTCTAAGGCCTGGATGGCATTAAATTGAGCTATAACTCCATGGTGGCCCTTTTTTAACAATTTTTCCATCCGATGTGAGCTGATGATAGAGGGAGCTCCTGCCTGGAGTCCGCGGAGGGTATGTGTGTGGTTGTTCTGCTTAAAGCTCATATATAACTCTTGGAAATCCATTGTGATTGGGCCAAGTGTGCGAAGCCATTCAGCACCAAGGACAATGTCGCACCCTCCCATGTGTATGACAAACATGTGGGTCTTTAACTGATAATCCCCCATTTGAAGTTTGACATTTTCACAGTGGCCTTCACATTTCATTGTCCCCCCATCAGCAATTTGGACCCGGAAGTTAGAAACTGCTTGGACAAAACAATGCACTGCTTCCGCGACTCTTTGATGGATAAAATTATGTGTACTTCCACTATCAATCAAGACTACTACTGGGCGATGCTTAATAAAACCTCTGATTTTGAGAGTTTGGGGCGAAGAAATCCTTGCCAAAGCATGCAACGAGATAACTAGTTCTTTAGGTACATTGTCCTGCTGGTTGTCCTCTTCTTCCTCCTTTGGTTCCTCAAGTGGTGGGGCTTACTCCGATGAACTATGATCAGTAGCATCAATTTGAAAGAATTTGGGCTCCTTGCATTTATTTCTTGGGGGAGTATTTCTCATCACAGTGGTAACATAATCCTTGCTTTCTTCTTTCTGCCATTTCTGCTGGTGACACCTTTTGAACCTTGAGTGTTTGGGTAGTGCTTTGATCCTGTGGGGGGCGACCCTTGGCGATAACATTTGGGCGAGTGGACTGGGCCGCTAACGCACGTTCGACTTCACGAGCTATCCTGCAAGCATGCAACCATGAGCTAGGGTGGTGCAGTTAGATGTGGGCTTGTATAGCTTCTTTGAGACCATTGACAAAACATTCTGTGTTGAACTCATCTTGTAGACCTCCAGTGCAGAAAGCTAAGGCTTCAAAGGCTGTAATATATTTGTTCACTATTCCTGTCTGTCAGAGCTTAGTGAGACAACCCAAAAAGTCAGATTCATGATCAAAGCGACCCATAAGAGCTTTTTTGAATGTCTCCGAAGTCAAGGGCCTTCCATAGCAACGTTGATGCCATTGCCACCATTGCCATCTTTCATTGTCCAAGTACATGATACCCACACTAAGCTGAGTCGCATTATCTAGGATGTAATTCAGAGTGAAATATTGCTCCATTTGTGCTATCCATGCGGCCGGGTGAGAGCCATCAAATTTATACATGTCCAGCTTGGGTGGTCGCGGATGGGATTGTTGGTGGGTGCCAAAGAGGTGAAGAGACTGGCTAGACTCACCCTCACTGTTTTCATTGCCAATATATGCCTCTGCGCGTTCCTCCACCTTGCCCTTAGAGAGTGTTGCATTTAAGTTCTGCAGCTGCAACACAACCTCGTTCAATGTTGATTCAAGTTTGTCGATCCTCTCATTTGCCATAGCTTGAGCTCTAGTTTGTACCATGCACCGATCCGATGTACTTGAAATTTGGGACCGCCTGAATTTTTTGGCACTAACAATTGAATGGTACCACCTTGCTCAGCTCGTCATCCTGATTTTTATGGGCTAAGTCACCAATAAGTGCCCCGGGGGGTCTCGGACCTTTTTTTTAAAATTTTTTTATTTACTTTGAACGGAGTTTTACTCCTTGCTTAGGAATACTACAGTAGCCGAATCCCAGAAATGTCAATGTTGCCAAAAGTCCTACGAAAATCACGCCCAGGTATAGGAACCCACACAACTACTCAGATCTGGATGGCAGATCTGATGGATCTGAGAGATCTGAATGGTGGAACTGATTGTGGCTACGGATCTGATGGATCTAATAGATCTGAATGGCTGTTCTGATAGATCTGAACGGCGGAACTGATTGTTGCTGCTGTGACAAAACCCCACTTGCGAGATCTGATCGATAAAGATTATGCGTGATCCAGAGATAGAGAAGGGAACTATGGTCTCCAGGAGTGTCAGGTGCTACAGATCGCAATATACATATGGGTCTGACAGTAGTACTCGGCCCAATTTTTCAGGGCACTAACCAATGAGGATCAACTGTACCCTTAGCTGTACAACCCGACTACCCTATCGTACGTGCGAGTAATCTCTCCGAGTGCTGTTCTCAGTGTACTGTAGCAGCAAGACGGCTGATGGTTTATCTATGGGGAGGTTTCAAGGGAGCTAGGGGTCTTCTGATATACCTAGAGGGTACTTGGAAGACAGTCCGTGCACGGTTTTGTCTAATGCGCTACTACTCGAAGGGGTACCCACAGGGGTTATAAGGGAGTCCAACAAGCGTGACCACCTCTTGTATTTCCTGCGTGCATGCCTCCCCAAATCCGCAGGTTTATGCGCTCAACGACAAATCCGGTGGTTTAAAGACGCCGGAACATGTCTCTAGCCAAATTTTTTTTTTTTGCTAAAAATTGGAGATCCCACCGGCCCTGGAAAGCGCTCTGATACCACTTGTTATGCTCTTAACCTGCAAGACGATACTAGAATACCAAATATGCGAAGAAATATACCCAGAACATAGAACAATGAGAAATAACAGCAAGTATTTTATTATTTAGAAAGCAATGTTCACTTGCCTCTTCGAGGGGGCAACCTCCAATAGAGCTGAGCTCAATACAAAATAAGACACGATGCTCCTCGAGGGGAGTCTCTATCCTTTATATAGGATTCATACATGCAATACCATGGGGCAATACCATGGTTCTTATTAATACCATCTATCTAATACCATGGCCCATTTGCAACTAACTGTGGTCCCTTCATTAAATGCGGGTTAACCACTTACAATTATTAATATGGGCTTTATTGACTCTTTACTTAACGATAACTATGACTCGATCCTATTACATAAATGAGGGGGTTAGGGTGGGACCCTAACACTCTTCTAGTGAGATTATTTATATACAACTCTAGTTTAGGCATAGGGCTCAATTCACCCAAGTGAGGTCAACCTTCCAATGGTACCAGGTCAGCATTTGGGTGCTGGACCTAATGCCTCCATGCTGCTGGAATTTAAAAATCAAAACAAGCACGCACCATGAAAAATCTTCAATAAAAAAACTTGATACATACCCTAGAAACAACAATCGCTGCTGACCTAAGAATGTTGTCATGTAGTTAACTACAAAGTCATAGAATTGATGAGAAAAAAATGCACTTGCCTCATTTTCTTGAAAAGTTTGCTGACCAATATATTCTTGGTTAGGGCAGCCACAAATACTGTTCAATTGTTCAACTTTGGGCTCCTCTTGAAGAAGTTGATGCTAGTAGTCTTCTCCCCAATTGTTGGTAAGTAGATCTCTTTGACAACTTGCAACCATATCATCCTCCTCTGGATCATATGAATCATAAATCAAAGAATCTTCATCAACTTTAATATCAACTTCTTGAACTTGTTCTCCATTTGAAGGATGTGGATCGTAAACTGGAGCCTCCTTGTTAACCTCATGGTGGACCTCCTCTTTTTGTGCATCTTCCCATGACTGGGACTGTTGCAGTCCTGCATTGCTCAACATCCCATCGGAGTCATACGAATCATAAGAAGGAGAATCATCAAATTCGGCAGAATAAGATCTTTGAGGGTTTATTTGCAACCTAATAATGTCTCCTTCTTCCCTTTCTTGATTGCTGGGTAGTGCCTCTTGATGTAAGTTGTTGGGTATACGACCAAAGTCCCACATTGACTAGAAGTGGGGAGGATCATGGGTATATAAGGATGGACAAATATCTCCATTGGTATGAGGCCTTTTGGGGTAAAGCCCAAAAACAAATCCATGAGGGCTTAGGCCCAAAGTGGACAATATCATACCATTGTGGAGATATGTGGTGTCCAAAGTCCTAACAAGTGCTATATGTTTTCTTGGTGTTGAGCCCGACAAACATCTTCAACAGGATCATTAACTTCAGAAATAATTTCAACATTAAAATGTGCACAACAATCTTCAAATAGAGCACCAGGTGGATATAATATTTTGCAAAAATGATTAAATGCTATGTGAAAGCTCTTTAAAGAAGATATGCTGCCATGAGGTATTGTTCTGTGCCGACCACCAGAACCAAGACATTTCTCTTTGAGATTAGCCATATTTACCCCCTGAGTATTTAGATCTATGTGTTTGCTTGAGTTTACCTTGATGAAGGACTATTGAACCAAGCCCCTAAATTATTTCTTTTCAAACTACGTGACATATGGAGTGCAACAGAAATCCCTCAGATAATCTTCAAAAGCACTCCTCTAGGATGCCCTAGGCACTAGTCTCCTATCAACCCGAAGGTTGTCTTTAGGAGGCTTCTATATCTTCTGAAGCAATTGTGTGACAGGAGATAGAAAAAGCTACAACATCTTTCTGGCGTCGTTGCTAGGGAATGAATCATAATATTTTCCCTGAGTACGACAATTTTTACATTCCCTCTGTCAAGTGAGCAAGGGAAGTGTGGGTTGAAATCTCTTACCTTGGCGACTCCACTGTTTCAATCTTATTGTAAACACCTTGGCGACTCCACTGTCTATATCTTTATTTGATCATCCTGGCTTTCAAGAGGCCTCATACTCGATCTAGTGGAAAACTTCCCCTACATTTGAGCGACTCCACTGTCTATATCTTTATTTGATCATCCTGGCTTTCAAGAGGCCTCATATTCGCTCTAGTGGAAAACTTCCACTGCATTTGAACTTGAGATCACGCACCTAAACGGGTTTTCAAAATGGCCATTCTTGTATTCTTGGCCAACAAATTTGCCCCGCTGGATTCGGCTATGATTGCTTTTACTTTAGCCAGGGTTCCTACATAGTAGGCATTGATTAGATTCTGCATACTTTCCTGTCTTGTTTTCTACCCCTTTTCCTCGGTGGTTTTCTTGTTGATGTCTCCGGGCCTTTCATTTTCTGTTCAGTCTTTTTTCCTGTTCTTCTGCTCCCTTTTCGTCCCTGTTGTCTGCCTTCCTTTACCATCTTTGTTTGCTCTCTGTTCTTACAGTCCCTACACTCTTGTGCCCTTGCTTGATTCAAGTTCCGGTGCATCGGGGCTTGGTGGACACTGGATTTTATACTACCTATAATGTGAACTAGTAGTAAAACATTAAAATCAGGAATAATTTTGTCCTTAGTATTCTTACTTTGTTTTATGGTCTGTGTTTTGGCCTTTTCGCTTCAATTTTTTTCGCATTCTTCCCATCACTGCCAGTTTGAAACCACTCCGTTACATTCTCAATCCTCGACTCTATGCCCCCTCTGCTTCTCATTCCCCAGGAGGATCCCAGGTAACCCCCTCCATGCTCATGGTCTAGTGGGCTAGAGATTTTCTCACCGTCTTCAAGGGAGCTGAACTTTGTCAGCCATTCCGCCACTGGGATGGACCCCCTCTTCACTTTTCTGTGCTGCGGTTTCCCTAGGCTGACAACCCTACCCACTGACCTCCCAGGGTGCTCTTTCTCCTTCCTTTCACTGCCCTTTTGAACTAGAGTTTGCCCTTTCCTATCCCTCTGATCTAGATTTTTATCCCGTGCTGCGAGTTCCCCCCCCATCTCCATGCTATCCTCCCTTGGTTGTTTTGCCAATTCCGGTGTCTATCCTTCTCCCCTCCCCGGTCCAAGGGGAAATAGCTCCCCAACATCTCGTAGAGGCCTCCAGGCCTTTCGTCTTCTCAATTCTATGGCGGTTCCTACAGGCAGGCAGTCTAGAGTTTTCTCCAGGTTCTGTTTCCCCCCCAGGCCTCTTACAGTGCCCTTTTTTCCCCACCCACCCCAACAGGATAACCATCCCTTTATACCATGAGATTATCCTCAGGCAATTACAGAGGGAGACACTTAAAATATCGCTACTTTTAGCATCTATATGGCCCGACAGTCTTGTTCTACCCCAAGACCAGTCAGCCATCTTACGGGGTTCGATTTTTCCCTCCCACCCTTCCAGGAAAGCTATCAGGTCGAACCCATTCCGGGTTAACAGACAATTATCCTTGAATACTCGGGATTTTCCATTCCTTCTCTCGACTGGAAGACCAGTAACACAGAGCCAACATTTTTCTAGAGTATTCATTACTTTTCTCCTTAAATTCCAAATTCTTCTCAAATTCCATGGCATTGTTACCCTATCGACACAGGGGGAGGCTGTAAGTACATACTAGGTGTTGCTTACGAAGGCCGTTTGCTGGTCGTCGCGCCCTGGCTCTCGGCGTTCACCAGCTCCGTCTGATCGTTCTTCCTTAGCTGCCTGCATGCAATTACCCTTCAGCCTTGCCACCTTTTTCCTTAACTTGCTCTCCCACCTACCTATCCTCATTACCGAGGTACCCTCCACTTGCCTTGCTTCACTATCTGCCTCCCTTTCCTTCGTGTGTAGGTCTCGGTCTAGGTGCCCACTTACCTTCCATTTATTGTCCTCCATCATCGCCTTTCCATTTCCAGCTGCTCTTGCTGTCTTATATTTTCTGTTTCCCTTCGACAACTTGCCTACCCTCCTGCCATCTGTCCTGTCCTTCTTACCTCTGCCCTCCATTGCCTTCCACACCTTGATCAGAGAATACTTACTAGTATTATTATTATTATGATACTATTATTTATAAAATAGTTTAAAATCATTCACCTTTAATGGATTAATAAAAATGAATTCTCTCTTGAAGTAAGTAAATTAAAATGAGAATCTCTTACTTGGCAAATTGAACCACTCTCTTGGAATAAAACAGTAACTCCACACTTAAGAGAATGTAACTCTCCCTCACTAATTCAATGTATGACAAAAGTGTAATTCCTTTTCATTAAATGCACTTGTAACTCCCTCATTCAATTCGATTTGTAACTCTCACCAAATACTCTCTCTCCCTATTTCGAATTGTAACTCGTCAAGACAAGTGTACCTCTCTCTCTATTCTTGGGATGAGTTACACTTCTCCCTCATGGAATTCAATTATGCTCTTATTGGCTCAAGGAATGAATTCATTTTGTAACTCTCCTTTCTCTTCTATTTAAGCAAGAACAAGTGAGAGTTGAGAGTAACATATTCATTGTGAAGGAGAGCTAGAGTTGAATGTGTGCAAGAGAAGTGTGAGAGCAAGTGAAGAGTAAGAGCAAGGGAGGAGCTGGAGTGTTAATTTTAGGTATGTTCTATGCTTAAAGCAATTTATTTCAATTTTCACAGTTAGCTCAATATCTTTTCCAGATTAGCAATCACATCAGCATTAGAGTAAACTGCAGATAGAACATAAACATAAATCGTAGAAGACAAGCCAAGACAAGAGGACACAAGATGTGGCGCTAGCCAGGGACAAACCCCAATATGGGGAAACCCTTGATGAATTCTTCTTATATGTTCTTCAATAGTTCAACAGAGAGAGAGAGAGAGAGAGAGAGAGAGAGAGTACATTTACAATAGAAGTCAACACTTTGACTTATCTAGATAAGAGCATAGATCATCTCTAAGATGACGATACGTGAGATCAGTTGAAGACATGCTGCTTCAACTGATTCTCCAAGGTGACTCCACTTATCATTGTGCTGAATCTCGTCATCATGCTGCATCCATCATCACTATGTTGCATTTCATCGTGCTTCACTAATCATGACTGTACCATGTACTTGCTGCACCAAGCATCATTGCTGTCCCAAGTACTATCGCTGCACCTCTCTGCACCATGTACCAGTGTTGTTAAAATCGCGATATTATCGTTTTTTTCGCGATTTTTTCAGCAAAAATATAAAATCGCGAGTAGTACTCGGACTTTTTTTTTTATACGTGATTTTTTCCGAAAAAATCGCGGAGGGTCGGGGCAGCGCGATTTTAAAAGGAAAAAATGATTTTTTTTATTTCATTTGGACAGCAGAGCGCGCGGAGGGCTGTGGAGACTTGGAGTGTTGGAGAGGCTTGGAGATTTTGCCATTTTGGAGCTAAATCAACTGTGCGGAGGAGAAAATCAAAGAGTGTGCTAAGGAGGAGACCGATTATCTCCATAAAAACGGTATGGGCACCAATTTTTTTTTGTTTTCATTGTTTTGAAACTTTGTTTTTGTTTTTTTTCAATGTTTTTGGTTGGGTTTGGAATGGGGTTTTTGACATTTGTCCAATGTAATTTTTTTTTAGTTGTTTTGGTTGGGTTTGGAATGGGGTTTCTAAATTGTATGTAATTTTTTTTAGTTTTTGTACAATGTAAAAATTAAAATACTAAATTGTAAGTTTGTAACCTGTAAATGCTAAATTGTAATCCTTATTTTCCCATAGGTTCACAACTTCACCGAAACACCATTCAAGTTTTCAACTTCAAAGTTCAAAATCAAACATGCCAAAGAAATTGGATCATTTTTGGGAATATGGTGAACTTAATGCTCCGAATGATAGACTAAACTTGACTTGCAAATTGTGTGGGCACCATATGTCCCGGGGGGTGTACAGATTGAAGTATCACCTTGCAGAAATACGTGGATTTGATGTAGGGCTTGTTATCACCCCCAAGAAACTCTCCTAGGTTGTATCTTAGAGATGCTGGGGAACATTACAAACTCAACAAAATGCTGGAAATGGATGAATGGAAGGAATAATGCATATTCAAGCCAGATAACCACTTCTACTATGCTTGACTCCAGACATGGGTGAACACCCCCAGACTACAAGGCTTTAGACCACCAATTACTCACAGTTTGAGGATTACGTGAACATGGAGAATACTGACCACACCAGCGGATGCACAAGACCATGTGATGGCCGGCTGCAACCAGTAAAGAGGTCTGCAAATCTATTTCCTAATGCACAGACAGGATGACAACTCTCTGGCACTAAGTAAACAAAAACCTGCATAGTATATTCAATGATACATACTAGATTCTAACACAGAGGTGGGATGACAGCCCCTCTAATGCTAAACATCAAGAGCACATGAAAAATACATAATAGACACAGCCTAGAATAGAGTAGAAATGGAAAGTGAGCAATTAACAACAAAAGAAGCTTGTATTAGCTGAAAATGAAGACCAGACGCTGCAAGTATCACAGTAGTTACAGCCTCCAGAAGTTGAACCTTACATCAAAACAACCATCAACCATCATCCCCGATTGCATCTGTGTTCTGGGTATATATAGAGTTTCATTACAAAGATATTTTGATATTCTGGACGTGGAGGGGTCATAATGGACCACCAACCACTTTAACTCTTTGATGGAGTTTCTGCTACGATCTGCTTGCTTTAATGAACAAAATTGATCTTCTCTGATGTTCTGTTGTCCTTCTCGATCAGGTGGAGTGAAATATGGATGAAATTCCATGCCTGATAAACGCTTTAACTGCTCGAGGCTTGTCCTTCTCGTCCTTCGGCCATACTGCTCTTGAATGTGGTGGTTGAGGATTTGCTGCAAACGGTGCCGGGAACTGGTTATGCTCGTCCTTCTCCCTCTCGGGTACACAATGTGTTGAATGCAGTAGTTGAAGTAGTAATGCACCAGACACTGATAGATGGTCGCTTCTGTCCTTCGGGTGCATATTACAGGTCGAGAACATGGAGACTTCATGGCGGACGAAAGAGCAAGATGGGAACAGATATCAGCCCTTAGATCACATGGATGGACGACGGAGATCTATCGGCGGGAGAAGCGGGAACAAACAGGACCAAACCAACGTGGGCCGTCGGATTGCGGGCGGACAAATCCGACGACGATTGGGCGCGAAAGATGCATGGGAGATAACGCGCGGGAGAGAGGACAAGGACGGTAAGCGGTATGCATCGCACTGCTTTAGGGAGGCAAGCGGTAATTGTATGTGGGGTAGCGATCACGATAGGCGCACGATGGGACAGGGGGAAAACCGCTTTCCCCTCGAGTTAACGCGCGGGCGGTTCATAGGATGGAGAGGAGCGAACATCATTGGGTTACGTGACGGACAATCGGACAGCGGGGGAAACAAACGGAGTTTAATGCGCGGGGAAAAAGGCGGAGACCGTTCGATCAAGCGGTAGATGATCGGACGACAGAAACTCGATCACACGAACCTTGACTGATGTGACGGGAAAGGGCTCGCGAACAATGCGCTGTCATATGATCGCATTTATATGACCGTTTGAACTTAGCGCTCGAGGGCTAAGGAAATATGGGTTATACAGAGTTTAGAAGAACAAAACAGAGGCAGCAGGGTGAAAGAAAGAAAGCGGGGGAATAGGGAAAGGCGAGGATAACCAGTGTAGACCATCTCTGAGCCAGCAACCAATGACCGAGCTTATTCCTCCTCCTTGAAAATCAACAACATGTAGCAGAGCTAACACTGGCTCCTTCTGGGGATGAGATCCTCCCTGTGAGGTCTCAAGAACTGCAGACCAATACCTTCATACAAAACCAGCTTAAAAACATTGCCTAGTATTCCATTGGGCATGGAGTCTAATTAAGTCTATGCTAAAACCTGTAAAAGAACATGCTTATAATTGTTAAGGCTCGGAAACCTTAAACATAAATCCTCAAAAATTGGCCATCTACTGGGCCATCAAAATTGTTTCCCCTCCTCTCGGCCCATTCATCATAGATTTGCAAAATTGGGTTGATTTGATCCTCTACCTCAAAGAGTTTAGGGCATTTGACCTTATCTGGTAGATATGGATCAAATTTCATCCCCTTTCTGTATACTCTCATCCTCGGATGTTCTTCATGGGAGCCTTTGTACACCTGTTGAATAACCATGGTTGTTGTGTACTTCTCTGTGTCATTTGTGGTCTACACAACTAACATGACTGGTGAACCAATGTATTCTTGTGCGAGGGACATAGAGACATCATCTACTCCATTTTTCTTAGAACAGTCTACATCCAAGGAGGAGTCCCAAAACTGCGCACCCTCTTCCTCTGTCATCTGGCAAGCTGCCTATTCAATCTGTGTGGAGGCCAACTGGGCAGGCTTCAGAAAATCAAGACTGAGGTGATCAGTATCAGCCTTGGGCATTGAGTTATGGTCTGCCTCGACGCCTAGTGGGCAACTGTGAGGGATTGTCACTTGAACAGACAGAGAAGCATAAGATGATGGGGAGCTTTCTTCTCCCTTATTGATCATTGGGTTGGGGATGATAGCACGCTGGTCAAGTTGCAGATCTGCATAGTCATTGGAAGATGGGCTAGCTGCAGGCTCTTCGAGGATGGTGGGACCTGCTGCTGGTTGCTCTTGCTGATAAGCTTGTTGTTCTGCAGGTACAACAAACTCACGAGCAGTGCCTCTGGATAATGATTCTTCATAGGCAGCTCTGGTTAAGAAAGGGGCACTGCGCTTATCTTCCAAACCATGGACCTCCTCCTCTTCTTCATATTGCTCTTCCTCCATGAATATACTTTGAAAAGGGTTTTCACCCTTTGATCTTCGTTTGCATCTTGATTTCTCTGCAAAATCTGCTGTTGATCCTTTGCTCCTCTATATGGATTTGGATTTGGAAGAGTAAAGGAACAAGGAACTCCTGCTTCCTCAGAATACTGCTCAGCCTCTAATCTGGAAACTTCAGAGGCTAATAACTCTATCATCCTGGCTAATTTATCGATCTCAGGATCAGAGGATGATGAGAGCTCTCCTCCCTGTCTTCTCTTATCAGCATCACCTCCGAGCCTCTCCGCAACGATGATGTTTGATTCTACTTCAAAGGCTGCATCTTGCATATCAGCCAAAGAAGCACATCTTCTTTCTCTTAACAACAGGCAGAACTGAGAATCGAAGGCATTAGCATAAGAGAGCATAGCAGAAGTAGGGGTAGGTTTGAATTCAGCTGGTATTCTGCTGTACATATGGTTGAATCTGATGTTGAAATCGGACAACAGCTCACCCTCTTCCCTCTGCAAGTTCCCAAATTCAGTATGATAATAGAGCAGATCCTTCTTATTCCCCCAATGCTTTAGAAACACATCATCTAAAGCCTCAATGTCTGCAATAGACCTAGGGGGTAATTCTCTAAACCATTTTCTAGCCTCCCCATCTAGGCTTTGGACAAAAACCCTCATCCACACATCCTTTTGATTGATATCCAGGCTATCAGCATAGCTATAAAAGGATTCAAGGTGCTCTTCAACTGTTACTCCTTCTGAACCAGTAAACTTAGGCATATATTTCCGATAATCTCCTGCGGGCATGGCATTCAAAGGGACCGGCAAGACTAAGAGCCCAGACCTAGCAGCAACGATTCTTTCTATCTTTGTGTGGGCTTGTTGGCCTGCCATGACTGGAGTATATGAAAGGATACTGGTAGATTGAGAAGTATGGATCAATGAAATGGATAGCAGAGACAGAGGAACATGATGGGCAACATGGATGATTTCTTTGGACTGAGATTCAGAGGGGAACTAAATGGACAAGGAGCTTTATGAATCTCTGAAGGTGATTTTTCACTAGAAATACTAGGCTCTTAGATCTTCAAACTGTATATTCTCAACTAAAGCCTTCTCTTGCAGAGATACATAAGATTTCTTAGGCTTACCTGATTCTGATGCTCCTTTTTGCAAAGTTTCTTCTGCTTAACGATCTTCTCAGGGTCAGGCACTGGTTCAGCTGGTGATTTCTGAGGAATTCTTCGAGTGTGTCTCACAAACTGAGCCAGGACTATAATGTGGAGTCGCCAAAGGTTGGTCTTCCTCCAGTGGAGTCCCCAGATAGATGATTACAACCAAAAATGTGTCCAGGCCTTGTCTATCATCAAACCCTGGAATTGTGTCGTTCTCCCAGGGAAGTTGAGCTTCAATCTCCTCTCTCCAGCAACGGCGCCAATTAATGTTATCACCCCAAGAAACTCTCCTAGGTTGTATCTTACAGATGCTCGGGAACATTACAAACTCAACAAAATGTTGGAAATGGATGAATGGAAGGAATGATGCATATTCAAGCCAGATAACCACTTCTACTATGCTTGACTCCAGACATGGGTGAACACCCCCAGAATACAAGGCTTTAGACCACCAATTACTCACAGTTTGAGGATTACGTGAACATGGAAAACACTGACCACACCAGCGGATGCACAAGACCATGTGATGGTCGGCTGCAACCAGTAAAGAGGTTTGCAAATCTATTTCCTAATGCACAGACAGGATGACAACTCTCTGGCACTAAGCAAACAGAAACCTGCATAGCACAGTCAATGATACATACTAGATTCTAACACAGAGGTGGGTTGACAACCCCTCTAATGCTAAACATCTTGAGCACATGAAAAATACATAACAGGCACAACCTAGAACAGAGTAGAAATGGAAAGTGAGCAATTAACAACAAAAGAAGCTTGTATTAGCTGAAAATGAAGACCAGACGCTGCAAGTATCACAGTAGTTACAGTCTCCAGAAGTTGAACCTTACATCAAAACAACAACCATCAACCATCATCCTAGATTGCATCTCTGTTCTGGGTATATATAGAGTTTCATTACAAAGATATTTTGCTATTCTGGACGTGGAGGGGTCATAATGGACCACCAACCACTTTAACTCTCTGATGGAGTCTCTGCTACGATCTGCTTGCTTTAATGAACAAAATTGATCTTCTCTGATGTTCTGTTGTCCTTCTCGATCGGGTGGAGTGAAATATGGATGAAATTCCATGCCTGATAAACGCTTTAACTGCTCGAGGCTTGTCCTTCTCGTCCTTCGGCCATACTGCTCTTGAATGCAGTGGTTGAGGATTTGCTGCAAACGGTACTGAGAACTGGTTATGCTCATCCTTCTCCCTCTCGGGTACACAATGTTTTGAATGCAGTAGTTGAAGTAGTAATGCACCAGACACTGATAGATGGTCGCTTCTGTCCTTCGGGTGCATGTTACAGGTCGAGAACATGGAGACTTCATGGCGGACGAAGGAGCAAGATGGGAACAGATATCAGCCGTTAGATCACATGGATGGACGACGAAGATCTATCGGCGGGAGAGAAGCGGGAACAAACAGGATCAAACCAACGTGGGCCGTCGGATCGCGGGTGGACAGATCCGACGGCGATCGAGCGCGAAAGATGCATGGGAGATAACACGCGGGAGAGAGGACAAGGGCTGTAAGCGGTATGCATTGCATCGCTTTAGGGAGGCAAGCGGTAATTGTACGCGGGGTAGCGATCACGATAGGCGCACGATGCGTGGCAGATGGGATAGGGGGGAAACTGCTTTCCTTGCGAGTTAACGCACAGGCGGTTCACGGGATGGAGAGGAGCGAAAGTCATTGGGTCATGCGACGGACAATCGGACGGCGGGGGGAACAAACGGAGTTTAATGCGCGGGGAAAAAGGCGGAGACCGTTCGATCAAGCGGTAGATGATCGGACGGCGGAAACTCGATCACACGAACCTTGATTGATGTGACGAGAAAGGGCTCGCGAACAACGCACTGTCATATGATCGCAGTTATATGATCATTTGAACTCAGCGCCGGGGGCTAAGGAAATATGGGTTATGCAGAGTTTAGAGGAACAAAACAGAGGCAGTAGGGTGAAAGGAAGAAAGCGGGGGAATAGGGAAAGGCGAGGATAACCAGTGTAGACCATCTCTGAGCCAACAACTAATGACCGAGCTTATTCCTCCTCCTCGAAAATCAGCGACATGTAGCAGAGCTAACAGGGCCTTGTAAAATACAAATCTTGAACTCATCCAAAGAGCCATGAAAGCATTGGAAACTTTAGACCAAAATAGAGAGGCCCAAGAAGAAGTGAAGAGGCAACTAAAAAAGTCAGTTGAACAAGCAAGTGGCCTGGTTCTACTGCAGCATCAACCAATTTGGTAGCTGCCACATCATTTTTTGTTCCTCAAATCACACCTAGTTCACAGCCATCTATCAGTTCAATGCTAAAAAGAATTGAAAAAGAACACGCTGGTAAGTTGCTGGCAAAATTTCTCCTTTGGAGTGATATTCCTTTCAACATTGTAAGGAATAATCCATTTTTCCAACCTGCTATTGATGCTATTGCAACTGTTGGCCCAGGGTACAAAATCCCTTCTTATCATAATTTCAGAGGCTGGATTCTTCAAAATGAAAAGCTTGACTGCACCCAAAGATTGGAGGATTTTAGGGCATCATGGGCACAAACAGGATGCACTGTTATGTCAGATGGTTGGACTGACCAAAAGGGGAGAACCCTTATAAACTTCTTGGTTAGTTGTCCCAAGGGGACTATGTTTATCAAATCTGTTGATGCATCTGCACAAATCAAAGATGCATGAACTTTATGTGATTTGCTAGATGTGTTTGTTTCGAAGGTGGGTGCAGAAAATGTTGTCTAAATCATAATAGACAATGCTGCAAATTATGTTGCTTTTGGCAGGATGCTTATGGATAGGCATCCTACTTTATTTTGGATACCTTGTGCTGCACACTGTATTGATTTGATGTTGGAGGACATAGGGAAAATTCCCTTTGTCAAAGATATTGTTGAGTCATCCAAAAGCATTACAAAATTTATATATAACCATACATCTGTGCTTAGCTTGATGAGAAGATTCACCAACAACAAAGAGTTAGTGCGCCCCGCCATTACACGGTTTGCCACCAGTTTCATATCTCTTCAATCCCTTTTGAATTCTATGTGGGATGTGAAGAGAATGTTTCTTTCAGAGGAGTGGCGTGCTTTGCCAATGAGCCGCAAACCAAAGGGAGAGGCCGTATGCAGACTAGTTTCATACCAGGAAGACTTCTAGGCGGGAGTGCAGGAGGTGTGCGCCGTTACTGAACCTTTGGTAAAGGTTCTTCGGTTAGTTGATGGTGAGAAGCCCACAATGGGATATTTGTATGAGGCCATGGACAGGGCCAAAGAAGCCATTCGGGCCTACTATGATGATAAGGGAGATGAGGGGTTTCAGAGACAACTCCTCCTATGGGGAGTGATTGATGAGCGATGGAACAACACACTCCATCGTCCCATTCATGCTGCTGGGCTTTTCCTGAACCCCACATTTTCTTACGCATGTGGGTTTGTATTTGATGCTGAGATCATGGATGGATTCTTATCCTGTGTCCAGAAGATGGTGCGATCTCCAGCAGAACATATAGAGATCTCTAAAGAAATTGAGACATATAGGATGGCAGGTGGCACATTTGGCTTTGACATGGCTGTGACTGATAGGAAGATTAAAATGCCAGGTATTTTTTAGTTTGTAACTTTGTTTCAAATTTCATTGTCTTTTCAAATTCCATTTTTTCTTATGTTTATTTAAAATTTTCTTTGTAATTTTGTTGTAGATGCATGGTGGAGAATGTATGGTGCTAGGGTACCCCTTCTACAAAAGCTTGCCATTCGAATCCTCAGCCAAACATGTAGCTCTTTAGGATGTGAGCACAACTGGAGTGTATTTGAAAAAGTACACAACAAGAAGCGCAACAAGTTAACACTTAAACATTTAAAATACTGCAAATTTCCAAATAAATTTTTGAATTCATTAAACAATAATTTTTTTATAATTGTTAATTATTATTTCATGATCTTCGTACAGGTTGGAGTCCTAGCGACTTAATGACATGGTCTACGTCTACTACAATCTTCGATTGTGGGTGAGGCAACTTGAGAGGACACCTGATATGGAGGCCATCTCATTGGATGGGATTGACACCACTGCTGCATGGAGGGTTGAGGCTGAGAGGCCTCTCATGGAGTTTGCTGATGATTGGTTAGTGTAGGATGTAGTGGAGGGGGGGGGGGCGGAGGAGGAGGAGGTGGAGGTGACACCACCTGCCCGGGCTACCCCTGCCACCAGTAGAGGACGTGGTCTACCTCCTATAGCTCCTACTTCTAGTTCTTCAGCTTCTAGAGCACAGCAGACTCCACTGCCAACTCCACCAGCACCAACATCTACATCTAGAGGGAAAGGGAAAGCTGTGGCATTTTCTTGCAAGAGGGGCAGAGGAAATCAATAGTATTAGACTTTAGTTATTTTGTTCATTTTATTGTATATGACATTATGACTCATGAGATACATTATTATATTTTTTGTTGATATTTTGAGGCTGAGTTGGGACTCAGGAGTCAGGACTTACTATTCAAGACATGATTCACTGTTATGTGTGATTTTAGCACTAGAAATGATATTAAACATCTTATATATTAGTTCTTTTATCATATTTATGTGTCAATGTATTTATTTTATGTTGTAGATGGTTTAGATATTAAAAAAATTGAAAATAAATGAAAAACATGAATATTTTTGTACCAAACGATTTTTTCCCGATTATTTCCGATTTTTTCCCGATTATTACGATTTTTTCCAATTTTTTCCTCGCGCCGATATTATCCCGATAACGATTAATGCAACATTGCCATGTACTTGCTACACCTTGCTGTTGCTGCTATCCCATTGTGCCATTGCTGCACAATATCATTGTTGTCCCATCATAGTTTTGTCCCAACATGCTGTTGTCCCATCAATGTCAATGCTGTCCCATCATAGTTCTGTCCCAACATGCTGCTGTTCCTCATTGTTCTGAAGCTGATCATGTTGCCACACAACTGTCCCAAGTGGTATGCTGAACCATGTTGACACACAACATGTCTCATGTGCTTGCATCACCATGCTTGCCATGCTGTCCATGCTTGCCTTAGCATTCCTTTGCTGTCCCATTTACTATACAACTGTCCCTTGCCACTGCTGCCTAGATATATAGGTGTAGCTACTGTCCCTAACAGTGATGCTATACCTTGTTGCTGTCCCCTTAGCCTTGCCATACTTGCTGCTGTCCCATTTGTCTTAGCAGCACCATGTAGCCCAACTGTCCCATTTATTAGCATTGCTATCCTGGGCATGTTTGAGTCCTCAAACTCTCATGTTATCCCTATTTTGAGGGTCACCTACAACCCACCTTTTCAGCCATATTAGTCCTGCATCTAGGGCACCGTAGGTTAGCGTTAGGGCTTCCTTTAGACTGCGTTAGGGTTGCCTTTTGAACAACGTTAGGGCCTCTCTTTGCTGCGATAAGATTCCTCCAAGAATGCGGCTAGGGCATGCTTCCTTGACAAAGTTTTTGACTTCTTCTTTGACATCATCTAGGGCTAGGGCATCTCCTCTATGGCAGCTCCCTTAATCTTCTTTCCTCTAACGTTTAGGGCTTCCACTCCTTGATTTCTCTTTCACTAAAACCCAAGACAAGTGGAGAGAAATCAAGATAGAAGTGTGTGTGAGAAATGACTCTCAAGTCATCTCTTTTTATACTAAAACGTTGAGCACATGTAGGATTTATTTGGTTTATGGCCGACCTTCACGAATTGTTTATAACAAATAAATTCATAACTCCATGGATACTTATCGGAATCGGATGATTTTTAGATCAATCCTACACCTCTCAATGAGTGGGATCCAAGAAAAATATCAGCTGCCATAAATAGGATGACACACATGGAGTTTGGCCCTAGTTGCCAATTTTAACACTCCCTCTCAACTAGGGAGAACTCCATCTGCTGATCCATATGTTTGACTGTACTATCTATAGCATTAGTGCCTTGCACTGCTCTGCTGAACCATGAAGAAGAAGAATTGATCGAGAATGTCTCATACCATTCTCTATTGACCCGAAGTCAGTTTTATTGATTTCAGATCAATATCACAAGAGAGTGTCAAACCACTCATACTGATTCCAGACCAGTTTCATTGATCCCAGATCAATGGAGGTCATCCTAGCATAGGGAGTACGGTAGATACAATGATGCGTCCATCGATAGTACTACTATGGTCCCTAACCCCATTTCCCTGTTCATTCGCCAGATGAGAGGTACTTCCCATGAGTCCCAGACTGCATGGGTAGGATGCCTCGACAAGAGAACCATTCATCCTGTCCCTAAGTCGCCTTGGGGCATCACAGGGGAAGACTGACTCATTCACCCTATACACAATGCACCATTAGGGGAGGGTGAGTCGCCCTATGTTCGTGTGTTTCTCCAGTAAGTACCCCAAGCCCCCCGAAGCTCCCAGAGCTCAATGCATGCAACATGCAGGACCCTTATAAGAAGGTCTCTCAACGACTCCAAGTAGTTCGGGAAAGTCACAGATTTGACCTTTCCCCGGGGCTTTGAAAAAATGTCTGCGACCTATACATCAGTCTCAATGCGATGGAGCCTCCTCGCTCATCGACGTAGCATATCCCAGATAAGGTAGTATCTGATGTCTATCTGTTGGAGCAATCATCGAATACGGGATTCCTCAACAATCGAATCCTCCTCTGATTGTCACGAGGATCACGGTGGTATTCATCATGTGTACAAACAGCTCGCTGAAGAGTTTCCACAACCAGGCAGCTTCACATGAGATCATACTCATAGTTATGTATTCGGTCTCAGCGGTGCTTATAGCAACCAACTTCTGCTTCCTGCTCATCCAGGATATCGAAGTAGAAGCCAAAGAGAACCAACATTGAGAAGTGCTCTGGTGATCCTACACATTGCTTGCTCAGTCAGCATTCGAATAATCATGCAGCTTCATATTTCTGGCAGTGTATCTCAATCCATGAGAGATTGTGCCCCGAAGATATCTAAGAAGATTCTTGGTACCAATCTAGTGAGGCTCAACCAAAATATGAGCCCAACATGCTAACTGCGAATCATATGTCCGACGAAAGTTCACCAAGAACGTCAACGCAAATGAGTTTATGAAACTCAGAGGCATTTCCCAAATCTGGTCCGGCATCACTACCATATAACTTCTGAAAGTTAAGATCCTCGAGGTAGTCACGGGCTTGCAGTTTACCATTCCACATCTGGAATCCATGTCCCTCTTACTTCTGCAAATGAGAGGCTCTGCACCTGTCAGAAAGAGGTCATCCTCATAAGGTGCCAGTATGAGAGGTGTATCATCCACAACCTTCAAGCAATGGTTTGGATCGACTTCACTCCCAGTGAATCTCAGCTTTATCAGACAACTATCAATCTTCTCATATTACGCTCGAGGTGTTTGCTTCAAGCCATAGAGGGCTTTCTTCTACCTGCATACATGAGATTCTCGTTCATGAATCTCAAACCCCTTGGGTTGTTCCAAACCTGTGGACCTGCTACATGAGGGGAATGGTCCCCTTGTAAGATTTTCTTTCGGTACATCTCAGACATGTACCTTCATGCTCCTTTTGAATTCAGACATCCTTGTCACCATCTGACTCACATCGGGTAGGGCCCCATAAAGTAGACCTCCGGTGTTATAGATGAGATATGTCAATTGACATGATCTCCAATGGACCACCCTGCAACTTGATACAAATTGCCAACCCTGAATCCATGAGAAAAAACATCTTTGTAAATTCTATTTTCAAACATGTACTTTTCCATCGATGAATACCACCTTGAAACCTTTGACTTCCATTGCCGAAATGGACACCAGGTTCTTCTTGCGAACAGGTACATAAAGAGATTCTTGTAAATGAATTTACCCTCATTCAATTGAGGGGTAACATTCCCTACACCCTTTCCGAGATAGGTGGCATTGACTCCAAGTATAATCTCACGATTGTTTCCATCTCTACCAAGTTAGAGAGAGCACCCTTCTATTCGATGAAGTGTCTTGAAGCACTACAATCAATAAGCTAGATTCCCAAAGAGTTTGAAGGAGAGGGCCAATACAAGATAACGCTTCTATATCCTATCAAAAACTCATACCTAGGGTTCCTTGCTTTTTTGAAAATTCGGCTATTTCCTTGATGACAGTATTACCTGTCATTCCTCTGATCATTGGAATGATTGTTATCATCATCAAGTGATGTGTGCCTACCTCAGACACTCCTTCGCATAATGGTTGAACTTATTGTGAACAAGGCATCTGCCTTTCCTTTTGCCCTGAGATCTGGTCTTCCCACTGAAGTGATCTTTAGTTAGGTCATCAGAAGCTTCCGTTGCGCCATTCTGATAATATTCTCTGCTTCGATTTCACCCTTGGTGAATTTGAAGAGGGATGAGGAATCCACTGATCCCCTTGTCCTTTCCCAACTGTCTTCGGTGATTGCTCTTTCACTTTTGCTTGGGCTTTGTCTTCACCTCACCTCTGATACCATGTTAATTTTAGGTATGTTCTATGCTTAGAGCAATTTATTTCAATTTTCATAGTTAGCTCAATATCTTTTCCAGATTAGCAATCACATCAGCATTAGAGTGAATTGTAGATAGAACATAACATAAATTGCAGAAGACAAGCCAAAACAAGAGGACATAAGATGTGGCGCTAGCCAGGGACACACCCCAATGTGGAGAAACCCTTGATCAATTCTTCTTATATGTTCTTCAATAGTTCAACAGAGAGAGAGAGATGGTACATTTACAATAGAAGTCAACACTTTGACTTATCTAGATAAGAGCATAGATAATCTCTAAGATGATATGCGAGATTAGTTGAAGACATGCTGCTTCAATTGATTCTCCAAAGTGACTCCTTCACCTATCGTTGTGCTGAATCTCGTCATCATGCTGCACCTCACCGTGCTGCACCAATCATCACTATGTTGCATCTCATCATGCTTCACTAATCATGACTGCACCATGTACTTGCTGCACCTTGCTGTTGCTGCTATCCCATTGTGCCACTATTGCACAATGTCATTGCTGTCCCATCATAGTTCTGTCCCAACATGCTGCTGTCCCATCATTGTTCTGAAGCTGATCATGTTGCCACACAGCTGTCCCAAGTGGTATGCTGAAGCATGTTGACACACAACATGTCTCATGTGCTTGCAACACCATGCTTGGCATGCTGTCCATGCTTGCCATGCTTTCCTTAGCATTCCTTTGCTGTCCCATTTAATATACAACTGTCCCTTGCCACTCCTGCCTAGATATATAGGTGTAATTGCTTTCCCTAACAATCATGCTATGCCTTGCTACTGCCCCTTAGCCTTGCCATACCTGCTGTTGTCCCATGTGTCTTAGTAGCACCATGTAGCCCTGCTGTCCCATTTATTAGCATTGCTGTCCTGGGCATGTTTGAGTCCTCAAACTCTCATGCTGTCCCTGTTTTGAGCAATGTTTTAAAACTCTGACTCCGACTCGGCCGAGGGTCGACTCCGACTCGGTATCGACTCGGCCAGCTCGATTTCAATGACTCGGTCGTTGTAAAAAATACATTAAATATTTATTTTTTATAAAAACACATAATTTTAAAGATTTTCATTCATAATTCCAAACACACAACGTTAGAATATAGATAGAAGACAACATATGATCAAAGTAGGCTCATGAATATATCCATTATATCAAAATGGCACCCAGTGCACTGTCCAATACATACACGATGATGATATAGAGATCAAAACAAAAACACATAACCAAGGAGGCTATAAATGGTCTCTACAACAAAAGTCCGTGACCAGTACTACTAGCTACTGCTAGAGTTGCCAACATCATCTGCGTTAGTGTTACTTGGGAATGGGAGCGAAAGCGGGGAGCGAGAGCGAAAACAAGAGCGGGAGCGACATTTTCAGAAGCTCCCGGTTTGGGAGCGAATCCGGAGGAGTTCGACAACCAATGTCACTAACATCAAGGTACATAGAGGGATTGGTGCTCTTGATTAAATACGAGTTCCATACCCTAATACATGACAAAATTCAATGGAAACATTGCAATCCCCCAATCCTGAAATCCTGAAAAACTGATACGTCTGCTGGATTTTGAATGAAATCTAAAATTCTACTTTCTCCATGTGAAATCCAATGAGGCCGGAACCACTCTCAAATATCTTGAGTCATTTCATGGTAATGTTAAAAATTTAAGTAAAAGGATGAAAATGAAGATTAAGGAGAATGTCATTTTTACTTTAAGAATTTAACATTACCATGAAATTTGAATAGCATATCAATACTAGGAGAGGGGAATGGACCCCAAAGACCAACAAACCAATTAATAAAACCATTTGGAGTCCCCCACACTCAGAAAAAAACATAAAAAAATAAAAAAAATTGCGTTTTTGGGGGTTCACTGGCCGCTTTCTTTGACCTGGCCGGCCGAACCAGTTCAACCACCGAGTTGAAATTTTTTGGCCGACTCGGACCAACTCGGCTGAGTCGGTTTTGAGCCGGTCAGGTTTAAAAACACTGGTTTTGAGGGTCACCTACAACCCACCTTTTCAGCCGTATTAGCCCTGCATCTAGGGCATTGTATGTTAGCGTTAGGGATCCCTTTAGACTGCGTTAGGGCTGCCTTTTGTCCAACGTTAGGGCCTCTCTTTGTTGTGATAAGATTCCTCCAAGATTGCGGCTAGGGCATGCTTCCTTGACAATGTTTTTGACTTCTTCTTTGACAGTGTCTAGGGCTAGGGCAGCTCCCTTAGTCTTCTTTCCTCCTTCCACTCTTAGATTTCTCTTTCACTAAAACCCAAGACAAGTGGAGAGAAATCAAGATAGAAGTGTGTGTGAGAATTGACTCTCAAGTCATCTCCTTTTATACTAAAACATTAAGCATGTGTGGGGTTTATTTGGTTACTGGTCGACCTTGACGAATTGTCTTATAACACAAATAACTTCATAACTCCATGAATACTCATTGGAATCTGATGATCTTTAGATCAATCCTACACCTCTCGATGAGAGGGATCCAAGAAAAATATCAGCTGCCATAAATAAGATACCCACATGGAGTTTGGCCCTAGTTTCCAATTTCAACATGGAGCAAGTGTGTAGAACAAGATCTAATCAAAAGAAGGAGGATATTTTCCAGCAAAGAACAAGAGCACTTCAGCTGCAAGTTGATCAAACATTGGTGACTTTATTCATTCTCATTCTCTCTCTCTCTCTCTGTATTCTGCTGAACAATTGAATAAATCTAATAGGAGAAGAATTATTGTGGGTTTTGCGCTAGTCATTGGACCTAACTCTGAGTGTTTCATATTTGTGCTTGGCTGTCTTCATATGATCCTTAAGTTTATGTTTTATCTACAATTGTTGTTCTGAAAAGTTGCGAAGAAGAAATCTGCATTCTAAGTAATTGTAACAACATAGTACATTCAGTTTTCTGCAAAGTACATTCGGTTTCTGCAAGGTACATTCAACTTTTTGCAAAGTACATTCAGTTCTATTCAGTTTTATGCAAAGTACATTCAATTTTCTGCAAGTACATTCAGTTTTCTGCATAGAACTTTCAAGTTTCTGCAAAGAATTTTTAAATTTTTACATAGAACTTTCAGATTTTAACATGGTATTAAAGCCTTGGTGAAGACAAGTCCAAGGAGATCAGAGATCACCTGAGGAGACCCCACTTGTTGCCAAAGTTTTCTGATTGAGATGGCTTCGTCCTACTTCAAGATAGAGGAGAAGTTGAATGATGCTTCAAACTTTGGTCCATGGAAAACAAGGGTAGATATCACTCTTGAAGAACACAATGTTCTGGAGTATGTTGAAGACACAATATCTGATCCACCAAAGAATGCAAGTGCTGTTGACAAATCCAAATATAAAAATGGTGAAATCAAAGCGAAAAAAATTATCTTTGATTCTTCTAGTGATCATCTCATTACTTATGTTTCTAGTTTGAAGAAAGCTAAAGAAATATATGACAAATTAATTGACATGTTTGCAATTAGTAACTTGAACCAGATTATCGCCTTGAAGAATCAGTTGAAGGACATCAAGATGAATAGAGGAGAGATGGTTCAGACGTACTTCTTGAGAATGACTAAAATCAGGGATCAACAGTCAATAGTTAGTGAAATTGTACTCGACAAATAAATTGTGTTGATTGCGCTTGGAGGTTTTTCTCATGTTTGGGAAACTTTTATCACCAACATCAGCAACATCAACATTATTCCCACATTTTGATGAGCTCTTAGAAAAGTGTATCCAAGAGGAGCCAGAATGATCTCCGAAGGAGAATTTCACATTATGAAAAAGGAGAACCTACTGCATTTTCAGCTATGACAAGAGAAAGAAAGGTAATAAAAAGAAATATGCTTTCAAATCAAGTAAAGAGAATCTAGACATGTCAAAAGTTAGATGCTTTAACTGTCAAAAACATGGTCATTTTGCTTGTGACTGTAAAGAAAGAAGAAGAGCTCCTAGATTCAAAAACAAACCTAATTATAGAAAAGACTCTTATGAAAATCAAAGAAAAGGGCATCCTAAGAAAACAAGAAATCCAAGATATAGAAATAATGCAACAGAAACTCAATCAGAATATTTTCTTGTTTCTGCTCTTTCCAGTTCTTCTTCTGCAGATTCATTTGATAGCTGGTTAGTTGATAGTGGTGCTTCCAAACATTTTACTGGTTACAAAGAGGCACTCTCTAATCTAGTTGAGAGGGAGACTAATTAAATGTTATTGGAGATAATTCTATTCACCAAGTTAAAGGTCATGGTTCAGTTTCATTTTAATTAGATGATGGCAAATCTATTTTTCTATAAGAAGTTTTGTATATACCTGGTTTGAAAAAAATCTTGTATCCATATCTACTCTAGAAGATAAACAAATGAAAGTTGATTTTATTAATGGAAAAGTTCTAACTTGGCCTTTGAACTGAATTATGAGAGAAGCCTTCACTCTTGGATCAAGATGTGAAGGGCTTTACAAAGTCAATGGTAAATCCATTCATGCATTGGCCCATGATATCAATCTTCAGTGTGAACTATGGCACAAAAGATTTGCTCACCTACGCTACAAAGCTTTACCTCATGTAATGAAGATGGCTTATGGAATGCTTAAGATTAGAATGGATCATGAAAGAGTTTTCCCAAGATGTGCAAGTGGAAAACATATAAAGGGACCATTCCCTTCAAGCAGAACAAAAACTAGTCAGGCACTTCAGCTCATACATTTTGATTTATGTGGACCTATGCCTATTACTTCTCTTCGTGGCTACTTGTATTTCATGATTTTTGTTGATTATTTTTCTCACAAGACAAGGATATTTTTTTTGAAAAAGAGAGGGAAGCATTTGACATGTTCAAAGATTTCAGTGCTTTGATTGAAAATCAAACGTGAAAGCTGATCAAAGCTTTCCGATTTGATAATGGGGAGAGTTCACCTCCAATGATTTTAATGATCTTTGCAGAGACGCTGGAATAAAGAAAGAAATCACTGTGCCATATAATGCACAACAAAATGGTGTGGTTGCGAGGAAAAATAGAACCATTATGGAAGTAGTTAGAGCCATGTTACATGATCAAAAGCTACCGAAGTTTCTGTGGGGAGAAGCTGCAAATACTGTTGTTTATGTGCAAAATAGAACTCCTCATCAGGCCTTAGACAATAAGACTCCTGAAGAAGTCTTCATTGGTAAAAGGCCTGAGGTGAGTCACTTGAGAATCTTTGGCTGTCCTGTGTACTTCATGTGTCGAAAGAGAAAATGAACAAATTGGAAGCTTCAGGTAAGAAAGGTACATTTTTTGGTTATTGTGATAATTCAAAAGCTTATAGAATTTATGTACTTGGTCAAAGAACTATAGAGTTTAGCAGAGACGTAACATTTGATGAAGATGCAACTCTTAGAAAAGCAAGAGACTCTCCTCTTCCTGCCATTGCTGAAAGACAAGCTGTTAATGAAAAAGATCCTGCATCTGAGTCTGAACCGAAACCTGAGAATGAGCTTGCTGATAATCTAATGGGTTCCATGGATCCTATAGATTCTCCACCACATGATCCTCCTACTAGAAAGAGACCACTATGGCTGCGAGATACCTTGCAAGATGCTGAACAACATGTTGCCCCAAGAGGAATGTTTAGAGAAAGTAAGAAGCCAAGTCGGTTTCAAGGGTACGTTGCTGCCATGAGCAACATCATTCAGGTAGAACCATGCACCTTTGAAGAAGCTGCAAAAGAACAAGTCTGGAAAGATGCCATGACTGAAGAATACGAGTCCATCATCCAAAATGATGTCTGGGAAGTGGTTCCTAGACCTCAAGGTAAATCTGTTGTCACTTCCAAATGGTTGTTTAAGATTAAACATGGTGCAGATGGTAGTATTGAAAAATATAAGGCTAGATTTGTAGCTAGAGGATTCTCTCAAAAAGAGGGAATAGATTATGATGAGATTTTTGCACCTGTAGCTCGATATACTACTATTCAATCTGTTGTTGCCTTAGCTGCTAGCCAGGGATGGACTCTTCACCAAATGGACGTGAAAACTGCTTTCTTGCATGGCTTCCTCAAGGAAGAGGTATTTGTGGAACAACCACAAGGCTTTGAAGAGCATGATAGGGAAACTCATGTATGTAGACTAAAGAAAGCCTTATATGGGTTGAAGCAAGCTCCAAGAGCTTGGTATGCTCGCATTGATAACTACCTGATAAAGTTTGGTTTCACAAGAAGCAGTGCAGACCTAAGCCTCTACTTCAAGACAGTCTAAGGTATACCTTTGATTTTGGTATTGTATGTTGATGATTTATTCTTGACAAGAGGAGAACCTCTTATCCTCCAGTGTAAGAGGGAGTTAGCTTCTGAATTTGAAATGAAAGACCTTAGTTTGATGCATTACTTTCTGGGACTAGAGGTATGGCAAAAACCTGGTGAAATTTATCTTTCTCAAGGAAAATATGTTGTTAAGCTTCTTGAAAGATTTACTATGGTAGAATGTAAGTCCATGCATACTCCTATGGAAATGAACTTTAAAAAATTATGTGGCAAAGCTGTAGGACCCTGTTTAACAAATCCCACAAAGTATAGACAACTCATTGGTGCTTTGATGTTTTTGGTAAACATTAGGCTTGATATATGTTTTGCTGTAAACACTTTAAGTCAGCATATGATTGATCCCTTTCATGCCCATTGGATTGCTACAAAACATGTACTCAGATACTTGCATGGAACTATAAATCTAGGATTGAAATATACTGCTAAAAATGTAAGACTTCATGGATATACTGATGTTGATTGGGCAGGTAACTCTGCTAATAGAAAGAGCACTTCTGGGTGTTGCTTTAGCTTGGGATCTGCCATGATCTCTTGGATGAGTAGAAAGCAGAAGTCTGTTGCACTAAGTACAACTGAAGTTGAGTACATTGCTGCTAGCATGGCTAGCTGTGAGGCAGTTTGGCTGAGAAAGCTTTTTGGGGAACTATTTGAGCAAGTTCCAAACACAACAATTATATATTGTGACAATAAGAGCGAGATTCGTCTTGCAGAAAATCCTGTGTTTCATGACAAGTCCAAGCATATTGAGATCAAGTATCACTATATCCGGGATATGGTGTAGAGAGGAGCAGTGAGGCTCCATCACATCTCCACTGATGATCAGATAGCTGACATTCTTACCAAGCCTTTATCGAAAGGGAAGTTCTTGGTTTTTAGAGAGCAACTTGGACTTATGGATGTGACCCTTCCGGGAGGTGGTCATAGCTGATCGAGAACACTGAGTTGCCTTTCCCCCCTGTCAGAGCTCACAAGATTAGGGAATGATGTCGAAAAGCTCTTGAGGATGAGGGACCTCTTGTGTAATGTGTGCCACAAGAGTAGGCCTTAGTATGCATTCGGCCTAAATTTGGGACATGGGAAGAGCCACCTATCTAGCCTATAGGTGTAGTGAGATTTGTCTGTGTGACTTGTCTAGGATGTAGGTGTTCCACCACTTGACACTTGGTTGTGTTTGATTCTTGTCTGTGTGACTTGTTTGAGTCTTGTCTATGTGATGTCTATGTTTTATCACCTATTTTTTTTTAGATGAAAATTGGTTGAGTATAGTCCTTGTTTATGTGACATGTGATGGTTCTTTCCTTTACAAATTTGTGTCAAGTGGATGATTCTTCTTTAAATTGCGACTTCATTGTTACAGATGTTACTGAGCAAAGTTGAACTGAGATGAATGAAAGAGATCAGAGGAAGCAGAGATCTTTGATGCAGAAAGAAATTCCTCCCTAGCTGAGAGGGAGTGTTAAAATTTGACAGCTCAGGGATGAATTTCTCCTAGAAGAAATCATATCTTTCAGTTCCGTTTGAACCACCTATAATAAAATTTCATTTCTAACAATTCTAATATGACTTTTCAAAAATAGTAAGTCACATCTCAATTTGGAAGTGACTTTCCAAAAATAGAAAGTCATGTCTAAATGATCAAGGATGATCTTGACATATGGAATCCACTTTAAAATCAAATCAATCATGATTATACAAGTCAATAATTAATATTTTTATCCGTACTATTATTATTATTATTATGATACTATTATTTTATAAAATAATCTAAAGTCATTCACCTTTCATGGATTAATAAAAACGAATTCTCTCATGAAATAAGTAAATTAAATTGAAAATCTCTTACTTGGCAAATTGAACCTCTCTTTTGGAATAAAATAGTAATTCCACACTTAAGAGAATGTAACTCTCCCTAACTAATTCAATGCATTGTTTTAAAAACTATAACTGGTGATCGGATTGTCCATCTAATGAACCTGGTTTCGAACCAGAACCAGTTGAACAGGGACTGGTCAGGTCTAAATGAACCGATTTTAGAAAAATACATTAAATAATTATTTTTAATGAAAAAAACTACTTTTAAGATTTAAAACCATGATTCCAAGCCAATAGAGAAAAAATATGCAAAGTTTTCTCATTTATATGCCATGTAAAGGTGAATATAGCAAAATGGCACTGAGTGCAATACATATCATCGACAAAATACATAAGCAATGAGGCTCTAGATGGCCTATAAAGTCCAAAAACAATGCTGCAAGCTATGAGGCCATTGGCCTACTACGAGTCTACAGTGTACACATAATCAACCATCAAATTCATCACCACTACTAGACACAGGATTATCATTAGAAGCTACATAAACATCATCTGGTTCAGAGTCTGAGGATGCCTCAGCCTGATCTGCAACCTTAGTAGCAATGCCACCAATAAAAATAGAAGTGGACATAATGGAAGCATGAGTTGGTCGAGCTGCACGACTAGTGCCTTCCATTGGTTGTTTGCCTTTCCTTGATGCCACTACTGATTCTGGTTCTGACGGCGCCACCAAATCTGCTTCATACCCCGCTAATGCCATATCGATATCAAAATCAACATCAAACACAGGATCTTCAGTCTCCTCCACCCATTCTGATGTTGGATCAATATCGTCCAACACAATGGGATCTAGATCATGTGTTTTGTTTATCATTTGGTTCCTCCTTAGTGGAAGGTTGTATTGCATGAAGACACGATCATTTAACCGTTTTTGTTCCAAACGGTTTCTCTTTTTCGTGTGTGTGCACTCAAAAACAGACCAATTGCGCTCACAACCTGAAGCACTGCAAGTTTGGTTGAGGACTCTAATTGCAAACTTTTGAAATTTAGGACACTGGCCACCAAATGACTCCCACCAATGTGCTGCAAAGAAAAAGACATTAATTAGTAACTTAGTTCATTTCATTACTTATTTACAAATTACAAGTATTTATAAATAATTTGAATTGTAAATTTGTAAACAATTTAACTTGAAAAGAAAAACAAATTGGAAATTGGAATTGCTTACCTGGTTGATCCACATCTCTTGCCATCTTTGCCAAGTTTTTGCCAAAGGTACCAGTTGCCATATTGAGAACAGTAAGCTGTCTATGTATTTCCACCTGGTCTGCATGGCTAGGGACCATGCGCTCCAAGCAATCAATCAATCCAACTCTGACCTCCCCATCCTGTAGATCTCCTAGCTGAGTTTTATAATGATGGTTTGGGTAAGAAAATACCCAGCTGCATGTATATGACGATGGAGTTGATTGTTCCATCTGTTATCAATGATCTCCCATATACGGCTATATTTAGCTAACCTGTCATTGTAAGCTGCCCATATCTGCTCTTTTGCTGATCCATAGCCTCATAAATGTAGCCCATGGCCAATTTTTCCCCATCCACCAGCTTTAGCACCTTAACAAGGGGCTCGGTAATTTTCACAAGCTCTATAGACCTTTTCCAAAAATAATTGTCAAACACTTTCTTTTTGGTGTCTTTGCCATCTTGTCTACGAGCCCACCAAGATTCAGTGCAATCATCAGAAGAAAACATCTTCTGCAAGTTTTTATGTTGACCATTGAGACATTGCAGCGTGAGGAAGTGAGTTGCAAATCTCGTAATTGCAAGTCTAACAAACTCTTTGCCCCCAATGTTTTTCTTCATTAGGTTCAATACCCATGAGTGGTTGTAAATGTATTTTGTAATGCACTTGGCATGATCTATAGTGTTTTTTACCCACTCCACTTTGCCTATGTCCTCAAGCATGAGGTCTATGCAATGTGCAACACATGGAGTCCAAAATATGGTCCTATATTTGGACTCAAGCATCTTTCTAGCAAGAACATAGTTTGAGGCATTATCGGTGATGACCTACACAACATTCTTCTCCCCAACTTCTTGAATAATGTCATCTAAAAGCTCAAATAGAAGGGCTGCATCCTTCACCTTATCAGATGCATCAACTGATCTCAAAAACATGGTTCCTTGAGGGCAAGAAATAAGGAAATTAATGATAGTGCAGTTTTTTCCATCTGTCCATCCATCTGACATGATACCTGTTTTGAGCCATGAATCTTTATACTTAGCCAAATACTCATCAATGGAAGAAATCTCTTTTTGAAAAAGAGCTCCCATCAAGTCATGCATACTAGGGCCTTTGAAGCCCTTTCCTGCAGCTATAACGAAGTCCCACATAGCTTGGTAATAAGGTGAGCGAACAACATTAAATGGGATATCTGCATCATACCACCATCTAACAATGATTTGATGAGAAGTTTCTTTGCATTGTTTTTTCCAATGTTGATCCAAAGTGGGTTGATGATTTGGCTGGGAGGAAGTGGGATTAGAAGAGGCAATGTTGGCAGAGGATGAGAAATAACTTTGGATGTTTTTTCTCTTTGTTCTTTTTGATAGTTGGCCAAAAGAAAGATGAACATAATGAAAGGGGTCATTGGTGGAAGGGATAGAAGAGGAGTCTTGAATCTCATAATCATCATACCCACTCTCTTTCATGGCTTCTAATAATTCCCTCTTCCTTGCAATGTCATATTGGATGGCCTTCTCCCTAGCCTTATCCTCATGAAACTTTTCAAGCTTGGAAAGGTATTCTGCCCTAATAGGACCTAACACTTCATTTGGTGCATCACATGGCTTTACTTGGCCTCTTACCCTAGCCAAGTGTTGTTTCAATCTAAGAATACCCCCACCTCCAATAGGTTTATGGCATAATTTGCATATCATTTTTCCATCAATCACATCACAATGAGCCCACGCACTGTCCTTGCCTTTTGGAGCCATTTTTGCTTGAAATAATTAAAATTTGCAAAGAAATCTGCCATTTAAAAAAAATTGCAGCGAATAAACATGGAAAACCAAATCTAAATTTAAGAAAAAAAATGCACATGTACCCTACAAAATTTGATAGCATAGTTGATAGAAGTTAGAAGTTTATAACACATAAAAAATTTAATACATGGACAACAGTCAAATGAGGAATTTTCAAGTGAAAATCCTTACCTGGAAATGCAAACTAGCTTCCTTAGCCTCCTCTTGAAGATGCCAACTCCATTGACAACTCCAAACTATCTCCAAAATAACTCCAACTCCAACTCCAAGATGAACACTCCAACAAAAACTCTCTCAAACTCCCAATCAAACTCACAAATACTCCAAATGAGATGTGTGAGACAAATGAGAGGGAGAAGGGCCTTTTAAAGGCTTGGAGAGGGTGTTTTTGGAGGGAAAGAACCCTTACTTTCCCTCCAAAACACCCTAAACACTTGGGAAAAAGCGTTGTGTGGGTCCTCCGTGACCGTGGCAACTAACTGACTGGTTTATGATGGAACTGACTAGTTTGACGACAAACTAGCATGTTCCGTCCTAAACCAGCTGGTTGGGACCGATTAGCATTTTTTGGCGAAATTGTGGGTCAATTTTTTATTGGGTTTTTTTGCCAGTTTGACCCGGTGGGCTAGCTAATGGCCGGTTTGACTGGTTACCGGTTCAAACCGACCGATTTTTAAAACACTGATTCAATGTATGACAAAAGTGTAATTCCTCCTCATTAAATACACTTGTAACTCCCTCATTCAATTTGATTTGTAACTCTCTCTCTCTCCCCCTAATTCAAATTGTAACTCCTCAAGACAAGTGTACCTCTCTCCATTCTTGGGATGAGTTACACTTTCCTCAAGTAACTCCTCCCTCATGGAATTCAATTCTCCTATTATTTTCTTAAGGAATGAATTCACTTTGTAACTCTCCTTTCTCATCTATTTAAGCATGAGCAAGTGGGAGTTGAGAGTAACATGTTCATTGTGAAGAAGGAGAGCTACAGTTGAGTGTGTGCCAGAGAAGTGTGAGAGCAAGTGAAGAGTAAGAGCAAGGGAAGAGCTGGAGCAAGTGTGTAGAACAAGATTTAATCAAGAGAAGGAGGAGATTCTTCAGCAAAGAGCAAGAGCACTTCAACTGCAAGTTGATCAAACATTGGTGACTTTATTCATTCTCATTCTCTCTCTCTCTCTTTCTGTACTTTGTTGAACAATTGAAGAAATCTAATAGAAGAAGAATCATTTGGGTTTTCCCCTTGTGGGTTTTGCCCTGGTCATTGGACCTAACTCTCAGTGTCTCATATTTGTGCTTGACTGTCTTCATATGATCCTTAAGTTTATGTTCTATCTACAATGTTCTGAAAAGTTGTGAAGAAGAAATCTGCATTCTAAGTAATTGTAACAACATAATACATTCAATTTTCTGCAAAGTACATTCAACTTTATGCAAAGTACATTCAATTTTCTACAAGTACATTCAGTTTTCTGCATAGAATTTTCAAGTTTATGTAATTTTTTTTTTAAATTTATGCATAGAACTTTAAGATTTTAACAGACTTTGAGTCGATGACCTTTCAAACTTTGATCCTGATAACTTAGTCGCATCTTTATCCATGTCTACAAAAGATGCAATGGACTTGTGATCAAATTGTATTATTGTCTCCTTTCCAAATAGGTATTAACTCAATGCTTCGCTGCTTAGACTATTGTGATTCTTGTCATATGTTCGGTAGTTTACTAAGACCCTAGCAAATCTCTTTGAATTATATGTTGCAATTTCTCCTTCTTGTTTCAATACGCATCATTGAATGATCTAAAGTGTTTGTTCAATTTCAAATGATAACCATAGGTTTGGTAGGCCTAGTATAAAAGGATTGAAAGGTGTTTCCTTGATTGGATCTTCATTAAAAAGTGTTGCCTTGCTTTGTCAATGCATTTAGAGTCATAGCCATTTACTTATGAAAATTGCTCTTCAAACATCCTCATATAGTTGGAAAGTTTCATGAATTCCTTAGCTTAGTTATATTCCTCAAGTTGGGCCAACCGTGACTTTGCTCAAGTTCATTTTAAGTTCTCCCTTATTGGCAACAAAACCTAAGTGCATTGGACATTGGTTAACAAACTTATTTTTGCAAGTTGCCTTGTAGCTAATGCTTTAAGTCTATCTCAACTTCCACCTCTAGATATTGCAAATGCTCATCCTAACTCTTGTTGAGCACTAGGGTGTCATAGGATTTCTTAGTGACAAAAGTAGTCAATGAATGGTCTTATTGCCTCATTCTTCAATCTCATGAATGCCACTAGATTGTTGCACTAGTTGAATTGTATTTTCAATATTTCTTAAAGACCTTGATTCATCCTGGAAACTTTATTCCATGCATTGTCATCTCTTATCTAGATTAGATGATATCTAGGTTCCATATCCAACTTGGTGAAATATTGGGCTTCCTTAGGTGGTCAACTATCTCATTAGTCCTTGGCATTGTGTATGGATTCCTTGTGTATTTTTTTCAATGCCTAATAGTGTACATTACATGCATATATGATTGTCCTTTGGAACTAGCACTATTAATGATATGCATGGCACCAAATGTGGCTTGATTAGTCCTATGAATGTGAGCTCATGCACTTGCTTCTTGATCTCCCAAGTCTCGAATGACGAGCTTCTGTAACAACCAATATCTGGTAAAGCTTACTTAGACATGAGCTCTATCTCATGTTTTTATCTCAAGAAATACCTCTTTGTGCTTCATGAGTAGATTATGCAATTGGTACCTTTGCTCCATTGTTTGTTATGAATTTGTGTGGGCTACATGTGTGTGTTCCATTTTGTGTTTGACTACCATCAAAACAATCTTTTGGTTTTCATTGTTCAATGAATTTGCTTGATTTGTGGAAGTCACAAAGATCTTATTCCTACCTTAAGCTTCTCTAACTAGATAAAGGCTTACCTTCATCCTCAAGACATTGCTTTTTTGCATTCCTCATATACGATTGCACCTTTGTCCTACAAATAGGGACTTCCTACTTATTCCCTCACAAACATCTAGTGGCACCAGATCACATTCAATCTCATCAATGAACTTGAACTTGCACTAATTTGCTACCATTAGCTCACTGTCTTTATCCAACAATCAAAGTCAATATTGCAAAGGATGTGCCATAGTTACCAAAGTGGGAATTAGAAAAACTTTGCGAGGCAGAGGGGTCAAGACTTTATTTTTTTGATGAAAAAAGAAAATTTTGTTGACATTCAATAAATGGCAGTGTTCTGCGTTTTCTATAGAAATATGGTTTTTTTTTTGGGTTTTATAGCATTCTAGGCTATTTTTTGGGGTTTCTTTGTAAATAGAAATCTGGGGGTGTTACTGAGTGAAACTCATGACCAATTGTGAGTTAAACTTGGTCAACACAAGTTAAACTTAGTTAACCCCAATTTGACTTAGTTGAAGTTGGAAACTCGTTTCTTGCCCAATAGAAGTCAAACTTGCATATCTTGTCACAAAATGTGCAATTCAAATATTTGGACGAAATGATTTTATAATAAGTCTCTATTGATTGCTTCGATTAATGATGCCAAATACAATCTCCTTTTTGTTTTGAATTTTGACATTCAAAAAATGCTCTTTGCATTCTAAATCATTATGCAGTTTTGCCATCAAGAAATTCATTTTTGGCTCTAATGGTTCTACCTAACTCTATTATATTCTCATCCTCCCTAAGTAACTGGATTTGTCCTCCTCCCCCCCCCCAACGTGTCTCAAATCCCGGGTGTCGGACACGATTCTCGAAGGACACATGTTTGATTCGTGGGACGAGTGTGTCCGAACACAAGGGATTTGTGCACCTAATGAATTTGATTTGCTCAAGTAGTGTGTCAAAATTTTAGGACACGCGTCCCTCTCGAAAAGCATGCCACGACTCTTTAAAAGCCCGATTTGGGCCGCTATATCTCATTGTAATGCATCTCTCTTGTTGTAGGTGTGTGTGAGCAAGTAGCAAAGGGCTTGGACAACAACATTGAGTTGGCATTGGCCAACTTGGATCTTAATGTGCTAGTGCTAGACCCTGTCACTTTTGATGATGGTGATACTCTAGAGGGGTCATCCTCCACACCAGTAGATGCAGAGATTACATTAAATACATAGGAGGATGTAGAGGAGAGTAGTGGTGATTGTGACAATGATGCTGATTTTGATGATGATGATTGATGAGCTACCCTACTACCTTATAGTTGTTTTTTATTCTCTATTTCTATTTTTCCGTTGGCATTCCTAGTCAGGAGTCCTCAGGACTTAGTACCTATGTAACGCATTTTGATTTTGATTTTGATGACTAAATGAGAAAATTGCAGCGTATTGTTAATTTTTTGTCTTTCTTGTATTGGATCATTGATGAATCTATCACAATTGTATTTGTATGTATAGCGTTACAAAATTACAATGTAGAATCTAGATGTATGTTTGAATTTGTATCATCATGAGAATTTGTGTAATATGCTCTGAAACGGGATTTGTCCAAAACAGGCCATGTGTCTGAATCCCACGAATCTGACACGATTCAATGGGAATTCGAATCCAAAAACGAGACACGATCGAATCCCGGTTGTGTCCTGTTAGGACACATTGTATCTCGATTTTGGGATTCGAATCCCAAAAAAGTGAAACCATTTTTGGGATTGCTTGATGAGATGGAGGATGCCTTTGCAGAGTTTTCCACTAGCACTGGTCGATTTGCAGGATATTCTTGGTGGCCAAATCATGGGGCAACAAGCTGTCCTCTTCAAGGGGGCTAAGAAGCCCTATTCTTGGTGGGCAAATCATGGGGCAACAAGCCCTCCTCTTCAACAGTTAGCCATGAGGCTCCTCTCTCAGGTGACTTCATCCTCTTGTTGCGAGAGGAATTGGAGCACATATGGGAATTTGTATAGTGTGAAGAAGAGTAGGCTTGAGCAGTCCAGGGCAGAGACAATGGTGTATGTGCACACCAACCTTCGTCTTATTTACAAGCAGAGGGAAGAGTGGTTGAGGGGAAAGACAAAGATGTGGGATGTCTTTCCTGATGATATGGGTCTGGACAACAGTGTTGAGTTGGCATTGGCCAACATGGATCTCAATGATCTAGTGCTAGAGCCTGTTAGATTTGATGACGGTGATATTTTAGAGGGGTCATCCTCCACACCAGCAGATGCAAAGGCGACTATGGATACAGGGGAGGAGGAGGATGCAGAGGAGAGCAGTGGTGACCATGATGATGAGGACATTGATGCTGATTCTGATGATGACTATGAGGATTGATGACTCATGAGTCATGGGCTACCTATTGCCTTGAGGCTTGTATACCTGTAGTTGTTTTATATTTTCTATTTCTATTTGCCATTGGCATTGCACTACCTATGTAACACATTTTGATTTGATGACTTAATGAGAAAACTACAACTGTCAGTGTCTTTATCTTACTATCTTGTAAGTTGTCTTTCATTTATGAATCATGATTTATGTGACATGTATTTGAATTTTGTATGTACTATGCATGCTATAATGTTACTAACTTACTTTGTAAACAGTAAAACTAACATCTAGATGAAGATCTATGTTTGAAATCAATGAATTTGTATCATTAATGAGAATTTGTGTAAGAAATATCTAATTTTTAATATATATATATATATATATATATATATAATAAAATAATATATAACGAATCCTACGTGTCTTGTTCCGGGGGGTCAACGTGTCTAAATCCTCGTATCCTACGAATCCCGAATTCCCATGTCAGGGTACTTAGGTAATATGAAATATCTAGTTAGTATATAATATATATATATATATATATATATATATATATATATATATATATATATATATATATAATGTGTCCTATTCCAAGGGGACTATGTGCCCTGTGTTGGACACTCGAATTTGCGTGTCTTGCATGTCCCCGTGTCTAGTGATTTAGCATCCTCCCTTTGGATCAATAGAAAATCGAATTTTTTTTCCTTGTTATTAGTACTCAATTTTGGATGTAATTTGGAACATTTGTTTATTGTGTGATTCTTCTTACAACTTTTACACACTTTGCAAGATGTTGTCCTTCCACATTCTTATTCTTGGGGACAAAAGTTGCTATTTATTATTCCTTAGTAGGTTCCTCTTTCTTCTAGTGAAGTTGGGCTTGTACATGTGGGCTTATAACCCCTATTGGGGAAAGCACTTTAGCTCTTGAGTTGTGTACTTAAACTTTCTTTTGCAATTGATCTCAAGTGATTCTTATCCTTCTTCCAATAAAGTGTTTGGCCTAAGTCTACCATTAAGTGTTAAGCTGCCTTTTGTATCCATTTTCTAACCCTATTAAATGGTGAATTATTTCCTAGTAAATTTTCCTTGCTGATTTTGGTTTTATTGAATAAAAAGGTATCATTGGGATTTTTTTTTAAACAAACCGGCTATTTATATTAGATAAAAAACTGGTTTTTATGGCTAGCTTCATTTACATTCAACAATAACATCAACAACTTCAAAGCTCCAGTAAAGCCATAACTTAACTTTCCTAGAGCCGCGGGCCTCCTTCTTTACAATATTACATTGAAAATGGCCATAAATTCTACAGAATTGCCCCAAAAAAATTTCAAATTTACATAGCATACTATATTAGTTGCTAATTTTCCCTAGAAGGGCTAGGGTTTGACTTACCCACAGTTGCTGCCTGCTTGTCGTGCATTGCTCCATCGCCTGCCACACTTGCATCGATCATATCCTGCAAAGACAAAGTGGGTTCTAGGAGTCTTGATTTCTTTCTTCCTCCAAGCTTTAGAGTTCGAGACTCTTCTCGGCTTCCTCGAGAATCTCGGTCTCTTAGGTTAACCCTATTTCAGAAACCCTAGAACGCTCTCTGCTCTTTGATTAGTCTCTTCAAGAGAGAGAGACCTATAACACTTCTACTCGACTTCCTCTTGCGAGATCCTTTACCCAAACAAGGTCACCTCAATGCAGCAACAAGTTCTTCGACCTTCTCTATATGCCCTTGGATCTGCTACCTTCACACGTGGGAGAGTATACAAGCCCAAATCAGACTTCCCAGAAGTATCCCTTCCTTCGCTCTCCTTCCTTTGTCCTTCGCTTCTCTTTTCTAGTCCTTCTTCACACTTATGATTGTAGGCTCTTCTTCACCAAATTGCTTGTCTCTAAATGAGGTCGAGTGCTTCTATATATACAAGTTACCTCATGTCCTTTAGGCCGACATGATTACTTGAGGGAGAGCCGACATGATCTTCTAGGTTTCTTCATTTGTTGTAGGCCGACTTGAAGAGGGCTAGTGACAAGGTCTTGGAGGATGACTTTACATAGACAAGTGTGACTCTTTACAAAGTGTAACATGACTTCATTACATGACAATGACTCTTTTATTCTTTTATGACTAGATGACAAAATTCCTAAAGGCTCTCAATGGGAGCCTTGACTCAAAAATAAAATCTCTTGCTCATGAAACCCATGATGCAAGCATTACAATAATTTTATTTTTCTTCTTTTCATCTCTTTACATAAAAATACAATTACATGTCATTATGAAGACCGAACCTAGTTACACTTTTCAACAGTGCTCACAAGCACTATCCTTGTTACAAGAGTAAGTAATTTTTCTTTCAAGATACTCCAATAGTTAGCCTCACACCAACTATCACATATTTAAGATAGAATATGAATCGTGACAAAGGTTGTTTCCTTCCTTTATGTATGAGGGAGGCCAACAATAACACATGGGGCAAGACCGCAAGTCAACAGCAAAGCCCCAAGTGGAGTGCTACACTAAACATGAATGCTGCATGGCACAATAGGTTATGTGCAATTGTGAAGGTGGTGCACCCTCCAAGCTTAGGTTCCCACATGCTAAGTACTCTAAGCAAGATGGTGTGTCCTCCAACAAATGCTTATCAACTCAAGCATTCCTCCTCAACATATGTACAAGGTGGTTCCCATGGTCCTAGGACTTTGTGCCCACCCTGCAAGTGCATAATGCTTGTCTTCAGGATGGTTACTCCACATGTTCTAAGTGCTCATCCTCCTCAAGAAGAGTGCCTTCGTAGAAAATTTCAAACAACCATATATGCCAACTATCGCATTAAGAAGTGCGCCTCCTTAGCATTGATCCCAAGATATGCATACACTATTACACCCAATAAGCTCTCCAAATGTAAGTATACCCAAAATACACCAAAGGGGCCAGGGGATCATAATCCCTCCACATCCAATGAAGTGTTTTCCTAGCTACGTGAAAATACTTTTGGAGCAACCAAAAGCTAACAAAAGCTTGCGGCTTGAAAATGGACAAATGTTTGTTCTGTGACTTAGTTGCCCGATTCAGAATGAATTGTTGTTTACATTGCTTAGTTGTTGCGGCAAAAACCATTGGTTTGGAGGAGGGTATATGCTTGTTTAAAGGGGGGGTGATATTGGTCTGGTCTATTTTGTAAAGAGGTTGACAATTTACTATTTAGTGAGTCATTGTTGTTGCTCTAATTATATTTTGATACCATTGGGAATGATGTATATATCTAGTTTAAAGTCTAATTTAAAGTTCATTTTAAAGGAATGCCTATTTTAAAAAGGGTTTTCCCATAATTTTTTTGATTTTTTATATATATCTATAATATAATATTTGGGGCAGGGTCCCTACATCAAGAGAGTAACGACAACAACTCACTAAATTGTCAACCTATTCACATCATAGAGAGTTTATGGCTAGGTCCCCACTTGGGGGACCTTGACGTTGCCTATAAAGTAGACTTAAATTTGAGTTCTTGGTGGAACATTGTTTTGAGGATCTTGTCAAAGGGTTTACCTTTTGTATGCTATCCACTTACTTAGTACTGCTAGTGTTGTTTGTTTGTAAAGCTTATTTCTTGATGTGTTTTTCTTGAATGCCTTAAACCTTCCTACACTGGCTTTCCCTTTGGAAGCTATTTGGGAGCAAAGAGACAAAAGGAGAAGCATGAAAGGAAAAGAGGGAGGGCTGTACTAGAGTAATTAGTTTTAACGAGGGTATGGGATAGAGAGAAAGCAAGTAGACTATACCTTCTAGTTTGTATATTGTTAGGTGTTTATTTTGAAATCTGGTCAGTGACATTTTTTCCCCTCTATGTATTCTGCCATCTACAAAAGTTGTAATTGATAATCTTAAGATTGCATGCTTTGTTCCCAAGCATTTTCTGATAAATCTTGTGGATTAATGGGTTTTTTATTATTGATCATTGCAGTTCCATCTCAATATATGCTTTCTTGGAGTTTTCTCATGGCCAGCTTTCATAAACATAATGCTCTGCTGCTGTTCTTTAAACTTTTCTGTTTAATAACTAGTTTGTTTTGCTTGACGCATTTAGGCAAGGCTTTGGTGTGATTGTCCATTCTGGCCTGATGATGGTATGTGCCATCTCCGAGATTGTAGTGTGTGCGAATGTCCTGCTCATGAGTTTCCTGAATCATTCAAGAGACCAAATATTCAGCTGTCCAGTGATGACCCAATATGTCAAGAGGGCAAGCCACAGGCTACAGTTGATCGGACTCTAGATAGTAAGGCATTTACGGGTTGGATGGAAATAGACAACCCCTGGACCTATGATGACGAGACTGACAACTGTAAGTGCAAACAGCCTTTGAATTGACATTCTGTCACGAGTTCAGTGTTTCTTGGATATTGATGTCTGTAAATTGTGTATTGTGATCAAATACTTTTACCGAAAGAATAATTTTTTGTATACACAATCTATAACTCATTATCATTAACCTTGGGTCTTGTATTTGATACACATTAACTACATCAGGAGAGAGAAATTAAATTACTTGCAATGTAGTAAAATTGTTAATTTGTGGTCATACTCAATGTCTTTTTTAGAAAGAGAATTTACACACCAGGAAATAGTTAACTAAATATCATAAACTACTCAAACTTATAATTTGTCATGAATGTGCATTGCAAATTTTGAAACATTACCATGCTTTCAATTAGTAAAATTGCTTCTGTATCTTCTGTTTGCAGCTGAAATGACTTATGTAAATCTTCAACTAAATCCAGAACGCTACACAGGCTACATTGGTCCTTCATCTCGGAGAATTTGGGACTCTATATACAAGGAGCATTGTCTCAAAGGTGATTAGATACCACTGCATGAAATGCATTATAATATGAAACCTTTCTCTAAGTTCGTGCAATGGTGGATCATGTATAAGGCTTCATGCTTCAAGCCTGCAGTGAAAGTCCTATAATTATTTATTCATGGTTGTTCTTGAATGTATAGATATATGCATTAATATTATTATATCCTTCCGTCTGTAAGCATATCAAGCACTATATTTGATTTGAGATCTTTCAATCTCTTAGGGGTCTTATTCAACATTTTCCCTTGGAAGATTATAACTTATAGACAGGTAAAGATTGAGATTTTCAATGGTATTTAGGGTGTCATGCATACACTTTGTTTTCTTTGGGTGTCGAATTACTAATGCACGTCTAATACTAGAATTCTGTCACTACTTTTTAGATTGCATTATCTCGTGAACTATAAATTTTCTTTGCTCAGGTTTATGGAGGATATGCTTCTCTTTGCATTGACCATGATTTCTTTATGTGGAACTTTTTTCTACATCTTTGGCGTGCCTCTGAAATAGGATTCATCATTTTACCCAAAGTCATGGGTTACTAAAATGATTGTCTATGCCAATCAATAGTCAGGGGTATGTGCTGATTTGCTGATGTGTTTTTATTAATCCTTCAATAGATTTCAATTCTTTGATCGATTATGGTAGCTTCTACTTTTTGTGCCAAAATGATCATATGAGAATCTAGATGGGAGGGACTTCACACTGGATGAAAGACTTATTTTCATCTTGTGAATTAAAGATGCATCCCCTTCTCCCTTTTGGGTTTTCCTTCTATATGTTTATTCTTCTAAATGCTTTCATTAGGCGCAGTTATGAAATTGTTGCTGAGAAGGGGTAGGGATGTGTTCTGTCTAAATGTTCTTTTAAACTCACCATAATGGCATAATGTGAATGCCAACTCCAAAAATTAATAGCATAGACTCTAAATTCAGAATATGTGGATGTTATTACCTTTCAGATAAGTTTTTCAATTTTCATTTTTGAGGCCCGCTTTTCTGCTAGGACTTTCTCAATGTACTTTTGTGATGTTGAGACACATTTGTGTCTAAATCGTGGCCCATGGGTGTGTCTATGAAACCAGATGGAATTGGTAAACATGTGTGAATAAGATATAATAAATATAAATGTAAGCGCCTTACATGGTTTTCATTAATGATTAAGTGCCTTATATGTTTTTCATTAATGATTCTTTTCTTGGGGGAAGGAATGCCTATAAAATTACTCTTGAAAACAGTTCAACTGCTAGAAGCTTTCCTAAAAAATTGTTTAGAGGAAAAACAGTGTAGGATTGAGAATGATATTTTTTATACATAGGGGATTTCTTATAACTTGTTTATCTACTATTAGTATTTTTATGTAGCAGCTGTTGTCTTCATCAGTTAAAATACGTCTTCCTCTTGATAGATCATTCTTTACATGCTATTTATTGGCTTTTGATGTATATGCTTGTAGATGGACCTGGAGATTCCTCTCCAGAGAGGCGGGTTTTCTACAAGCTTATTTCAGGGTTGCATTCTTCTATTACAGTTCATATTGCAGCAGAATATCTACTTGATGAGGAAAAGGATCTGGTAGGCCCTCTCAGTAATATCCATCTGTTCTTTAGATTTTGATGTGTATGTCCATATTTATGTGATGCAGATTTGTAGTTATATTACAAACCATTTTTAAGGCTTACTTTTGTATACATGGGTTTGGGTTATTAATTAGCAGCAGTTGAATTCTATGTACAAACTAGAGGTATGATCACTCATAAGAGCTCTTGTTATGCTGATTATCTTTGTCCAGTGGGGGCCAAATCCAATTTTGCTTTATGAACGGGTGTTGAAATATCCTGAGAGAATGAGAAATTTGTACTTCACATTCCTCTTTGTGCTTCGAGCAGTGACAAAGGTACATAATCTAAACACCTCCAAGTATTATGGACACAAGTATGGTAAGTAGTTCTTTATTATAATGCTAAAGCATATTTTTACTTGCTGTTGTGGAATGTTGCTATTATTTGGGTGTCAAATACCTGGCACCTCAGTGCCATTAGCTTCTATTTAAGTAAGATTCCTTTCCTCAGTCACACATTGAGAACTCTGAATGCGTTGACTTGATTTTAGCGTTATACACAAGAACATAGCTTTTACTAGTTTGTCCTAAGTGTCTAGTTTAATCTTGGTTCTGACTTACAATCCCATAGAATAAAATAATCTTGTTTGTTTGTATGTGTCTTCTGTTGGGTGAGAAAATGTTTGTTAGTAATAGATGATGCATGTGTCATAAGCATTTGTGTTCTGTATAACGAGCTTGGGATGCGTAAATTAATTAGTGTGTGAAGATGTGATGAAGGTGAGCTCTATGGTTGAAAATTGAAATTGCAATTAGGTTCTCTTTAGTTCTAAGTCTTTGGAAGATGAATCTTTCTTTTCTAGTGTTATGTAGTAGGTAGTAATTGGTAAATAAGATTCTATTTTGTTGCATCATAAAATTATTATAAAGTTAGCAAAGATTTAGACAATGTCTTGACTAGGATTTATTTTGGCTCATCAACAAGCTCTCGTTGAGCTTCTTTATCACTCAGATACCTTTGCGCATAGAAAAAATATGGTTGTATTATTTGATTCTCTGTTTATCAAGTCTAGAGTGAATCAAAGCCTTGTATCTTCTATGCGGAGCGACCAAAAGTTAGAATTCGCTACTAGAGTAGATGCCTTTTTTGCTATGGTGTCAATAAGGAAGTTCTTAATCAATGGATTATGAATAATAAACATTTTATATATTTCATCCAATGAAGGATATCTTAAATTGCTTGAAAAGTAGTATTATTTACATTAGAAAAATTGGTCCATAGACTAATTCGACATAATGGCTATTGGCTAGTTGCTCTAAAAGTGTTTACATCATGCTAGTGGTGTCTTCATGTGATGTGTGGGATGTATGGTTAAACCCCAGCCACTTAGTTGTATCGTAGACCTTTCGATTAATTATCTTTGGAGCGTTGACCACTAAAGTTGCATTTAAGGATTTGTCAAAGACTCCATGATAAAAGTACACTTAGAGCATTCCAGCACCATCAGATCAGTCAAAGTTTCAAACTTCATCAGGCCTTTTAAGCCCCTTTCCTCTTCTTCTTATCATATTGTTATTTAGATTCCGCAATCCTGCAGGGACACTGTAAAAATGATGCTAGTATGGTGAAATAGAGTCATAACAGACATAGGTAGCTTAGGGATTTACTAGCAAGTGAATCCACTCTAGGGAGTTTTTTTCCTTAGCTAATTATTTGTGTTTCTCAACACTAAATAAATAGTTGAGCTTTTCTCACAGATATACCCCAAAGCTGGAGTGTGGCTCGATGGTAAAGTCTTAGGTGAATTCTAGTGTCTAGAATCAATGTATATTACCATACTAGATCATCTCTAAAGTTTTGCGGAATTTGGTTAAGTCTAGGTGTCACTTTTATAATTGTTAAAAATTTCCCATAGGACAAGATTTTTAATAAATTTTTGATGTAAATGTAATAAGTGTTGTTTAGAGAAGTTGTAGGGGGTATGTGTACTCAAAATTAGACCTCTACACCACAACTTTCTACTAGGACACACTTTAAGGGTGAAAAACTAATTATTTACCCCTCAAAGCTCATTTTTCTTAAGTTTTGACGTAAAACTGGAAAATAAATTAGCCATAAATTAATAGTTGAGAGAAAACAAATTTTTTCTCCAAGTCGAAAATGCTCAAAACGAGGTGGAAATTAACAAAAAACTAAAGTCAAGTCAAAAAGTGATGGGGACTCCAATTACCAAGGAAGCTAACCACAAGAAAAAAATCAATGGTCCTCAAGCACAACGAATGTCCCAAAAAATCGCATTTTTTGAGGAGGATAATTTGAGTTCCAAGATTGATGGGGGTTTTGGTCAAGTTTTGACTTGGGATGAGCTTGAAGGGGGTCTCCCACTACTCCAACACTAAATTGCCACTACTCCACCCATTTTTCCAGTTGCAAACAACTATCTCTCTTGGAGACTGTACAGGCCATTGAAGCATTTCTAATTTCTTCATGGGATCAAGACGTTTTTCAAAGGGATCAAGATGTTTTCCTTGGGATCAACACATTGCACTTGGAGATGGATCTATCAATGGGATCTACTCCCATTTTTTCTATAAATTGAGGCTTGAGCTCCTCATTAGAATTAATTGTAATACTTAGCTGATGCTACTGGGCTAGTGGCTCTGCAAATTTTATACTCTATTTTTCCAGATCTAATAAGGCTAAGACTTTGGGGTTTATTCTATGTGGTGTTATTCGTCTGCCTTTGAGGTATAATTGTCTCAGTTCATTCTTAATGCTCTACAAGTGCTAAATCTATCTGATATTTCCATTTGCCAGGCTTTGGATCTATTGATGTAAAGCTATCTTGCGTTAATATTTGAGTTAGAGGACCACTCTAGACGGAGAAGCACTAGAGTGTTTTTGGTTGAATCCCTAGCCTTATATTTCATTGTATAATCTAGCTTCTTGTGGATCTAATGATTTCTTGTCAAGTGTGTAGAGATCTTTGTTTTATGAAGCAGATCTTGAGCATGGGGTAAGTTTTTGGTTGAGCAAACCCACTGCCAAGTCGAAAGCAGGAAGAATCCTCATTAATTTACTTCTCTCAAAGTCTGATCTAAAGATTGAAAAGGGAGTTTCTACCCAAATCTCTAAGATATCTCATTTTTTAAATCAAGATCTATTTATTTTATGCATTTTCATTTACAGATCTAGCTTTTTAGAGCGTATTAGATGGTTAATCCCTTATTTCTTGCACAAGAGCGGAGGTGTTCTCATACTCTTGTTGCTGGAATTTGTATTTTTAAGTGTACATATTCACTATTTTGTGATTTATTTTCTCTTGCAACAGTTCTAATTGTCCTCTTGATGTTTTTGTAGTTTCTCTTGGAAGCTTGAGGATTGGGGTTTTCTTTGAAGACATTTTCCATGGATCCATAGGTGGATGCTTGAAATATCAAGAGATCTACATATTTGAGATCTCTCCTACCCTGATCTGTGGATAAAACCCTCTATCTCTCTATCTTGTGCGCAGATCTTCCTCCCAAAGACTTCGAAATTGAGCCGTCCAAGTTAGATCTATTGGAGGAAAAACAAGTTTCTTCACTTGAGAAACTCCTTCACTGTAACACTTAAGCATTGGAAATTTTTCTCATTTGCATCTTGTATTTTGAGGAGTATTTGCTCCTTAAGCCTTTGTTATAAATCCTCTTCAAGATCCCTCATTTCTCTATAAGAAGGCATCTATGATAATAATAAAAATAAATTTTCTTTTTGAGGGAGCTTGGGGATTTCCCCTTGGCATCCCGATTTCCTCATTTGGAAGGAGGATCTTTGGATGATTGGTGACTAACTTTCTTCATTTGTTTTCTTTAGTTTAGTTTCTTGCTCATTTAATCATCTAGCTGCTCATTTACATGCTAGATCTAATCTCTAATTTGCATTTTTGCATTGGGTTAGTTATCACATTTAAATTCACTCATTTTCATAGCTGATTTACTAGCTTAGATCTGATTTATTCACTGCTGATATAATTTATTTTATTGCTGGTATATTGCTTATCTCATTGTTCATTTCATAATCTAACTTGTTTGCATTTCAGATCTTGCAGTTCTAGGAAAGTGTGACACTTTATTGAGCTATACTTAGCAATGTCAATTCATAATTTTTTTTTGTCATTAAGCACTTGTTTTAACTTCATCTCTCTAAATTTACCTCCAAGCATAAGCTTGGTTGATAGATTTTTAGGAAATCTTCCTCAACTTTCATTCAATTTCCCAAGATTTGAGTTTGGAGGAAAGGTAAAACCGTAAAACGATGACCTCACAGTTCTCTTGCATGGCTAAGTCCCTTGTAGGAACGAAGACATGCGGGTTGTCTTGAAAAACTAGGTGGGTATTGTTAATGATGCCCTAGCTTCCTCACTTAGCCTTCTTGCAACCACCTCGAGTCTTTACCAAATTGAAGGAATTAAGGGGAAGTAACACGCTAGAATAGGAATCAATAAAATTAACCAAGACCAATTTACTTCACACACTCACCTAAAACTTTGATTCACGTTGCATATAATTGGTTATCATTTAAGGTCTTTCTCAAATACATACAAGTTGGATTGTGAGCATTTACATTTACTTGCAAGCGCTTGATTTTATGTTCTTGTAGTTGTCCATTTCATGCTCATATTAAGCTCCCTTTGATGTCATTATATCATATTTGAGCAATTTCAAGTTCAAGTACAAGCTTTTTTCACTTGCAATTTTTACTATAGTTGCTCATCTTTCAAAGTTGTGTCTAATAAATTTTGATTTAATTCACTAACACTTGCTTTTGTTCAGCTTCCCATTTTTGCAATTTGTTGTAACTTGAAAATCATATTTCATCACAAGTATTGTGATTTTATTTTGAGCATATATTTCTTGTAAGTATATTATTATCGGCATTGGTCTACTCACAATTACTTTCCTTGCAGGATCTATATTGTTGAATCTAGTTGATCTGTTTTCAGTATTGATGTTTATATGCTCATAGTTATCTGTACTTGCTAATCAATATCATTTCAAGCTATAATTCAAGTTATTTGAATGGTGAATGCCTAATTGGTTTACTAATCATCTCCTAGAACTTGTTAGATTTAACAAGCTTTCCTTAGATATCTTCCTTCAGGTCTACCCCCCTTGGCTTAGCTAGGAGAGAGCCTAGATGGAGAGAGTTGAGATTAGGTGACAGCCTCTTCTCTAAGCATTGCCACAAAGGACACACCTTGTGGGGTTTAGGATTTTTCCCGCATTCTTAGGTGTGCAATTCGTGGAGGCAACAGAGAGACTTTAAATTTTTATAGGTCGAAACTTGACCTTGAACTTGGTGCCAGATGTGGCGCACTCCTTGATGAGGTGGTTATTGTATGTCGCATTGATATATTCTACATGGAGTGCATGTTAAGGAGGATGGTTGTTTGCATGGGTGTTGAATCTGCCTTGCAGGAATGTTTGACTCCGGAGGGAGAGTGCTTTTCCTATGTCAGGGTTCTAGTAGAAGGACCGATGATCCCTATGCTTAGAATTTGGTTAGCTGCATTGCATAGAATCCTTACAAACTTGTCTTGAACTTTGTGTTTTTGGGATTGGGAGACCTAGCCATTACAGTGATATTATAGCTCAGGGAAAGGGTTTCTCCACTATAGCACAAATTTGTGTTTTGAAAATGTTAATTTTTGGGCTAGATTGTTCTCTGCTGTAAATAATGCATTTAATTTTTTTTCAACATTTTCACATTACATTAAGCCCATATCATCATATCATCATAAGCAATTATATAGAGAGAACAATAACATCAACAATGCAGCGGAACAGTAAGAAATAGTAGAAGAAAAGCATGCACGATAGAGACACCAGGAGTTTTGGTCAGAGACTAGGGAAAAACCCCACAAAGGGGAAAAACCATAATCAATTTTTCTTCTTCTATTAGATATTCATCAAATGTTCAGTTGTGGTACAAAGTACAATAAGAATGAGACACAGGCCATCAAACAAATTATACCTCCTAGGGCCAATCCTGAATCATACAGGATCCTCATAAGATGGCAGTTCACAAGACTGTCAGGGAGTCCTCCACAACCTCAGATAGGGTTGCCTCCATAGCATATATTTCTGTCACAATAAGTGTCACTGTCCTGCATAAGCATATGTATCCCTGCCATATGTTACTGTCATAAGCATAGGAAATACTGTCATATATTACAGTCATACATCGTAAGAGTCACTGCCATCAATGCTGTCATAAGCACATGTATCGCTGCTCCAAACATCACTATCATAGATATAAGAATCGCTGCCCAAATATCACTGTCAAGAATCTCTGTTTCTGCCATATAGAAACAATTACCTCTGTCATAAATCACAGTTACAAGAGACATATCTTACTGCCATACCTTATGGCCATGTATCAAGAGTCACTATCATAAGTCACAAGAATTGTTGCCATACATCATAGCCATACATCACTGCGAACCATAGAGGATTAGGGCACTTAAAAGCTACTTAAGTAGGTCACGGTGATCTCTTAACAGGCCTTATAAAGGTCGCCTTTAGGGTCACAAAAATAACACCATAACACCAAAGGACCTGCATATAAGGTCGATTTAACCTTGCTGGAGCAATCCTTATATTTACAGAGAAAGGTTGTATATACTTACTGAAAAGAACACACATATCCTTGGAGAAAGAGCGTATATAGGACATAGATAGTCTGCATAGAATACTGTAGAGAAGCTGCATGAAATGCCAAACAAAATATCATAGAGAGACTGCATAATATACCACAGACTCCAGAGAGGCTGCACAATATACCACAAAGAAGGCTGTAGATGGTCTGAGATTAGGCCACATAGATTAGGGACAGGCTGCGTTAGGTTAGGTCATAGAGAGTAGAGATAGGGTGCATTAGGTTAGGCCCTAGAGGGTAGAGATAGGCCGCATTAGGTTAGGCCGCAAAGAGTAGAGATAGGCAGCAAACATTATCAAATGAGCTGCCTCAAGATACATAACAAGCTGCCACAAGATATACAATGAGATGCCATATGATACGCAACGAGCTGCCATAGAAGTACATTACGAGCTGCCACGGGAATAGGTTATGCTCTGTCCAAATGCCTTAGATAGTGCAAGCTCCTTTTCCACCAAAAAATTTAGATCAAGATGAGTGTGTTGAACAAATGACAAGCATCTTATTTATATAATCTTGAGGTGTGTTGACCACTACGTGTCAATGACCCATAGCAGTACACCCCCTTTTTTCGCAAAAGGGATAGTGCCTGATTGATGTGTTCGTGCCGTCCAACTATCATCATCAGCTTGATCATCATCTTATAATGTAAACCTAGTCTGCATGTGTATAATGTAAATAATCTCAACAGATCTGTGTCGTGTATGTAATTACCTAGGTAAACCTACTTTTCTAGTGACGATTTACATTCCGGGAGGTTTTTTGTCTCACCAATCCATTCTCGGATGGTCGACAGAGTTTTTCTTCAGCGTTACCCCAAAGTCGGAATGGATTTTGTTACTGAGATCTTAGGGGAGTCCTAGTGTTCTAGATCGAGTCTATGTAAAAGTGATTTGGGAATAATCCTAACTATTTGGTTAGGTTATTTTATTACAAATTGCTTGATTTGCTAGATTATATTTGTGTCACAAAACTGAGTAGTCTATGAGGGTCTTTTGCAAATGGGGTTTCCCCCTTGAGATGTAAAAAATGTGAAAATCATGATGTAAAGTGTCTTGAGGGTTGGAAAAATAATTTATCCCCTCATAGGTTAATTAATTAATTTTTTTGGTCAAAAATTAATTAAAATCCTAAGCCAGAAATTTAATTAATTCTAGGTCCTAGGTAAATTTAAATTCTCCGAAGGCAAAATTCGTTGGTCCTTCAAAATTAAATTTTAAGAGGTCCAGGGACTAAGGTAAATTGATTATTTTGCTAAATTTTAAGCTTTTGGTCCCTAGGGTTAAGTCAAAGTCAAAATTTTGAGGAAATTAATTCAAAAATTTAATTTTTGAATCAATTAAAATGCATTAAATTGAAAAATTCGAATTTCCTCAAGAATTTAAAATTTCGACGGATGAGATTAAAAGAATTTTTGATCCTCATCAATGGTCGAGATTGCTTTGTCGAGGATCACTCGAACTAGCCATTGGAGGATTTATCTTTAAATAAGAGGTCATTTGTCAGTCAGTTGATCCGATCTTTTGATTGTGTGCTAAGTGAAAAGCTCTCTTGTAATCTTTTTTATGAGCAATAAAGGAAGACTTTGGGGTTAATTTCTGCTGGTGTTACTCTTCGTGGAAATACTGTAAGATTTGTCATTTTCATGCATATATTTTTTTTTAGCCATTGATGTAGCTTTCTGAAGAGTGATTTGAGTACAGATATCTTGCTCAGTCGCTGGGGTTTGAATGATAATTTAAGTTTTGAATGTAATAGCAGGTATCTCTATTTATCTGAATTTTATTATAGTTTTCTCGCTCTATGTTGATGACCGAATCGAGTTTTGCAGGAAAGTATTGATTTTTAGATCATCGGGCGTTTGGGGAAGTTTTCGGTTGAACCAGCCAACTCCCAATCCGTGTTTTCTGAAGAGCCCAACTTTAATTTGATCCCGGGCTTATCATAAGATATTTTTTATGGGTGATGCATGAAGGGCTTTGAGCTCAGCACCTCCTTTAAACTTTAAAAATTTTAAATTTTTCTGTGCTAAATCGATAGATCTGGCTGTTGAGAGCCTCAGATTATCAGATCTGGGAGCGGAGTTGGACTCACACTCCCTAGATCTGATAGATTTGCCATTCATGTACATAGATCTATAATTATTTTCAGTTTTCTGACTTGGGTTTTCTGGGTTTTAGTTTTTTGGGTCATTGTATATATCGTTTGGGCCAATGTTGCATGAAGTGTCCCCCCGGTTCCAAGCCTAGAAGCGCGTCCCGTATGGAGGCGCCTAGGAAGCTTCGGCGGAAGCGCGCTTCCGAATTTTTTTGCCGCTTTTTGGAATTTTCGGAAGCGTGGCTCGGAAGCACGCTTCTAGACCTTCGAAGCGCGCTTCGTACGACGCTTCGGGCGTACGAAGCATGGCGCTTCGGAGGAGGAAGCGTACGCTTCCCGTACACTTCCGGAAAAGGCCGCACGCAAGGTAAAATTCAGTTTTTTTAAATTTTTGTTGACTTGGCATAAAGGGGGTGGGTTAGGGTGAGGTTAAGGTGAGGAATGAAGGGAATAAAGCCCCCATTCATTCCTCATTTGCTCACTTTGAGTTTATGAGAGTTGGAGAAGAGAAGAGAGGAAATGAGAGGAGAAGAGAGGAGAGCTTGGAGGAGTGAAGGAGGAGGAGCTAGGAGAAGGAGGAGGAGCTTGGAGCAAGAGCTTGGAGGACTTCATCTACAAGAGCTAAAGAGGTAAGTTCAAACCCCAAACTCCCTTATTTTTTTGACATTTTTTTTGTATTTTTCTCCTCCCTCTCCGACTCTTTCCCATTATTTCTACTTGCTCCTTTACTTTCAGGTTGTCCACCACCTATATCCATATTCCAAGATGGTGTTCTTTTGGCTTCTATGTATCATTCGACTCTTGGTTTTAATGATGGCAAGGGGGAATAGAAATAGAAGGGAAGAAACACAAGAGGACAGTGGTCCCAATATGAGTGACCCAATGTATGATGAAGAGGAAGGCTTTGAAGAGGAAGGGGATGAACCTGAAGGGGAAACTGAAACACTAGATGGGAAAGCTGCATTAACACCCTTGTGGAACTTGACCAAACTTGATGGAGGAAAGGGTGGTGGAACTTACAAATTTGTGTGCCCTCATGGTTGTCATGGAGGAAAACCATATTGTGGTTCATATACCCGTGTGAGGAGGCATCTTTGTGGGGTGCTGGACAGTGATGAAAAAAAGGGTTCTGTGGGGGTACAAATTTGCCCAAACATTTCAACTGCAGAAAGAAGAAAATACATCCAAATAGAGGGATGCTGCACAACAAAAAAACAAGAAAGAAAAACTCATTCTGAATCAAGTGCAACCTCTAAATTTGGTAGCTGCTCGTCTCCTCGTGGTACTTCTCCAAGCTTTGGAGGTAGAAGAACAATAGGGGATTTCCTTAATGTTGCTGGGAGGGATGATGTGGATGGAAAGATAGTCCGTTTTCTTTGTGCTTGCGGTATACCATTCAATGTGCTTCGCTCTCGCTATTGGCATGAAATGGTAAAGGCCATCAATGAAGCCCCAAAAGGATACAAGGCCCCCAACTATGAGAAAGCTAGAACAGTGTTATTAGAAAGAGAAAAAGCTAAGGTTGAAAGAGCTTTGACACGTTTTACAAATGAGTGGGTAGATTCTGGGGTATCCATTGTATCAGATGGGTGGACAAATATTAGAAACCAACATTTGATAAATGTTCTTGGTGTTTCTTCTAGTGGTGCAATATTTATTACATGTCATGACTCCTCCATCACTGCATCTGCACAAAACATTGTAGATCTCCTATTGGAATCAATCAAAGATGTTGGTCCGAATAATGTGGTTCAAGTGATCACAAATAATGCAGCAAACTGTAAGGCAGTAGGAAAAATTATTGAGCGTACTTATCCACACATCTTTTGGTTTGGGTGCCTGGTTCACACATTGAACCTTTTGATGCATGATATTGTGAAGCACAAAGAATGTGGGTGGATTAATGAGCTTTACAGGAGAGGGAAGCAACTCATTAAATTCATCACAGGGCATACAAGGGTAAACTACTTCTATGACACTTACTCCAAGTTGCAGTTGCTTAAAATTGCAAAGACAAGATTTGCTAGTTATTACCTCACCTTTAGGCGGCTAGTGAAGGTGAGACAAGCTTTAACTAATCTGGTGTGTGCTGAATCATGGGATGAAATTAACACTGACATAGATGGTGCTAATGCAGTCAAGGACACTGTTCTTGACAGTTACTTTTGGGCACAGGTTAAATATGTTTTGCAATTCACCAAACCAATTTATTACATGATCAAGTTTGCAGATTTAGATCGACCAGTAATTGGGGAGGTGTATGAGCAAATGGATAGCATGTTGGGGCAGATTAAAGACATTGTTGAGCCTAGAGATACCACCTTGTACAATTATATTCGTGCACAGGTGGAAAACCGATGGGAAATGCTAAATGTTCCATTGCATGCATTAGCATATGTTTTGACACCTAAATACTATCAACCATCATGGCTTTCAACACCAGCACCTGGGGGGGGAAGCAGGAGAAAACCACACCAAGATCAAGAGGTTCACAGAAAATATATGGCTGCATTGAGTAAATTAATCCCTGATGAGGAGGAGGCTGCATTGGTATGGAGACAGGTGAGCAACTATACGCCTGGTCCATTTGGGAGCATGCATGCAATTAAAGATCGAGAGACTTTTTCTTCTCTTGAGTGGTGGAACATGCATGGAGGGGGTACTCCACTTCTACAAACTTTGGCATTGCGGGTGCTATCACAGGTGGTAAACACTTCTTCTGCAGAGAGGTGTTGGAGCTCTTATTCTTTCATCCACAGTGTTAAAAGGAACATGTTGAGTTTAGACCGGGCAGAGAGCTTGGTTTATGTTCATTACAACTTGCGATTGTTGTCCCATTACTGTGAAGATGCAAAGTCTAATAAAGACCTGTTGATTTGGGACAAGAATCCAGAGGAGCCCAATTTGGAGGATGGAGTGTTGCAATTAGAGCAATCAGAGGATGCTCTTATCCAGGTATGTCCATTGTGGTATGAATTTTCCAATTTTTCCTTATAAAGCATTTCTCTAATTCATGTTTTTAATTTTTTTGTTAACTAGTGTTTTTTTTGCATGAATTTTTTGAGCGATTCCAGGATGATGATGATTGTGTTGATATGTCACCCCACCCCCATCTGTTCCTAGGTTCCATGGTTCAACACCAACAGTAGTGGGTTCTTCTTCATCAGTTTCAGTGCCACTGCCACAACTTCCACAGGCACCACCTTCTTCATTGCCACCACGTGGAGGCCTGCCATCACGTGGAGGCCCGCCGCCACGTTCTCTTCGTGGTGGAAAGAGGAGAGATTAGTAGATATATTCACAATCTACTACTTTTGTCATAGATTACTCATTAATCTTGTAGGCTTGTGAATTTGAATTTTGAACCTTTTTTGTCTTGGCGTTGACCAAGTGACATATTTTGTAAACATTATTATTTGAATTTTGGACATGACAAATGTTGACAGTTACTCACTTGCTAAATAAATCATAATATGCTCTATGTTTTATGTTTTATAATATGCTTAAATGTTTTATGTTTTATAATATGCTTAAAAATTTGATGTATGTTTGTAATAGCTAGAATATAGATGGTTGTTGTACATACTAGTAACTACAATGGAATCATGGATGCCATATCTATCTTGATTTATGCAAAAATATGCATGTTTTCATGTCTTCTACAATTAATTTGGTATTTGGGATGTTTGTTTTGAGTATAAATGCAAATATATATATATATATATATATATATATATATATAGAGCAGACGCTTCCGTGGATGCTTCGCTTCCTAGATTTTTGGAAAATGACGCTTCCACGTCCCCGCTTTGTGCAACATTGGTTTGGATGTTTCTTGTTGTCTTGCAGCTACAGATCTGAAGGAGAAAACTGTGTAGAGTCCAGATCTAGGCCTTGGAGGGTAAGATCTGGATCTCTGGGGTTTAGCAACATCATTTTTGCAGGGATTCTATCTAGATTTTGCAGTCCAGGGTTTCAAATTTTTTCTAAATCTGGAGAAATTTTTAAGGGTTTTATTAATAAATGCTGAAGCAGAATATAACATTTTAATCTTGAAATTTCTGGGTTACTGTTGGGATATCATTTTTTGAATTTCTGGGTTTTATTGGAAAATTTCAGTTTTTTTTTAACAAGGCCCCAGCCTTGCTGCCTGCATTCTCTTCGAATCGGCAAAGTCCCAGCTTCGCTGCCATCTCTCTTTGCATTTTCCTCACCAAACCCTCGTTGCGTGCTGCTGCTCCATTTCTCTCTTGCCACATTTCCTTCCTTCCATCTGTGTTATTCTTCAGATCCCTCACGCAGACTTCTGTTCTCGCTGCCATAATCTGCAAACCCTCATGCAGCTCCTTTCTAGCCTTTCCGTGGCCTTGAGATCTCCCTCTATCCATTCCGTGGCTGCCTGAACCCCGCTGTCTGTCCCTTCGCTAGCCTTTAGTTTCCATTGACCTGCCCTCCTACACAACCCTTTTCCACCATCGAATCTGCCTTTTTCTTCTTATCCGCAGTAGCCTCCGTCATCAAAGCTCCATCGCTTTTCGACTGGCCACCTTCACACTGCCATTTCAATCCTTATCCTGTTTGCAGCCATACACCCGTAGCCTCCATCTCCTTCCCGCAGCTCCAGCCCTCAGCATCCCTTCTCGCTTTTCCTAGCTGCTCCATACATAAACCCGCAAGCAGCTCCATCTTCTCTAGGCTCTCACGCAGCGATCACTGCAGCCCGAGCTCCCTTCATCCAACAAAGCTACTCCCGCGTGCATTTCTCTGTCGACCTGCAGTTGCAAAAAACCACAAACGCATACATTCGATTTTTATGTTCATTTGTATATATGCGTTAGTTTTCATTTAGCTTTGTTTTTTTATATATTTTTTTTTAAGGTTTAAGTCGGCCATTCATTTTTATTTTTATTTGATTTCATTCCATTTAGTTTCACCTTTTTTATGGTTTTGATTAAAAAATATAAAGTTTCAAGAATCTAAAAACTTAAAAAACTTTTAAAAAACTAACCTTTTGACATTTTATTTTTTCCTTTCTTTTATTTCTAATTTAAAAATTTCATTAAAAAATCATAAAAAATTAAAAAATTCTAAAAATCTTAAATTTTTGTGACAAGGAGTTAAAGTAAATTAAAGGAATTGTGCTTTAACATTAAAATTTTTTAACGTGGTCTACGGCCCATTAAAAATTCGATTTATTAACCCGTTGATTTGTTTTACTTCTTTATATTTTTCCTAAGGAGTAATTGAAGCGCTAATCTAAAGTTCCTTGGTGTTATCTGGTGATTAAATGCATTTTCATGATTTTTCTATGGTCAAAGTGTGACTAGTGTTTTAAAATTTATATTGGCCATAGGAGAAAGTTGATTAAATCTAGATCTAGGCAGTAAACGAAAATCATTTTAAATCTAGAATATCTTGCGTGATAAAGTTTTGGGCGTTTATATCGATCATTCATGATTGTTACTGTTCGTTACATATTGGAAAAATATTCCGGATGACTTGTTTTCTTACTTAATCTATGGTTAATTCAAATTAAAGGCACTGGTCTATAATCATTTCTAGTCAGAGGTCGTGTCTTGGTTGCATTAGTGTTTGATCTATTCATCTGAATTAATCGAGATTCATTTAAATTCATCAAGTTGTTCATCATTAAAATCTCCTAGAGCTTGTTTTCCATAGGCTTTCTCATCCATTTACCTTAGGGACTATCCCCCTTGACTTGCCTAGGAGAGAGTCTAAACGGAGTGAGTAAGGATCAAGAGTGACAACCCTTACTCTGAGCGTTGTCGCGGTGCCTACACACTTTGTGCGACAACAAGGTGCAACGATTAGCCATTTCTAGGGCATTCCTCAAGCCAAACCAACTTGAACTTTGGAGGGAAAAACACAAATTCAAATTTGCTAATTGAAGCCAACATAAATACTTGCCCATATAAATTTATGCCATATTAAATAATAATGATAGGATTTTTTTTAATCCCATTTGAAATCTTTCTTTGGGTTGACATGGGATTCTTTTGGGGTAGTTGGGTTTCTCTTTGGGAAATTCATCCCATAGCTGCCCAAAATTTCAACAGAAAAGTGGTTTGAGTCAACTCGATCTAGTGACTATAATACTCAATACTTCAACTTGGTCATATATAAATGCTAAAAGTAGTCCAATTAATATAAAAACCATAAACCTTTAAAGTTTGGGATTTGACACACATAACGAATAATACTATTAACAATGATAGTAACTCTAGTTGTTTGGATGAGGCTTGCACCGTGAGAGTGGTTGCCATCATTCTTGGGGGCTGGTCCCCATCCACCATTGACTAGTTTTAGATCTGAGATTGCATCACCCTAGCCATCATTCTGCTGCACAGCCTCCTTGGGAGACTTCTCACATTGTGTTCACATGGTAAATCATTTTTTGACCATTTTGGAATTTTCTTTTCTGGCAATTATTAGAAAGTAGCCTTTATTTTTATTGTAGATTTGGTGATCGTATTCTCAAGTAGATACAATATTCTTGTTTTCTTTTTTATTTGGATGTTTTGCTTTGTAATTGGCATTCACCCCATTGGCATTGTCGAAAAATGACCAATGTGTGACATAAGTTTCTCGGCACTCATTGGAATTTTTTTACATTAGTTGTCATAAAATAGTCTTCAAAATTAGTAGTAGTTTTATAAAATTTATTGGAAAAATAATCCCTCTGTGAAAAATGTATTTGTCTTGGAAATAACCATGTGAGTGCTGGGAATTCATAATTTTGGTGCTGTGGTGGAGGGGGCTAGCTGTGGTGGTGTTCCCTTGTCTCATCAACAGTTTAACCAAATCTATGTTGTGGTGATTGCTTGGATTGGGCTGAACACATTGGATAGTTGACAAGTGATTCCCGACTTATTGTACGTGGAGCATGCCCCTAATGTTTTGACAATTGGTGAAGGCGTGACACATCTGATTTGACATTTTGCATCTCTAGAATCATTTTCACATGCATATTGACATAAATTAGTGATCTTCCATAATGGGAAAATCATTTAGCTTTTAATAGGTTATGCCTTGTTAAACATAGCATCATTTCATTCCTTTCAAATGAGGACAATCACTTCAATTCTAATTAGTTTCCTTGTTGTGTGAATTTGGATAGCCCGATTAAGTTTATCTTCTAAGAGGGTTACACTCGAAAATATGGAAGTCGGGAGGAGGTTGCCAAAAAACTTAGTGATCGAACCCCATGCTGATTTTGTATATGACTAATACAAGAAAAGATGCTGGAGTGTTCTTGATCTACTACAAAGAGGACACTTAGGTTGAGGGATGCCCAATTTAATCAACTTGTTGCCAAGAGATAGGGTACCTATGATGAGGGACCAAAGATTCAATCTTTTGTTGAAAGAGCTAGGTTGTTTGTTTCGATTTGAGCCTCCAAAGCTTATTCATGGACTAGCTAGGATAGTTTTGTTATAGAGACCTTTGTAACCATCTATATGTTTGTATTTCTTGAAGGCCTTGGTCTTGTTCCATTTCTAATCCTTCCACTAGGGATAATGGGATTGCAAGAGTGGATCAAGGATAATTTTAGGGGCGAATGTTCGCCCTTTGGCGAAATTAAGGGGTTTTAAATTTTTAGTGGGCGAATATTTTGTATCATAGTACATTTTTACAAATCACCTCAAATAGCCCACTTTATTTTAAGGGAGAGGGTAAAAAAGGTAAATTTAGCCCTTGAAATTAGGACTTACAAACTTCCATTCGCCCATTTTCAAGAATAGGTTTTATTTAAGTGAATCCATTCGCCCATTTTCAAGAATAGGTTTTATTTAAGTGAATCCTATGGGCCAAATACCATATTTATAAAAGAGGTATGGTAAATTAATAAAAATATAAATAAATGAGAGGTATGGTAAATAAATAAAACATTTTAAATATTTACTCCATAAGTCACCTTATATACATGTAAGGGTGTAAACAAATAAAATTGGCAGGAGGGGGAGAGGTTATTCATAAGCTTGATGGAAAATTAGCCATTAGCTATTCCTGGAGCTTGGGACACAGGGATAATAATGAAGCTGAGATGTATGGCCTCTTCTTGGGCCTAACTTTGGCTAAATATTTGAATATTCAAAATTTAGCAATTTTTGGGGACTTTCTCCTAACTATTCATTTCTTATACAAAGGAACTTGGTCCAAAGATAACTATCTCAAACTCCTGCTACAAGGAATCTCTAGAGCCTTTGAAATATTCCCTCTTAAATCCTTCTTTCACCTCCTCAAGTCCCAAAATATGGAAGCCAACAAACAAGCCAACAAATAAGTAAAGTGGAGGTATGGTAAATAAATAAAACGTCTTTTTATACTTACTCAAAAGATATGTAAATAAATAAAAATATAAATAAACTAGACGTATCGTAAATAAATAAAACCTCTTTTATATTTAGTCCATAACCCTCGTTCTATTTATGAAGGCTCAAGAAAGAGGTTTTATTTAAGTGAATCCTATGGGCCAAATACCATATTTGTAAACGAGGTATGGTAAATTAATAAAAATATAAATAAACGAGACGTATGGTAAACAAATAAAACATTTTTTTATATTTACTCCATAAGTCACTTTATATTTACGAACACTCAAAAAATGGGTTATATTTAGGTGAAACCTATGGCCAAAATTCTATGGGACAAATACCATGGACTAGATTGTTATTAATACCATGCAAAAAACCATTATTAACCCTAATATTAGAATTAATAAAAATAAAAATGGCACATGGTATTGACCCATGGTATTCACCAAAATGGCACATGGTATTGACCCATGGTATTCACCTAGAATGTAGCCTATTTAAATGGGGGAGTTAAACCAGCATGTAGCCTATGCTAAGATTCACTAGGACTTTACAAAGTTCTATTATTTAGTGAAAGACTCGCCAAGATCTTACAAGATTTTATAATTGAGTAAAATATTCGCCATGCCTGGTGAGAGATTCGCCAAAAAATTATATATGCATATTATATTATTGATAAAATCGCCTTCCATTTTTCCTATATACCATGGAGATTCGCCCATTTATTATATTTATAAATTTAGGGGGGGTTATTAAAATTTTCCCTGGAGTTGATTAATAAGTAAAGAAAATGGGATTACTTCTTTAATTTGTTCTATAAGCAATTTATCTAGGTTAGCCTTGTTATAGCAAAATCTAGCATTTAGTGGAAAGCTTCACTAGGTGACCTAGACAATGTGCAACACACAATAGTGTTACTACTATCACCTCAGCAACTTCTCCCCTTTCTTTAGTGAAAGACACAATCTAACACAAGGGAGGCTTCCCTGGTAGGGCTTAGAGATCAACTAACCCAAGGATCTCCTACAAAATGCCCCTTAAGGATTCTATAAGAAAAATCCAATGGGCAAGGGTATGACAGGTTAGGGTTTTCAGAGGTTGAAACAATAAGTTCAAGACTCAGGTTCAAAGGGCTGATGGGTTAATCTAAAGGCTAAGGTTAGCCTAAGGAGTCTCAAATAGGTTATCTGAAGTTTGAACACACCGAATGAAGAAAAACTCAAAGCGACTATAAACTGGGGTTTTATGCCAGCAAATTATAGTAAGACAATGATTTATAACAGCAGCAAATTTTGTTGGAAATACTGAGAGGGGGTGAATCAGTATTTCCTTTTTTTTTTTGCAATTGGTTAGTTAGTTCACTTGAACATTCAGAGCATACGCAGAAACATGGAAACATCTCATCATCATCACATCAAATAGACTGTACACAGGAATGGCTCAATAATAAGCTCAGTTATGTATGGATGTACATACAACACTTTACTAGGTAGGCCTAGAAGGAAGTGCAAGACTCCCAAGAGTTTTTCCAGCAAGCTGGAAGGAAGCAAATGCTTCCTGAGGATTGGGGCTCCCGTACCAGGGATAATGGCCCCAAGTACAATGTACAACTGCTACTGCATCACTCCTGCCATATCTGTTCACTGCTACCACCTCTGCTACTGCTGCTATGGATCACTGCTCACTCTATCTGCTGCTCGCTGCTACTACTGCCTCTACTTCTGCCACTGCAACCACCTTTCCTTCACCACACTTCTGCCACCTCTGTTCTGAAACCACCAGCTATCACAACAACTGCTGCTTCTCATCACTGTTGTCAAGTCACAATTATTACTGTCTCCATAGCCTCATCACTGTTACACAAAGTCCACTTGCCTTTGTCTAAACTCACTGTTGCATTTATCACATCAACAAACTGCCACTGCTTCCTCTGCTCTGCTGCTACCCTGTCATGCTGTAAAGATTTTTCTGCTCACTGTTATTGCTACCACACCAGATGTCGGAGATCACTGTAACAACACTTGAGACTCTACTATAATGTCAAACTACTGCTGTCACTCCTATCAGCATCAAAGGTAGGTCACTGTCATCTGTCATTATCTCCTAGTTACTCAACTTCCAGCTGTGTATGTGTTGGCAACCAAACACAGATTAGTTTTATCTTACTGCAATCATGTAACAGGCTTGCTTCCCGTTGTTTCTTCACTGTCCGGAGTGAGGGCTATCTATGGGTGACAATCATAAGCATAGGTTATCTTAGTCTCTTAACCTCCTTACTGCAATTTCCTTTGAAACTATCACCAACAGACTTCTTATGTTAGCTAATCCACTGCAACAGAACTGCTGCCCATTCATCTTGCAAAGATAAAGATATCAATCAGTAGCAATGATTCTGATGTCTTCTATAGACCAGGTCAATTGTCAAAGGTTCCAGTTGCCATGTAAAGTAGACCAAATACCGTTCAAACCTTGAAAGATATCAATTGAGAGGCATCACTGATATTACCATTCACACAATGCTGTCACATAAATACTGTCAAGAGGTATTGTCTAAACATGATTTATCTCTGTCCAGTTATCACTATTATGAAAGGTCCTGTGGAATTATTATCATACAGTCGTGAAGCAAGTTCAGTCCAGAATTTTATTGCATTCATTCAACTGACTCTGGGTACACGAGAGGAGCTGTATGATAGCGGTGTTCATAGGACAAAAGGAACATATCCTAGAATAGTTTCTTCCAGCTGTTATATCATGGACCAACAAAAATGGTACATTTATTCATATGTTATCACACCGAGGAACATGAGAAATTATTATTCGTCATAATCTGAGTGAATTGTTGATTTAGCTTGCCAAAGTGTATATGTCATGCCTTCTTACCCTTGGTGGCCAACACTGGACGTGATATGCAGTTGCCCCTTTCCATTGTTATTCCTCAGCAATATAATGTTCCTGCAAATGTGCTCTTATAGCGAATGTCAAGGGCCAACATAATAATAGGAGCAAAGACAACAAAATCAATAGAGAGAAATCAAATGAGTACTCAGTGAAAGATTTCTTTCTAGATTTCCCTTGGACACTGTAATGAACCTAACATAAGACTATAATTATTGTAATTAAAAAGCAAATCGATACAGGACGCATGAAAGGTCATGGCCTTATGCTCAACAGAATTTAATTTCTGGCTTTCATAGGCGATGGGGTGGTTTTCTTGCATTAGCACTGCTCTGATCCCAGTACCTAAAGCATCACATTCAAGCACAAAGGTTTTAGTGAAATCTTGAGTGGCTAAAACTGGGGTTGATGTCATTAAGGTTTTCATCTTCTTAAAACATTCTACATTTGTATCATTTCAACCAAATGTATCCTTCTTCAATAGTGTTATTAGTGGGGTGACATGTTTTGCATAATTCTTTACGAACCTTCTATAATAACCTGCAACATCTTCTGCATAATTCTTTATGAATCTTCTATAATGACCCGAACCAAATGTTCGATTTCTAATGTGTGACTGTGAGATTGTCGGTAAGATTTTCTTCTAATTGGAGTTGAGTCGGGGATCAATTCTATGATATGATCTTTGGATCTAGCTGGAGGAAGACCTTTGAGGTAGGGCTTGAAAAGTAGTACTTTATTTCTTGAGAATTTCATCAAGATTTTTAGAAACACCAGCTTCATTAGAGAGGGACTTCATGGAATAACAATGGAAAAGGTAAGATGGTGCTCCTTTTTTGATCATCTTCTGCACTCTAGTAGATGGGATTATTTGGGGGACAGACTCTAGATTCCATAAAACTTGTACTTTCTCCCATTTTCAAAGAACTCTAGGAATTGGTTCTATAAATTCAGCCCTATTGTACCCACTGTGGACAACCAATGGACTCCTAATACTACACCCACTCCACTGATTTCCATGACACACATGGTGGATCGTAATTGGTAGTCCCTAATGTTGAAAATAAAAATGAGAAAGGGTTCCTTGATTTGTGCCTTAATCAAAGGAACCACAACAAGTTTCTCCTTGGCATGCTTGAGTTTCCTATAATTTAGGATGATTTCCTAAAATTTAGGAATCATTCCTAAAAATCAGGACGAGTTTAGAAGCAGTTAACTGATGTGTTAAAGTGGAAGGCCGAGTTATTAGTCTTCTAGTGCGAGTTAATTGAGGAAAAGAATGTGTGTTTGAGTCTCAAGTCCTTGATTTGAGATAGGACGAGTTGCATGAGTAGTTAACTCATGCTAACTCAATCAATCACAAAAGCAAACTCCTTAATTAGAAACTCAGTAAACTTAGCTATTCGAATTCCTTTAAAAGGAGGAACGAAGGCACAATTTGATCATTGTCTTGTGAGCACGAGTTGGTGAGACAAGACAATAGAGCTCACGGGTTTGTGAGAAGGTTGCACAGGTTTATGTGTGGAGCTTGTGAGAGAAAGGTGTGCCAAGAGTAGCTTGTGTGCATTATTGGAGAGAGGAATTTCCTTGGGAATTGCGCAAGAATTTAGGAGGAAATGGAGGAGCAGATCAGAGGTCTTGCAAGGAGTGTTTCAGCTTAGTACAAGCAGAGGGAATCAGATTCTAGTTGCACAGGTTTATGTGTGGAGCTTGTGAGAGAAAGGTGTGCCAAGACTCAAGAGTAGCTTGTGTGCATTATTGGAGAGAGGAATTTCCTTGGGAATTGCTCAAGAATTTAGGAGGAAATTGAGGAGCAGATCAGAGGTCTTGCAAGGAGTGTTTCAGCTTAGTACAAGCAGAGGGAATCAGATTGTATTCTCTATTGAAACAAGTTGTATTTGTAAGAGATCTATTGCTCAAATTTCTTCAATAAAATTCTCAAACAAGCAGAGGGTTTTCCCAGTTGGGTTCCCTAGAAAATTTTGTGCCTTGATTATTGTGATGGTGTGTTTATTTCTGTTCCTATTCCACTGCAAAATTTTGTAGAGAAATTCTGTGTCTATATGAAAAAGTAGTTTTCAAATTGTTCATATTGGCAGTTGCCTTAATTGAACCTAACATAGTATACTAAAATTATTATAATTAAAAGAAAATGGACACAGGCTACATGAAAGGTCACGACCTTATGCATAGAGAAATATTTAAAGAATACTAAAATATGTATTTGATAATTTATTTGAAAGCCTGCAAGTTGCTATCGGAGTAGTTCATCCTCGTGTTCCCTTGCTGTGCTCACCATTCGTTGTGCCATTCCTTTGTGCATCAGCTGTGTTCCTCCACTCTTGTCCACTGTATTCCACTACTCCATCTGCGTCCATTCCATTCCCTTTGCTCCATGTCCTCTTCACCCCCAGTCTGTGTCAGTCCACACCCTCTCCTTCTGTGTCAACATTTGGAGGCTCCTTCTGGTCCACATTCTCTTTCTTTCGGCTGTGCGCAACCAGTCTGTGTCCCACTCCTCTTGAACACACTTCAAAACTGTTACCCAAAGTCCTCCGTCCAACCCTTCAATGCTCAGTTACATGCTGCAAACCAGTCTGTGTCCCACTCCTCTTGAACACACTTCAAAACTGTTACCCAAAGTCCTCCGTCCAACCCTTCAATGCTCAGTTACAATGTATAGGACAACCATATAAATATTCCGCTGAGCATAAGGTTGCGACCTTTCATGTGGCATGTGTCCATTTGCTTTTAATTACAATATTTTTAATATACTATGTTAGGTTCATTACAGACACAAATGAATTGATTGTACATATGGGTGACGATTTTGACTTACTTTCAACTAGTATTTCCGTTAGGATTTATCTTAGAGCTGCAACATGTATGAGTGCAACTGGACAAGACTGATGTCAAATTAGACCTATGTATGTGTTGCCTCCCTTGAAGGTCGACAGTTATCGATTATTTATTTAGTTTTAGTCCTTAGGACCTTATAATTAATTATTCTCTGTCAGGAAGAAATGTTGCTGACCTATAGAGGAGGGTCTCCACTTAGACCTTATATCTTTCCGTAAAGATGTAGGGTCAGTCACCATGCAGACAAGGCTTGACTTGATAATCATAAACCCTTTATCTGATTGAGAAGGCAGGCACTTTATAGTAATGCCATTACCATCTTTCCTTTGTTACAAGCCTATTTCAACTGAAGGGTAGCCAGTCCACAACATTGAGACTGTTGATGGTACGCTGTTGCTGTATTCACCATCTTAGTGGTTTCTTTGGCTGAAGTTACAATCGCTTCATCTATAAATGTTTATTGAATTGGATGTCAGTGCTGATTTTCTGGGTTGTATTTCACAGCTTCCAAAAGTTTGTTATATTCTTCTGTATGAAACATCGTATCCATTGAGAAAATGATAGTCTGATTGGATTTATCTTATATATTTAGTTTGAGCTTGTATATTGAATGCATTGTTTTCAAACTAAATTATTGGCATTATTGCAACGATATTGATAACATCACTAGTTTTGAAAAGAATGACATCTTCATCTCAACCACCAGAATGTTAAAATCAGTTGTGTTCTCTTAAGAATTTTTTGTTGCAAAAATAAATAAATTATCATATCCGAATATTTAGACTCAACATGTTTTTGAATCTTACATTGCTTGAATAAACCTAATGGCTGTATTTCTAATTGTTATATGATTTAATCCAGTAATTCACAGTTTCTGTTTATCTCCAAGTCCGAGTCACTATAATGGTTTCAGGATAGATTAGTATTTCTAATATCTGTACATGTACATCCTGTCCTCAGGCAGCTGACTACCTTTCCCAAGCAGAATACAGCACAGGAAATCCATTAGAGGATAAACATACACAGTCATTAATCATTCAGCTTGTAAATAACAGGCAACTACAAGCAGCTTGTCCAATTCCTTTTGATGAAGCCAAATTGTGGAGGGGTCAGAATGTGCATGACTTGAAAAGGCAAATTCAGTTGCAGTTCAGAAATATAAGGTTTGTTTGAACTAGCATATGAGTTTGAGAACCAGGATGTAGGTAGGCTAAAAAATATCTGCAACGAAAAAACCTACTAAAATTCAGGTCATTATGGAAATTAGATATAGGAGACATCCAAATGTAAATGAAATGTTCATCTTTTTGTGTTATCTCTGTGCATCCAGTGCGTTGATGGACTGTGTTGGCTGTGAAAAATGCCGGCTTTGGGGAAAGCTTCAAATCCTTGGTGTTGGCACAGCCTTGAAGATTCTTTTTTCTGTAGACAGTGGCAATTCTGTAGGCCAGCCAGTAAGGCTTGCTCTAACTGCTTCTAGAATTTGTCTTGCTTGTGATTTTCTACACCTGCACCATGTTTATCATGTATGCTTTGATTCATGCTATTCATATTGGATCTTGTGGCATGCAGTTACAGTTACAGCGAAACGAAGTTATTGCATTGATAAATCTTCTGAACAGATTATCAGAATCAGTTCAAACAGTGCAGACATTTCTTCCCATTGTTGAGAATGTTGTAAACAAAGGGAATCGTTCAGTGCCCATTGTTGAGAGTGTAAAGAGTTCCTGGTAAGTATTTTTCAATTAAGGGCAGCTAGTGAAGATAAACAGATAATTTCCTAGTTGAATGTGCATTTGCATATCATGCTGGTTTGTTATTCTTGACACTGGGTGCCACTTTACTGAACTGATGAGCCTCTTTAAATTGTAATTTTATAAGATTGTAAGGACAATCTGAGCACTGACATATTCTAGATTCATTAATTCCTGGGAAAGAGTAATAATGGTGACTGGGGCTTTGGAATATTTTATTCATTCTCTACCTTCCAAAAGGGGGTGCTCTGTCATACTGTACAAGAAATTGGGACTCAGAAGCAAGTCCTGTGGCAATAAATAACAACAGCAATCAACTGGTCAAGCTTCACATGATATATTTGAAATTTTTTGAAGGTAAACAAATTACTTGAGATAGAAGTTACATTCACTATAATTCCTGTCCTTCCATCTCTGACAAGTTGAAAATGATGTACTACCAGCATAGTCATTCTACATTCTCTGTTATATAACATACTTTGAGGCTGAAAAAACGTGGATGTAGATGACATCTTTTTTTGGCCCCATAAAACTTGTAAAAAGTTTTGTATGGGAACGTAAAACACCAACTGCATTCTTACCTGGAAGCATGTACATGAGATCGGCATATTTTGGCTTTAATCCAAAGGATCCCATCTAGGCAGCATCTTCAATTTATAAATTTCATATTGAACCCTAAAGAGAGCATTTTTAGCAAGTCTAATCCATTGCATTGAGTTTAAATCTTGATATCCATTTTTAATATTCATTAAATCAACTTTCCCAAAGCATTTATAAACAATTTCAAAGAAACTACTTGGAGTAGTAAGTAATACAGAATGACAGGCGTAGAATGCAAAAATTTCATTGCTGCTAGCTTCTTGGTGAAATTTATATGATGGCTGTGAGCCTGTTCTGACCAACTGCGAAAGCCCTGTCTGTCTTTTTGAGAGTCAGGAGTACAAAGATAGAATCATGCACATCAAACTAAAATGGACAAGAAACTCTATAAAGGAAGAAAATAGCAGCAATATCTTGTTGACAGTATAGTGATCAAGATATCAATACGCGATGCCTCTTAATCATCACTATCTATACTGTTTATTACCTCGGTAATGCATTTGTAAATTTATATTCGTTTCAAGGTACATTTTAATTGTCCAGTGCACCTACTTCATCTGCATGGTACATATTTTTCGTTTGCAATTTTTCCTTAAACTATAGAAGGTATATTTGAGCTATTATTTTTTCCTTTGATAAGTCTAAATGTTTGTAGTTGAAGCAAAACAAAATTTATATAGCAAATTGCTTTCTTATGGAATATATCTTGTAGAGGGAGGGAGACTCATCTTGTGTGGAATGTCTGTTATATTTGATATGATTTAGAGCTATAAAAGAAATTTTGAATCAAGGATTGGGTAAAGCATTTGCATGCACACTTGCTTATGATGAAGAATTATGCCACCTTACTTGAACCTGATTGTTAGTAGCATTCTCCAAAACATGATTACTAGATGCGAATTATATGGGTAGGTTAAATCCACAAGCACTTACAGTTGGATTCTTCATGTTGAGTTAGGATCATCTCTATGATATTGGTTGTTTTTTCATTACCATGGTCCTCATTGAAAGCACTTGTGATATGTTCTATTTATGTATAAGTTGGTATCATGGTATGTTCTCGTGCTTTGATGAATTGAACATTATATGAATATTTGTGATTTTTTTCATGATTATGGTTTTCTTTTTGGGCACTTGTGGAAGATTCTATTCGATGTATCATATGCAGGGTGCTGTTGAATACCGATGCTGGCCATGAGGCACTTTTAAATTCTACTTAGTGATTATTGTCATCACTTGAATATCTATTTTCTGATGCCCGATGAAACTAGGGTAGCTCGGTTGATTTCACTTTTATGTAAGTCTCTCTAATTAGAAAATTTACTGAAATGAGTTAATTTATACGGAATTTTCTATATTCCTTAGCTCTACACTTAGTCAAAACTTATATATCGAACAGTCATGTTTGTTAATATGTGCAGAGTCTGATTTTTGGAAAAATGTGCAGTTTGATGACACTAGACTTGCAGTGAATCATTAGCAAATGCATTAGATATATATAAAGCAGTATAGGGTGCTTAGAAATACCCTTACGTGATTCTTAGAACATAATGAAAATAATTAGATAAGTTGTTTAGGGGACAATTAATTAGTAAAGAATTGTACCAAAAAAAAACTACAATATAGATATTGTAATCCATTTAGATATTATTAATTCTTTTATTTATGTTCAAGGAAGTGGTGTTTGGAGTTGCTTAGAGATTTATTATAAGCTTGTTAGATTTTAGAAACTTTTGCTATTCAATAATGGTTGAAATGTTTGCTACAAATTTATAATTGAGTTCATGAAAAGAATAAGATGCAGCTTTACTATATGATTAATACACAAAGATGTTTCAAGACAATTTCCATCAAGCACAAATTTATAATTGAGTTCGTGAAAGGAATACGATGTTACTATATGATTAATACATGTAGATGTTTCAAGACAATTTCTATCAAGCACATGGTCACATTGTTCATCTGATATTTAACATAGCATAGTATATAAATACTAAATTTAGATGTAGTAAAATGGCTATGGTTTAGAAGATTAAAAACCTACTTGGGATTAAATGGAGGGAAATTGAGGTAAAATATATGAGGGACTTGGTAGTATCTAAATGGTGGCCATCATTTATATGTGCTTAGAATAACATAAAATATATAATACTTTTATTAGATGTAGAATGACTCTGATCTAGAAGATACAAAACCTCCTTGAGATTAGATTGATGAAAGTTAATATTATACATGTATTATACATTGTATTACCTCTTGTACTTAAATCATAGGATGTAAATTCGAACATTGTGTAAAACTCCCGAGTGCCAATAAAATTTAAAGAGGTTGGATTTTTTATTACATTAGGAAAAATCTCCTTTCTCCTTTCTGTGCTCCACATGTGACCTCAATTTAGTGTAAGATGGGTTTTCTATTTTACTAATTTGCGGAGTTTCTATATTGTGCATGATATCTGTTTCATTCTATATTGTAGACATCTTTGTATCTATTTTAGTTTTCATCTACCTAAGTCACCTGGTTCGAGTTTGTGTTTGAATTCGACGAACTTGAAATTTGATAATTTTTGACCATAAAAAAATTGATAATAAAATTGGACATTGAATTCGAGCAACTATAAAAAAGTTAAAAATAAAAAATATATACCACAAATTTCAATATATTTATTAATTAAAAAGCAAAAAACTTCCCGCTGAGGCCATTGAGAAATCAATGGATTGATTAGTGGGTGAAATAGATATGCGTAATATTTGAGAAAAATTTAAAATGTTATATTTATATTATGCTATGTTTCAAATATATAAACATTTTCTATGTTCAATACATGTCTTGAAATTTTTAACTAAATAAGAAATTTTAAATTGTGAATTTTAAATAGTTTTAAATATATAGATAAATAGTCTTAGATATGCAATAACTACTTATTATCTATTTATAATAAATAGATAAATATAGATAACATTTTAAATACATGGGGCATTGTAATCCTTATCCAACAAAGAGGACAGAAAATTTGACCCACCGACACATTTTTGAAATGGTTTAAATATTGAAAAATGGTTTAAATCCTATTGCATCCGCCTTCATTTGGTCAACCGTGTAGCTATCTTGTCACATTGTAGCCTTCACAGTTCGAACCATTCATTCCTATCATTGTAAAAATTGAAGTAGCCACTTTCACCTCTATGCACTATAATTGACTCGATGTCATGACTATGTGAGAGGGGAATCTAAAGGTGTTGGCATCGTGTCTATGGAAGAACAATTGTTGTTTGATTCATGAGAGCTCAGTGGAGGAAGAGTGCAATGTGACCAAACAAATGCAATGCTTAAGAGAAAGGAATGAACACGAGGGTTTGTTTTTCATATTTTTGAACTTTTAACATGTGAAAAGGCAAGCTTTCACGGAATACACAAATTTAATAGCGAACATCAACAAACGTTTTCAAAATCGCTTCAAGTTCGGCAAATTTAGAACTTGGAAGTTTAAATTCACCAAACTTGGTGACTAAGTTTTTCACTGAGGACGAATCAAGTCAAGCTCATATAAATTTGAGTGTGATATTCACAACATTAAGCATTAATTTGGAGGAGTTGGGGATAGCTCGCAGTGAGGCCCCTTGAGCATTTTATGGTTAGGCTTTGTAAATCTATGCAAAATGGTTTTAATATTCTCTTAAGATCTTGTACTCATTAATGTGACTAAAACATCTTATTGGAACCATCTTATTCAAGGCGCTGAACATGTCCATATGACCAAAAGACTTGGATGGTCACCCATGGATGTCACAATAATGTCAAATCTCTATTTTGCTAAAACATCTACTATTTAATGAAAATGCATATATTTCTTTTAATGCACAACATGCAATTCTTCATCTTGACCAATAATTGCATGATAGCTATATGTTCAAACAAATTTAAGAGGGAACTAAAAGCTCAAGTAGCAAGGGAATCCGATTGAACATGAAATATTTGTAGTTTTAGAGGATTTAATGAAGGTCTACGGTTAATATATATGAAGTTCTTTCGACTATATCATCTATTTTAAAAGTACTGTATGTGGCATAAAATAATGACTTGTGTCTCTAATAACAAATTCAATTATTGACAAAAAAATATCCCATCTTTGTTGATATGTAACTACTTGTTTAGGGAAATTACTTCTTCTTGAATAATTATAGGCAAGTGCTTGGTTGTCAAGGGATTTATTTATATACTTATCTCATTTAAAACATGCTCCCTATTTATGTTAGGGTATAACGCTTGAATGTGTAATAACATCACCTTAGTGGCTTGGACTATAGAAGTTAGGGTTTTGGTTATTATGGACTTTTAGGTTTTTGGACAATTAAGAACTTTTGAACTCTATATAAGACAAGTGAATATCATTGAGTGTGTGATATGTTTTCTTTTCATAATATTGTGTTATTGTGTATCTTTGTCTTGACTCTATCTAGGGTTTTGGCATTTAATATCCTTGGCCATTACATAAAATGGTATTAGAGTGAGGTGATTCAATCTGTGTGTTGGTGAAAAAGGTAATCATCGTACCGTTGGATGCAAATATGCCATAAAAGTGAGATGCTATCATTCCTTTGTTGTTGTGAAGGAGCCACAAGGTAAAATGGTGTGAAATTTTTTAAGATCAATTTGAAGCTGCCATTGTATACAACCCATGTTATGTTTGTTGCAATCATTGAATTAAGGAATCAAGCTGCATTAGAAGGAAGATGGTTTTTTCGTTGCAAGTTGGGAATAAGAACTAATATTCAAGTTTAATGGATTTGTTGGGTGAAAGGAACAAATAAAAATGTCGCATATGAAATAAAATAAAAATATGATGCGTTGTGGTCACTATTAACACTCAGAAAGTTTCTTGGCTGTAACAAAAAACTTCCTAAGATAACCTTTTCAAACCAATCTTACAGATTGAAGGCTAGCCCCTTCAATCCAGATAGGGCTCTCTCTAACAACTTAATCACTAAGATTAGCAACTGTCCGTGTCTTCAAATAATGGCTAGATCTTCAGTAGGGTTATGCTGAAAATAAGGTTTGGTTGGGATGAAGCAATTAATCCATTGGGCAATGGGGTCAACAAATCAGGTTTTTAGATGCAGTTACCAAGATATTGACTGTATGAATCAAGAGGGATAGAGGTAAGATAAATGGCAAACTATAGACATATCAAACATCATCTGAATGGTAGAAGGAGATAACAATACACTATAGTAGGGCATGAAACATGAATCCTGCAAACTTTAGAAGATAAATGCAGATGTCTAAACCATATAAGCCAGAGCATTAACTAATGAATTCTGTCACATAATCTCATTTAAACATTAGAAGATAAAAGATAAATGACATCACATAGAAAGGGAACTATCACAAAAGAAAATTGACCGAGTATACCATCATAGGAATCTCTGTATCATTGAACATAATATCCTAGTCTTCTTGGCACTTGAAAGAGATAAGTAATTTTATCACACACAACAAAAAATAGTACTTTGTTTCAAAGTCCAACTTTTTTCCTTCTTTCTGATACATTATATAGGAAAATTGCATAAAGTTTTCAAGATCCACCAATTTTGGAAGTTTAACTGTTAAATATTACAAAACCTCATAATATAATTTACAAAATGTAATAAATCCTACTATTCTAGCTATTCGAGCCTTATCTTGGCATCTAAACTAAAACAAAATATCTATGCAAACTATTACGAGACCTCTGCTGATTCTCTGGAACAGATTGATGAGTCACATGCTAGACTTCAAGATCTGGAACTGTTTACTGTTTTGTAGGGTCATTCACCATCTAGGCCATGCGTAGATCCTTCTTGTAGCTATCCATGAGATACATTGAACCTACAAAAAATCTCCTCAAGTCATGCAACTGAATTTACACCTATCTCCCTTGTCCTATGACATCTCTTTTTCATCGAACCTGTGACCAAAACCATCATTTGCGTGTATTCAATCCACAAAAGCTTGTATATCTCATCATTAGGCCTTAAAGTATGATGACCAAAATGTCAAAAATCTTCATAAAAGTTTTATGAGATATATTAGTCAAAATTAAGTTTTTTTATAACAAAAATAATTTCCCCGTTCTTAGATCAAGGCACTACTTTACCAAAAACACAACTTTGTTTATTCTTCCGCGGCTTCAACAACTTGAGCAAGCATGCTCAACTTGTCTTTCTTTACTCTTGCTCTAGTAACCCTTTAACTTCTTTCTTGAGTGTCTTCGCTAACTGTTAGGGTTTCCCGTTCCTTTGCTTTTGCAAACACTGTTTCCCTCTTTTTTGGGCTTTAAAGCCAAGTATCAACTTCTTGGTAGTTCTGGTGTGAGGCTTTCTCAAGTAATAAACCCTAGACTCTGTTTTTTGGCTTGTATCCTCTGCCTACCTTATTGGCTACTTTGCCTTTTTATTCTCTGCTGCTATATGCCTTGACTCTTGCTCCTTTTGCATTTTATGTTGTTGTTCTTTGTTTTTTATCTTATAAACCCTAGTTTTTCCTTCAGTCGTAGGGTTTTTTGCGTTTTCTTGTACAGGGATTTGATGACTAGGATCCACCGTCTTTGTTTCTAGAACTAGGGTTTCAACTCTAGTTGCAACCCTAACTTTTCTTTGTCTTCTGGGTGTAGGGTTCACCAAATTTCTTCTTCTCAACTGCTCTATTTGTTTATTTAATTCATGTTTGTACAATATCTTAATTAAGCAAGGATGGCATATAACATGAGGTAATAACTCTACCCTGGTTATAGCCTTAGTGTCCATTTTAAATAAACTTTGATGCAAGGAATGAGGTAGACTCATTTTCCCAAACCCAACTAAATAACATAAAAATCTCATATTGTATAGGTATATTTTGGAAGAATAATTGCACAATCTTTAAGGTAACAAACCATTCATGCTTCAACATATTCTAAGGGATTCCCACACTTCAATTAGGGTTTTGATACTCTTCCTTTAAGAAGAAATTGAGATCCACATTTTGCATCATTTGTTTCTTGAACCACTTCTCACCCTCAGAAGGCAATCCCATGGCTTTTGCTATTGAATCTTTAGTAACCTCAAACTCCATGTCTCTTATCGGAGCTTTGTTGCTGTCTAAAGAGTGAATAAAATCATAACGCCAACTCAAATTATAACCATTAAACTGCTAGAAAATTGACTCCCATCCTACGTTTCTGAATAAAGGTGAAGTTTCATCATAGACCTCAAACCATACTCCATCTGGTTCAAACCATCTTAGATGGCCTAACTTTCCCATTGCTTGATTGAGAAAAAATGCAAACTTTACCACACACTATAAAAAATTTGCTAACAATTTCACTATCTGCTGCCAGCAAGTCACCTGGGCTTGATGGAAATAGTTGATTTTTTGCACAATTATGGTTTTAACACTTTTCTTCTCAAAACCTATTTTAACGTGTTAAAACCACCTCAAAACATCAAATCGAGTCATATCATATATTAAATTACATCAAAGACTTTTAAAGTGTTTTAAATGACCCGACTGATAGTGATAAAACATTATTTTTTTTCAAAATTTTGCAAGTGCTATGGAAATATTTCATACTACGACCTGTAGGCGCTACAGAAATATTTTGTAGCACAACCTGTAGGCACTACGAAAATATTTCGTAGCGCCATTTTCTTTTTTCACATCCGATTGGTTCAAGACTTGGGTAAAAAAATTTGGCATGACAAAAACTACTTTCTTAACATGTTTCTTAATCCTTATGCCACGTTTTCATACCAAAATTTTACCTCGTCCTATACTTAAGCCCACTTTGCTTATAATAAAACTCTTAACTGTTTTTCAAAACATTTTCACCCTTTTTTGAAACTTTCTTCTGTGTTTGTGTCATGGTATGCTTTCTTGGGGAAGCACGTACCTACACTGGTACAAACTTAGTGCTAACAATCACCACAAAAATATAAGATGACATTTGAATTAGTAGAGGTATCATATCAAGTTGAATGAAGAGTTGCCTTTGAGTCTTGATCAACCACTATATGTATTTGAAGACATGAAGTAGGCCCCTAATAGTTGTAGTAAGTTTCTATATGCACTCTGTATAACTATAAGTGTTTTAGAGAATATTGCTTGTTCCTAGCATATGTGTTAGTTTGATTCACTATATCAAGAGTATTTTTACTACTTGAAATCCAAAGGGGCAAGGAATAAATAATCTCTCTTTAGGGTTTTCTATTAGTTTGTAGTCGAGTGTTATTCTATCATATTTTTCATATATTTTACTCAAATTTTGGTTCTTTTAATGGAAACCTCAATTAGGAAAAATTTCTAGTAACAATTTCCACCCATGAAAACAAAAAAATTGAGACACAATGGATAAACAAAAACTTGTGGGGAATAGTAAAAGGGATTGAGTAATCACTTACAAATCCCATTGAATTACTGGAATGATGAGAGTAGATATGATAAAGAATAAGAATTTATTGGCTTTGATCTTTTAGATTTTAATTACTTAATATAGATTTGGAAAAATCATCCAAGGAAGTCTAGGATAATCTCAATTCACTATTTGGAGAAAAATAGTTGAATGTACAAGTTTCTTTGAAGCTTTGAGTATTTGGAATCAAGATGTATAAGAAAATTAGTATACCAAAGTTAGTATGTCTAACCACATAATCAATCTAGGATTTGTCATTAGATAGCCACTGAAATTTAGAGCTACAATGGAGGAAGCCGATGTCAAATCCATTTGGCTAAACATTTTTCCTTCCAAATACAACAATAGTATTTTTACTCAATCAAATGTTTTCACCAACTTTGGAAGACATGATTTCTTCTTTCTTAGCTAAAGAATAGAGGATAATTCTAGATAATACAAAGGATGATTCTCAACTTGAGACTACATTATACTCAAAATATAATTGTAGCAGATTAGCTAAATACACGAGGAAGGTGGAATGTTATTATTGTAAGAAAAATAGATCACATAGCTTGGATTTGTAGATTCGAAGCTAGTGATGTTCTCAAGCTCAAGGACAAACCACATGCAACTAATATAGTTGTTATTGAAGATCCTTTGAATGTAGACCATGGCAATGACCTTGATAAAGAAATGACATTTTATGCATTTAAGAAGCCCACTCTTTGAAGGTGGGAAGATCCTAGGATATAGCTTGATATGGATGGATGTTGAATAATTTGTTAATTTTCTAAGTGCTAATCAAATTTATTTTCTCATGTAATTATTTTATGCCTAGAGCTTTTTTTTACCAATAAATAATTTTCAACTGTAAATTTTAATTTATAAAAATTACAAACATCAATACTTGGCAATGGAAACAACACAAAAAATAACTCAAGAAATAAGATAGAAAAACTCAAAATTTCCTTCCAACTTCTCATCACATTCAATTAACTCACAGAAATCACTAGGCTCCCTAACTAGGGAAAGTGGCCCACAAAAAGTACAAAAAAATTACATAAAAAACTAAAGAATTTTCCAGCAAAAATTCTAGCCTCCCAATCACCTATGTGGTCCTTCCATAGCCTCTTGCACGTCCCATGTGTGGCCCAATCTATTGGCCCGTTCATACGTGTCACTCCCTTAGCTTTGTGACCCTCCTAGATTCACAAGCATAGGTTCCCTGCTAGTTTTCTTGCAACTGGAAATTTTGTCCTACTATCTTTTCTCCTTTCCTAAAACTTGTGACTCACTCAAAAAAATATGCAATTAAGAAAATATCTCTAAATTTTTTCACTCAAACTTGAGTAGTTGTAATATACAATGTGTCCTCATCCTCTCCCCTAGTCCCCGTTTATAATTCTCGAAGGCCAAATCACTAATCTTTGAAGTGATTGAGTGTTAGGATAAAATCTTAGCCTTCTTAGATCAATGATGGAGATTGGATTTAAGTCACTTAAATAATTTAATATTTATCCTTAGATAAACACTAGCCCAAAGTCAACATTAACCAAATAACTAATCATTTTACTTTTCCTAAGTTAAAAAATTAATAAGGAGATTATGTTAGTTGCTCCTATCAAACAACCACACAAAGAGGAATTCTTTCTTGCATGCCAAGAGACAAAGCCTATTCAAAAGACCTTTTGAAGCTAAAAATCAACACTCCCTCCTAACAAGGAAAGGACTCTCCACCACCCCTCGATTGTCCCTGTAGAAAACAAACTTCCCCTTTACTGGGCCTTGGTGAGAATATCGCTACTTGTACTTTTGTGGATAATATGTATTGTAATCTATGTTGGAAATACTGAGGTGGGGAGGGGGGAACACTTTATTAATTTTTTTTAGAGCATTAGTTGATCTTCAGCAATATTATTATTATTCAGTATCAAATAGAAAAACCAGTAAACAACACCATACAACAATGCAGAAAGATAGAAACAATAAACACAAGATTTTAGTTGGAAAACCCCCTTCGGGTCAAAAACCACCAAACGCTTCTTAGTAATTGACTTCTCCTCTTTTAAAAGAAAATAATTACATAAAGACTTCATCTCCAATTGAAGAAGGCTCCAACCCCTTGGTTTACAGGCACCGACCTGAAGGACGCACCAACGCCTTGGTTTACAGGGACCAACTTGAAGTACGCACCAACGCCCTGTTGCAGGTTCTGACCTGACCTAGCACCACCCTGCTTCCCATTGCTTGATTGATAAAAAATCCAAACTTTACCATGCGCTATAAAAAACCTGCTAACAGTTTCACTTTCTGTTGCCAACAAGTCCCCTGGGCTTGATGGAAATAGTTGATTTTTTCACAATTATGGTTTTAACACTTTTCTTCTCAAAACCTCTTTTAATGTTTTGAAACCACCTCAAAACATAAAATCGAGTCATATCATATATTAAATTACATCAAAGACTTTTAAAGTGTTTAAAATGACCCAACTGATAGTGATAAAACATTATTTATTTTCAAAATTTTGCAGGCGCTATGAAAATATTTCGTAGCATGACCTATAGGCGCTATGAAAATATTTTGCAGCACAACCTATAGGTGCTACAAAAATATTTCGTAGCACCATTTTCTTTTTTCACATCCGATTGGTGCAAGACTTGGGTAAAAAAGTTTGGCATGACAAAAACAACTTTCTTAACATGTTTCTTAATCCTTATGCCACCTTTTCACACCAAAATTTTACCTAGTCCTATACTTAAGCCCACTTTGCTTATAATAAAACTCTTAACTGATTTTCAAAACATTTTGACCATTTTTTGAAAGTACAAACTTAGTGCTAACAATCACCACAAAAATTTAAGATGGCATTTGAATTAGTAGAGGTATCATATCAAGTTGAATGAAGACTTGCCTTTGAGTCTTGATCAACCACTACATGCATTTGAAGTAGGCCCCTAAATAGTCGTTGTAAGTTTCTATATGCACTCTGTATAACTATAAGTGTTTTAGAGAATATTGCTTGTTTCTAGCACGTGTTAGTTTGATTCACTAGATCATGAGTATTTTTACTACTCGAAATCCAAAGGGGCATGGAATAAATAATCTCTCTTTAGGGTTTTCTATTAGTTTGTAGTCGAGTGTTATTCTCTCGTGTTTTTCATAGATTTTACTCAAATTTTGGTTCTTTTAATGGAAACCTCAATTAGAAAAAATTTCTAGTAACGATTTCCACACATGAAAATAGAAAATTGAGATGTAGTGGATAAACAAAAACTTCTGGGGAATAGTAAAAGGGATTGAGTAATCACCTACAAATCCCATTGAATTACTGGAATGATGAGAGTAGAGATGATAACGAATAAGCATTTATTGGCTTCGATCTTTTAGATTTATAATTACTTAATATAGATTTGGAAAAATCATCCAAGGAAGTCTAGGGTAATCTCAATTCACTATTTGGATAAAAAGAGGTGAATGTACAAGTTTCTTTGAAGCTTTGAGTATTTGGAATCAAGATGTATAAGAAAATTAGTATACCAAAGTTAGTATGTCTAACCACATAACCAATCCAGGATTTGTCATTACATAGCCACTGAAATTTAGAGCTACAATGGAGGAAGCCGATGTCGAATCCATTTGGCTAAACATTTTTCCTTCTAAATACAACAATGGTATTTTTACTCAATCAAATGTTTTCACCAACTTTGGAAGACATGATTTCTTCTTTCTTAGCTAAAGAAAAGAGGAACATTCTAGATAATACAAAGGATGATTCTCAACTTGAGACTACATTATACTCATTGAAATATAATTGTAGCAAATTAGCTAAATACATGAGGAAGGTGGAATGTTATTATTGTAAGAAAAATAGATCACATAGCTTGGATTTGTAGATTCGAAGCTAGTGATGTTCTCAAGCTCAAGGACAAACCACATGCAACTAATATAGTTGTTATTGAAGATCCTTTGAATGTAGACCATGGCAATGACCTTGATAAAGAAATGACATTTTATGCATTTAAGAAGCCCACTCTTTGAAGGTGGGAAGATCCTAGGATATAGCTTGATATGGATGGATGTTGAATAATTTGTTAATTTTCTAAGTGCTAATCAAATTTATTTTCTCATGTAATTATTTTATGCCTAGAACTTTTTTTTACCAATAAATAATTTTCAACTGTAAATTTTAATTTATGAAAATTAAAAACATCAATACTTGGCAATGGAAACAAAACAAAAAATAACTCAAGAAATAAGATAGAAAAACACAAAATTTCCCTCCAGCTTCTCATCACATTCAATTAACTCACAGAAATCACTAGGCTCCCTAACTAGGGAAAGTGGCCCACAAAAAGTACAAAAAGATTACATCAAAAACTAAAGAATTTTCTAGCAAAAATTCCAGCCTTGCAATAAACCTATGTGGCCCTTCCATAGCCTCTTGAATGTACCCTGTGTGGCCCTTCCATAGCCTCTTGAACGTCCCATGTGTGGCCCAATCTATTGGCCCGTTTATACGTGTCACTCCCTTAGCTTTGCGAGCCTCCTAGATTCACAAGCACGGGTTCCTTGCTAGTTTTCTTGCAACTGGAAATTTTCTCCTACTATCTTTTCTCCTTTCCTCAACCTTGTGACTCGCTCACAAAAATATGCAATTAAGAAAATATCTCTAAATTTTTTCACTCACACTTGAGTAGTTGTAATATACAATGTGTCCTTATCCTCTCCCTTAGTCTCCTTTTATAATTATTCAAGGCCAAATCACTAATCTTTGAAGTGATTGAGTGTTAGGATAAAATCTTAGCGTTCTTAGATCAACGATGGAGATCAGATTTAAGTCACTTAAATAATTTAATATTTATCCTTAGATAAACACTAGCCCAAAGTCAACATTAACCAAATAATTAATCATTGTACTTTTCCTAAGTTAAAAAATTAGTAAGGAGATTATGTTAGTTGCTCCTATCAAACAACCACATAAAGAGGAATTCTTTCTTGCATGCCAAGAGACAAAGCCTATTCAAAAGACCTTTTGAAGCTAAAAATCAACACTCCCTCCTAGCAAAGGAAGGGATTCTCCACCACCCCTCGATTGTCCCTGTAGAAAACAAACTTCCCCTTTACTAGGGCCTTGGTGAGAATATCCGCTACTTGTACTTTTGTGGATAATATGCATTGTAATATCTGTTGGAAATACTCAGGTGGGGGGCAGTGGCGAATAAGTATTTCTTAGAAATTAACACTTTATTAATCTTTTTTCAGAGCATTAGTTGATATTCAACAATATTATTATTATTCAGTATCAAATAGCAAAACCAGTAAACAACACCATACAACAATGCAGAAAGTTAGAAACAATAAACACAAGATTTTAGTTGGAATACCCCCTTCGGGTCAAAAACCACCAAACGTTTCTTAGTAATTGACTTCTCCTCTTTTAAAAGAAAATAATTACATAAAGAATTAATCTCCAATTAAAGGAGGCTCTAACCCCTTGGTTTACAGGCACCAACCTGAAGGACGCACAAACGCCTTGGTTTACATGCACCATCCTGAAGGACACACTAATGCCTTGCTGCAGGTTCCGAGTTGACCTAGCACCACCCTGTTTCCCTGAAGTGTTCACAAGAACCAAACTGAATGTGACTCCAATGATATGCCTTGCACCACCCTACCACCCTGAAGAGAAGGCATATCACGTTTCATAATTAAGAAAATATCTCTAAATTTTTTCACTCACACTTGAGTAGTTGTAATATACAATGTGTCCTCATCCTCTCTCTTTGTCTCCTTTTATAATTCTCGAAGGCCAAATCACTAATCTTTGAAGTGATTGAGTGTTAAGATAAAATATTAGCCTTCTTAGATCAACGATGGAGATTGGATTTAAGTCACTTAAATAATTTAATATTTATCCTTAGATAAACACTAGCCCAAAGTCAACATTAACCAAATAACTAATCATTGTACTTTTCCTAAGTTAAAAACTTAGTAAGGAGATTATGTTAGTTTCTCCTATCAAACAACCACCTAAAGAGGAATTCTTTCTTGCATGCCAAGAGACAAAGCCTATTCAAAATACCTTTTGAGGCTAAAAATAAACACTCCCTTCTAGCAAGGAAAGGATTCTCCACCACCCCTAGATTGTCCATGTAGAAAACAAACTTCCCTTTACTGGGGCCTTGGTGAGAATATCCGCTACTTGTACTTTTTTGGATAATATGTATTGTAATATTTGTTGGAAATACTGAGGTGGTGGGCGGGGAGGGGGGGCGGGTGGTGAATAAGTATTTCTTAGAAATTAGCACTTTATTAATCTTTTAGAGGTGGTGGGCGGGGAGGGGGGGCGGGTGGTGAATAAGTATTTCTTAGAAATTAGCACTTTATTAATCTTTTTTTTAGAGCATTAGTTGTTCTTCAACATTATTATTATTATTCAGTATCAAATATAAAAACTAGTAAACAACACCATACAACAATGCAGAAACATAGAAACAATAAACGCAAGATTTTAGTTGGAAAACCCTCTGTTGAGTCTTGAAACTACATATCTCCTACACACTTTCCTAGACTTTTTCCCCTCACCTGGAACCTCATAAGCTATCAAAATCATTGCATATTGATTCTAAAAGAGCACTTAAGTGGTTTTCTGACTATGTTTTTGTGTTTGCTATTTGACTTAGATTTTTCTCATGAGCTGCGGAATGCAGCCACTTTCCGCAGCTGATTCAACTTTCCGCAACTGTTTTTGTTAAACTCCAGGTTGCAAGTGTCATCAGGAAAAACGGGACACGTGGGTAGATCAGGAATGACCTGGACATGGATCAGGTCCTATTGGTTCAGCCAGATTCATCAAGGAAAGCCGTGGTCAAAGGTGGTCAAGCGGTGGTCAAACAGAGGAATCCTACAGCAACAGGACTCCATCTTCAAGCACGTGAAGGATTCGTGGTCGTTCCTAGATCCCTGGGGACATGCTGACAGCTGTAGACTGCCCCACGATGCGAATCCAACAGCCACAGTTGATAGATTTAATAATCTCGGCAACCATTATGCTAAATCCATGGACACTGTCTTTTACGTGTCTTCTGTTGACGTAGTTTCACAGGAAAACAGTTATGAAGTTTTTGTTATAAATAACGCGTTTCTATATGCATAGAGTTAGTCTTTGTTAATGTAATTTTGCTGTTAAAGTTACTGTGCCGTGACACTAGTTCCACTGTGGTAACGAGAGGATTTCTTCCTCTGTTTTGATATATAAAGAAGACTCTGTTTCTATATGATTGCGTGAACATAATTTTGGATTGATAGCCTGTTGACCGAGGCTGTGCAGAGGGCCCCTGTACGCTGAGGTTTCATTTTCCTTGTTGCTGTATAGTTTTTACGTATTGTTTCCTTATTTCCATTGCACATGTTTCATAGTTATCCACCTGTGTATATATTTCATCTGTTATGATATTAACATTTCATTCTTGTTTATGATTTGTTAGGCCCCTATACTACTAGTGTAACCCCTTATTGTTATTAGTACAACCCACTTATTATATTGATGCCCATGTAGTGCCCATATTGTTACTAATGTGCCCCATAGAAGCCCACTATTGTTATTATTGTGCCCTTACATTATTATTGTTATGTCGGCTTTGGTTATGTTATGACCCCTTAGACTCCTATATATATAAAGGAGGTCTTTTCATTTGTATCATCCAAGAATTGTTCATTTATGTAATGTAAAGGAGGTTTCCCCCTTGAAGAGGCTGAATTCTAAGGCGTTGATCTATCTTTTCTTGAGCCGGTTTCATAACATTTGGTATCAGAGCTTTGGATTCTAGGGTTTCGCTGCTCCAAACAGGTCATCGTGGAATTTTCGCTATAAATTTTTTTTTCTGTGATGTTTCAGAAGTCGCAAAAAAAACCCATTTGAGAAGAAATCGCGTTGAACCTTGGGTCCGAATTTCAGAGCTTTTCGCGCGATATTTGCGGAGATATGATTTGAGGAAGTTGGTCTTTTTGCAGACTCCTGAATTACATTCAAAACAGGTGACCTGGGGAAAATCGTCATAACTTTCTCTCTGGGAATCCGATTGAAATTTCGTAAGAAGTTACAGAAAGAGGACAAACTGTAGTTTCTTTTATATCTTTTTCAGAACCAAATATCAAAAATTGTACACGTGGCACTTCATACAAGTTCACTCTTCTGGAGAGGTCTATAATCAGGTCATCTTGGGAGATTGTGCATAACTCTTTCTTGGAGAATCCAATTTGGATAAGACTGGTGGCATTTGAAAGAGGACACAAAGGGCTACTATAGGTAGCAATTTTAGAACTTAAATATCCACAAGTACAAAGTTACAGTCGTTTCAAGTTCGAGGTCCTAAAATCAAGAAAAAGCAATATGAGGAAGTTTGATGGCAAGGATCCGGTAAATTGGATACTTCAGATGGAGCAATATTTTGATCTACATGGTGTACCACTGTTACAAAAGGTATGTATTGCATCTTCATATTTAGAACCGGATCAATTTTTATGGTATAAAGGGCTTTGTTCTCGTAAAAAACTTGTTACGTGGTCAATTCTCACGGAGGAAATGATAGCACATTATGAGGATACAAAGAGCAACACCTTCTTTAGAGCAACACCACAACAAATGGAAAGAGTAAAAGGGCTTTGTGACATATTTGAAAGTAAAATTATGGCAACAAGGAAGTCTACCCCTCACAACTATAAAGATGGACGTGTTGTTCCTCCTAGCCTTCCACAACCTACAAGGGTTACACCACAACAATTGGAAGAAAAAAGAGAAAAAGGGCTTTGTTACAATTGTGATAGCAAATGCACTAAAGGTCATAAGTGTGCTGAGAAGAAATTATTTTACATAGAGTATGAAGAGAAGGAAGAAAAGGATCAAGAAACATCAAAAGAAGAGGATATATGCCAGGACCCGACCCCAGAGAAAGAAGAAATGAATCAGAACATATCTTGTAAACTATTGGCAAGAATGACCACTCCTCAAACTCTCAAGATAGAAGGAAATATCAAGAAGAAAAAGGTGCAAGAAGTGAAAGATCACATCAAGAAAGAAGAAATGAATCCAACCATATCTTGTAATTCACTGGTCGGAATTACCACTCCTCAAACTAGCGAGACAGAAGGACATATCAAGAAGAAAAATGTTCAAGAAGTGAAAGATCACATCGAGCGTCAAGAAATGAATCCGACCATATCTTGTAAAGGATTGGAAGAAATTACCACTCCTCAAAATCTAAAGATAGAAGGACATATCAAGAAGAAAAAGGTTCAAGTAGTGAAAGATCACATCGAGCATCAACAACAAGTTCTCCAACTTTTAAAGGATAGTGCCACTTCGGTGCAAAATCAAATGAAACAACAGGTAGATCAACATCATAGTGAAAAATGTTTTGATGTAGGCGATTGGGTATTTTTACTGCTACATCTAAAGCAAGCTATTTATGAGAAGGAAACGTTGGCAATACTACGTGCACTTAAAAAATGGCGACCTTACCGAATGGGAAGACTCTTCAAGGATGTGGATGTGGAAGCATTGTTTTGTGCTATTTCTATTATCCAACCATATTGGATAAACGAAGCAAGGGATGAATGGAAGAAGGACAAAGAAGTATGGCCACTTATTCAAAACTTGCAAAAGATCCCAATTCAAACAATATTTCCAGATATTGAAAAGGAACGAAAAATCATATTGGAACCTGGAGCAGTCACAGAAACAAGAACCTGACAACTAGGAAATCGATCAATTTTAGAGTATCTCATCAATTGGAAGAACTTACCCGTTGAAGATTCCACATGGGAGGACAAGAATTTTATACAGAAGCATCAAGAACTACTCAAGCGTTGAGGACAATGCTTTTTGAAGGAGAGGGGCATGTTAGGCCCCTATACTACTAGTGTAACCCCTTATTGTTATTAGTACAACCCACTTATTATATTGATGTACCCATGTAGTGCCCATATTGTTACTAATGTGCCCCATAGAAGCCCACTATTGTTATTATTGTGCCCTTACATTATTATTGTTATGTCGGCTCTGGTTATGTTATGACCCCTTAGACTCCTATATATATAAAGGAGGTCTTTTCATTTGTATCATCCAAGAATTGTTCATTTATGTAATGTAAAGGAGGTTGCCCCCTCGAAGAGGCTGAATTCTAAGGCGTTGATCTATCTTTTATATATTTTCTTGAGCTGGTTTCATAACATGATTTTACAAGCTTTGTATATTGTTGTTAATGCTAATCAGTGTGTGTATGTTTCAGGACAGAGTAGGCTCGGGCATTTTTCATGCAATTTTCGTAATAACTAGTGACATGGAATTAGCCTCTCTGATGACTTTTCTTTTCTTATTTTTTTTTTTAAATTCCAGTTATGCTTTGATTCCAGTCTTGTTCACTTGCTTTAGTAGTTAGTTTAGATATCAGATTGCTCATGTCATTGATGTTATCTCCGAAAGCCATAGCTTAGACTACCTAGCGAGGTATCAGACCATGATAGATGTGATTTGATTTTAGTTTTACTTTTCTACAATTAGATATGAACTTGCTCATATCATTGACGATTATCTCTGAAAGCCATAGCTTAGACTAACTAGCGAGGAATCGGATTATGAATAATGTGATTTGATTTTAGTTTTACTTTTTTGCAATTAGACATCAACTTGCTCATATCATTGACGATTATCTCCAAAAGCCCTAGCTTAGACTACCTGGGGAGGTATTGGACTATGAATGATGTGAATTGATTTTACTTTTACTAGATTGCAATTTTTGATTTATTTGAGTGCAGTAGCTTAATTCATTTTCTGTATTTAGACAGTAGTAGAGATAATGGTTTCATGATCATTAGTTCATTATTTGCTTGATTTAAATAGCAACACACTTTTATTCTTGTTCAAGTATTAATTTGATCACTAGTATGTTCTAAGACCCTCTGAAGTGTTAAGTTCTGGAAATCATTATAGAGGACACAATTGCCTTAAAATCTATATCCATACTTGCCTTCTAGAGTATTCTTAAAACTCAGGAATAGGATTTCCATTCATATTAGGAGATAAACAAAGATAAAAACCCCCAAAACAAAATAAAAATTGAAAACGACAAAAAGATAAGAAAGAGGTTGTCTTGCACATATAGTGCGCCACACTTCATCAGTCTACGACTCCCGGATTGATAATTAATGTAGCAATTTAGGACACACTAAATTGACCAAACATTTTGGCACCGTTGCCGGGGAAGTGTAACTAGGTAGCCAATCTCTTAAAAAAAAGAAGGGAAAAATTGATAACTTCTTGAAGTATGCTCTCCTCTTGCACCTAGTGTGATCTGGAGGATCAGAAAAGAGAGTTGTTAGTTCAATAATTTCTTGATTATGCTCTCTTCTTGCACCTAGTGTGACCTGGAAGATCAGAAAGAGAATTATTAGCCCGACTTGAAAAATAAAAAAATAAAAAAAATGACATGCATAAAGTAAGAGATTCTAGGGGAAGGTTTATAGCTAGGGCCAAAAGTTCGATTTTCACAACTCTAGCTACTTCAAGGCATAGACAAGATACACCTCCATCATCTCCGACTCACACTCCCAGCCTTAGGATTCTTGGAATTCAAGGGGCAGCAACCGAATTAGGAGACTCTCCCACACTATCCATTAAATCTGACCTAGGAGAAGAACCTTTCTTCACTTCTACAGGGGAACATATTGTAATCAAAGAAGTAGAATCACCTGAAGAAGAGGAGGGAGAAATTCTTCCTCATTCGCCATTAATAGAAGAACCAAAGGACTCTGAGAACTCTAAGGAAACTATCATGACAGAGGAAGTAATAAATAGATTTGGAGGAGGGGGTCGAGGTAGAGGAAGAGGAAACAGTGGAGGAGGTAGAGGTAACAATGGGGGAAATAGGGTTGGAGATAACTCATTTGGATTCCCTATAGCCGATGAGGAAACCCATACAACAATGAAAAACATTTCACCATCTGTCCTCCCAAACTTTTATGGGTTGCGAAGTGAGGATCCTGAAACATTTCTATTTGAGTTTGAAGTCTTGTGTCAAACCTATGATTATATGGAAGACTCTCAAAAACTCAAACTGTTTCCTTCAAAATTGAAAGGAGATGCTTTGAAATGGTTCATGGGATTAGTCACTCAATCTATTAGGACTTGGAATGATCTGAAACAAACATTTTTGTATAAATACTTGGATTATTGTATGCCCACCAATCATAAGGATGAGGTATTCAAGATGATGCAAAAAGAAGATGAAAACTTGGAGGATTTACTTGAAAGATTTCAATACAATTTAAAGAGAGAAAAAATGAGTAATTTAGATGAGGAAACCTTGAAAGCCCTTCTATTAAAAGCCATCAGAGATGAATGGATAGATATTTTAAATATGATGGGGAAGGGAGATATTTCTCAACTTCCACTCAATGACATAGCAGAACTATGTGTCCATCTCTCAAGGGGAAAATATAAAGCTGGAAAAGGGCCTAGAGATCCTTCTCTTATTAGAGAAAACAAATCTTCAACTGGATCAGTAAGTAGGGCAGAGATTGGCAATATGCTTGATGAGTTCAAAACTGATATTCTAGGGAGCCTTAGTGAACAACTAGACACCCTTAAAATACAAACAAACAGAAAGAAGAAGTTGAAGCCTTAGCTATATTTTGTCCAAAATGTAGAAAGAAACATGCTTTAAGGGAATGTCCCTTGGATGCAAAAGTTGTAGAAACATGTTTGATTTGCTCAGAAAGCCATGAGACCAAGGATTGTCCTTCAATTCCTGGGCTCAAAGCTATCTTTCAGGAAGATCCAAATTCAGTAGAATCCCTTTGTTTTGTTTCAAGAAGACCATGGCAGGGGCCACAAAATCAAGGATTTAACAATCATATGAACTTTCAACGCCCACCAAATTGGAACTCTTGGTAACAACCTTGGCCCCAATCTCAAAATTCATACCAATCATGGGCAGTAGGGATGCAAAATCCTTATGGGAGATTTACTCAATTTTATCAATATCCTCCATCTTTTCAAAATCAACAAAATCCACAAATTCCAAATCAAAACCCACAACTTTCATTACTATTTCAGCAACAATAACCTTCTCAACAAAATCCAAATTTTCAAATCTTGCTTCCATTTCAACAAAAGACAAATGAACTACCAGCCCAGCCATTGCCAAATCCCAATAATAAAAATCCTCAGAATGCTTACATGGTAGAAGGACAACAATTTCCTACCTATATGATTGTTCCTCTTAATGATGCACAACTCAGGTCTGGTAGAGTTTTAGAAAAACCTTCTATAGATGTTCAAAAGCAAGATACCTCTAAGGAGGATTCTTTTAAAACCAATAAAGGCTCTGAGGAAGCATCTCTTCAAAATCCAAACATTCAAAAAGAAAAAGAAAAAGAGTCAACCCCCACAACTCCTATAGTTGAGCAACCTGCATCTTTATCAACACCTCCTTTCCCTGAAAGATTACAAATTGACAAAGGGGTGGAAAAACAAATCTTGTTGCCTGACTATGATTTTCTAGATGAATTAAAGAATGTCTGTATCAAGATTCCCTTGCTACAAGCCATTAGAGAGATTCCTATTCTAGCAAAAACAATAAAGGAGTTGAGTCTTAAGAGACCAGGAAGGAAACCAAGAGATACAAGAAGAATCCACCTGGTAGGAAAAATTGCAGATATCATGATGGGAAAAATTACCATGCAGAAATATGTAGATCCAGGTAGTCCAATTGTCAAGACCCATATAAATGGGATAGAAATTCCAAACACTTTGATTGACTTAGGGGCTGCTATCAACATTATGAGTAGACAGACTATGGAGCAGCTTAAACTTCCTAATCTTCTTTTTACACCCACCTTACTGCAACTTGCAGATAGATCAATAATCAAACCAGATGGTGTATTAGAAGATATTTCAGTCTCCTTAGATTCTTGGGAATATCCAGTAGATTTCATGATTTTGACTCCCAAGAGTAATTTAGGAGGGCATCCACTTATCTTAGGAAGACCTTGGCTAGCCACAACTGATGCTTTCATTAGTTGTAGATCTGGAGATATGTACATTTTTGATGGTAGTTCGACAAAGAAATTCAATTTGTATCCTCCAGCAAAGGCAATTACAGAAGTAGGAGACAATGAATGGGTCGATGATGAGGACACTATACAACCTGTCTTTTCCATTTCTAAAATCAGTGAAGGTAGTCAACTTCTGAACGCATTAGAAAATTTTGAAACATCTTCAGAATATGACCACACACAATTTCAGTTAGATTCTGATGTTGAGTACTTATCATCAAGACAAATGTCTCTTTACTCTATGGAAGAGTTTGGTAGTTTTACCATTGAGATTTTTCCCGGTAAGACATTTAATATCAACAAAAATTTGGAAAAATCACAACAGGAAGAGCTGACCAAAATCTTGCAAAAACATTCTACTACATTTGCATGGGAGTATACTGATATGAAAGGTATTGACCCTAAAAATTGCATCCATCGTAGCTATATCGAGGAAAACAGTAGACCAATCAGACAACCTCAGAGAAGGATGAATCCAAATCTTAGGGAGATAGTGAAAGAAGAGCTCCAAAAACTACTCAATGTAAACTTCATTTATCCAATTTCAGACAGCTGATGGGTTTCTCCTTTGGTTATAGTATCCAAAAAAATGGTAAATGGAGGATATGCATTGATTACAGGGAATTGAACAAAGCAACTTTGAAGGATCACTTTCCCTTGCCCTTTATTGATCAAGTATTAGATACATTAGCAGGCAAAAAGTACTTTTCATTTATGGATGGTTTTAGTGGTTATAATCAAATTCAGGTAGCACCTGAGGATCAGGATAAGACCACATTTACCTGTCCATGGGGAACTTTTGCTTATCGAGTGCTTCCTTTTGGATTATGTAATGCACCCGCAACATTCCAAAGAGCAGTGCTAGGAATCGTTTTTGATCTAATTCATGATTGTGTAGAGGTTTATATGGATGATTTTACAGTTTATAGTGATTAGTTTGAAGAGGCACTAGAAAATTTGGAAAAAGTCCTTATAAGATGTAAAGAGAGAAACCTTTCATTAAGCCATGAAAAATGCTTTATGAGGTTTACTGAAGGTATTGTTTTAGGACATCATATTTCAGGGGATGGGATTAAAGTTGATAGATCAAAAGTTGAAGTCATCTCCAGATTTCTTATTCCAAATTGTCAAAAAGATGTTAGAATTTTTCTAGGATTTACTGGATATTATATAAGATTTATAGAAAACTTCACTAAAATAGCATCTCCACTCTTCAAACTGCTTACAAAAGACTGTGAATTCAAGTGGGATCCTGATTTCCAATCAACATTTGAAACTTTGAAAACAAGAATATCTGAAGCGCCTATCTTGAGAGGACCAAATTGGAAACTTCCTTTCCATATTTCTACAGATGCTTCAAATACAACTTTAGGAGCTGTGTTGGGTCAAAAAGATTTAGTTCCTTATGCCATTTACTATACCAGTAAAAATTTAACTCCCATTGAGTTGAACTATACTGTGACTGAAAAAGAGTTCTTAGCTGTTGTTCATGCAATCAATAAGTTTAGACATTATACAACAGGCTATGCAACTTTTATTCATACTGATCATTCTGCAATTAGATATCTAATGAACAAACCTATTACTAATGGCAGAGTTACAAGGTGGCTCCTACTTTTACAGGAATTCAATATTGCTGTGTTGGATAGACCAGGGAAACAAAACACAGTAGCTGATTTCTTGTCTAGGATTCAGAATACTAAAGAAGATTCTCCTGTAGAGGATAAGTTTCCTGATAAATATTTATTTGCAGTAACTACTAAGACCCCTTGGTATGTAGATATAGCTAACTATTTGGTTACAGGGAAACTACCTCCACATTTATTTCCTGGTGAAAGAAGAAAGATTATTTAGGAGAGTTCAAAATATTCATGGATTTCTAACGAATTGTTTAAAACAAGGCAATATCTTGTGAACAGAAGGTGTGTTAGGGAAGATGAAATGCCTGATATCCTCAAAGCATGTCATGATGAACCATGCGGCAAACACTTTTCTGACAAAAGGACAGCCTATAAGATCCTCTCTTTAGGATATTATTGGCTATCTCTCTTCAAAGATGCAAAAAAATATGTCAAAAGGTGTGACAGCTGCCAAAGAGTATGGAAACCTACCATTTCAAATGAAATGCCATTGCAGCCACAGGTACTCATCAAACCCTTTGAAAAATAGGCTTTAGATTTCATTGGACCTATTAACCCACCATCTAAACAAAGAAAGTATATATTGGTATGTATTGATTATGTCACTAAATGGGTAGAAGCCAAAGCATTATTTTCTGCTGCTGAGAATTTAGTTGTTAGTTTTCTTTATGAGGATATTTTTACTCGCTTTAGTGTTCCAAGAGAAATTGTGATAGATCAGGGAAGTCAATTCACATCCAACTTGGTGGAGAAGCCGATGGAAGAATACAAAGTCAAGCACAGAAAATCTACTTCTTACCATTCGCAAGCAAATGGTCAAGTGGAGTCTACAAACAAAGTTATTAAAGGCATCATCACCAAGACTGTTCATCTACACAGAAGAGATTGGGCAGAAAGGCTTCTTGAAGCCTTATGGGCCTACAAAACTACATGGAGGAATACAACAGGACATTCTCCCTATGAACTTGTTTATGGGAAAGAAGTCCTGCTCCCCATTGAGTTCCAAGTCAAAACTTTCAAGATGGCAGTTCAGTTGGGAATGGATCTATCAGAAGCCCAAAAGCATAGAATGGAGCAGTTGAATGAGCTATATGAGATCAGACAAGAGGCAATCCTAAGAACTGATCTAGTTCAATATCAAAGAGCTAAGTGGCATGACAAATACATCAACGAGAAAAAGTTTCAAGAAGAAGATTGGGCATTGCTATTTGATTCCAAGTTTAAAGATTTTAAAGGAAAATTTCAAACTCATTGGCTTGGGCCATATGAGATTGACAAAATCTTTAGCAATGGAGTGGTAAGAATCAAAACCATTGATGAACATCAAACTCCTCTTATTGTGAATGGCCACAGATTAAAGATCTATCATAAGCCACTCTCAAAAGAGGAATTTGTCAAAATCTTTCAAGATAGTTCTACAATAAGGCTGGTGAAGAAGAATCCTTCTTCTCCACCATCCTAGCTTTTGTTCTTTTCTTTTAAAAAAATAAAAAAATAAAAAATAAAAAAATAATGTGTATAAGCTTGAAAACCAATCATTGATTGGCAGTCTTATACAGAAAATACAGGGCGAAAATCATGAGCTCTTGGCGCCCTATATTTTCCAAAAAAATAATAATATTCTCCCATTGTATCCATAGTTTCATGACATCTCACTTCACTTCATTTCACCTCATTTCACTTCACTTCATTTCATTTTCATTTCATCATCTCATTCCGCCAATAAAATTCCTTTTATGACCATTTTCATTCACTCAACCATTATTCATCCATCTCCATTCAGTCATATGATCACTATGTCAGTTTCCACAGCTAGAAGCTGATTCCGCAGCCACTAATCTATTTTTCAACATTGATAGTTAGATGTTATTTAAATGATCATGAAAATCAAATGCATGTATGACCAAAGGAAGATATTTTGAAGATATAAAGCACCTAGAAACATCATCAGGAAGCAGCCAATCAAAGGTTAGTGGACGGAAGTGGTAAGTTCCAAGGTACGAGCAAAGTTTATTTCAAATAGCATTTTAAAACACATTTTACATAGTTATGAAACCACCAACTCCATTATATGTAATGATTCACCTTGATATCTTCCATGTTGGAAATAATACTGAGAGGGGGGGGGGGGTGAATCAGTATTACAACATTAATAAAACTTTTTCCATTTCCATAATCAGATTCATATATGCTACTTCCACAACTTTTTATGATTAAGTTAATTGATCTTCAATGAGTGCATTAGAACATTATCAATCATATTATCAGTTAACAGATGCAGTAACATGGAATAGATCATCACACATAAGGCACACACATGAACACCATGATATAAGGTGGAAACCTAATGCGGGAGAAAACCACCTGCTGCAAGTCATCTCAATCTTCTTCTTAATAAGAAAATCCTTTTACAATGTTTGTACTGGTACAGTCTTATACCAGTACGGGAGCTACAACCCCCTTTTCTCTTGTACTAGCCGATCCATTTACTAGTACGCAGGCTGCTACCTGCTACAATGCTCCAAATATTTCCTTTAGCTCTTGTACTAGCTTAGATACTAGTACGTAGGTGCTAACCTACAATCTTCTCTCTTCTAGGTACCACGTTTCATCAATTTTTAGACTGGATACACTGAAGCACAACACATAATCTGAAAGGCCACATTTCATCCAATTTTCATACTGGACCCAACAACAACATAAACAAACTTCTGAATCATCCAAGCACTAGATCCATACATATACAAGTGAGTCATCAACCAGATCTAGTCCATCAGATCACATGAAGATAAGTCATTATGAACCCGATCCATTCATCTATCAAAACTGAAACATACTCTATCACTTCTCAGAATACTGTCATAATATCAGAAACCAGACATCACTTCAAAACCCAGAACACAGCAATGATAAACATGGACAGCTAAATATATTTCAAGAGAAGTACGCAGCTTCACCCATGTAATGCCTGCGTACAAGTACGCACTGTTCTTCTGTGGCGCCGCGGACCTCCGCACCTGCCCCTTCTGTGGCGCCGCGCACCTCCGCACCTGTGCCTTCTGTGGCGCCGCGGACCTCCGCACCTGCGCCTTCTGTGGCACCGCGCACCTCCGCACCTGTGCCTTCTGTGGCGCCGCGCACCTCCGCAACTGCGCCTTCTGTGGCGCCGCGCACCTCCGCAGCTGCGCCTTCTGTGGCACCGCGCACCTCCGCAGCTGCGCCTTCTATGGCGCCGCGCACCTCCGCAGCTGCGCCTTCTGTGGCGCCGCGTACCTCCGCAACTGCGCCTTCTGTGGCGCCGCGGACCTCCGCACCTGCAGCGCTTCTGTGCCTGCGTATCTCCGCGCTTTTCTTTCACTGCACCTGCGTACCTGCGGGTATAGATAATTCAAGACTTCAAGAATAACCCAGACTGTCAGATCTACGGATCTGATCATGCGCCGAAGAGATCTCAACCCATCAGTAGATTCGCTTTATTTAGATCTAGACATTACTCCCAAGAGATCATAGTATTTCAGATCTAGCTCCCATAAGATGTTCAACCCCAAAAGCATGCTTAAGCCAAATGATCTCCTTTGCTTTATATAGGCAAGCTCTTCCTCAAATCATGGATCAATACCACGAGCCAAAACCATAATAACACAATACCGTCGTCTAAATACCAAGGGTTAAACATAAGAAACCCCACGTGTGCTTTTCTCTGCCTTGAAGTAAGTGAACTGGGGGTACGCACCTCCTGAACGGGATAACTGCGGGTATGTACGCACTTTATGTAACACCGGCCTGCGTGTACGCACCTTCTTTAAGGTGTACCTGCGTACCCCTTATTTTCTTCAATATTTGATAGCTGATCATCAATCTCTGCTGCTGACTTGAAGTACTGTGATCTATCACCTAAATGGGTTGCCATCAAGGACAACACTTTAGCCATAATGCCAACAATCTCCCCCTTTGGACTTGATGGCAAAGCTTACTTGTGAACTGTCATATGATCCCTTTTGTGCTGTCCGGTAACCCATGCACTCTGTCACATCTGATATTTCTTCTGTAGATTCATCTGAATGTATACAAGTGAGATGATCTTCTATGAGAGGGTTTCCATCAAGTACAACACATGCATCATAATGCCAACAATCTCCCCCTTTGGACTTGATGGCAACAACACCAAATCACTCTCCCCCTTTGACATCAAGGGCAAAGGGTTATGCTCCCCCTAAGAACATGCTCTCCTTGACTATAAACCAGTTCTGCTGAAGTCTCTGAATGAACTCCCCCTTTGTATATGCCATGGTGCTCCAATCTGATAATGCTCTTTCTGAGAACAAGCTGAGATGTCTGCTCTGCTATATAGTGCTGTTCATGCTCAAGCTCCCCCTGACTGTAAGCAAGGTCTGCAAAAAGATGTTCTACAAGAAGAACATGACTCTATATATCATAAATGACCTTCCTATCACCAAAAGACTCAATACATACATTCATCACAATGGTGATACATCAAAAGTTTACATATGATAACATCATTCATCCCAGGCATAGTGGGGAAACATAGGCCGTTACATGACCTGAAGAGATAACTACAATAGAGACCCACTATTACATCATGAGTAAAGACCAATCACTTAAGATAAACATCAGCAACAACACTGTATGATCTGCTTCATAGTATCTGTCAACAACAAGGTACTTCTGCATCAACTCATTCATAACCATCCAGATCTACATGAACCAAGAGCCATCAAAAGGAAGCATCTGCATCAATCAACATATGTACGAAACAACCTATCATCATATAGGTAAGATCTCATCATCATCAAGTCTCAAACAATGCAACTTTGAATAATCATCCATGTATCCAGTCAACAATCCTCATCCATATATGTGCCAGGAACAATAAAGACTCCATGCAAGCACCATTAGAGAATCAACCACAAATCTGATCCAAGAACCATGTGAACAACTCATAACCATAGCAAGATGAATCATAAGCATCGTCATCAAGGACCATAATGCCAATAATGCATTAAGAACATATGCTCCCCCTAAACTGGTGCCATCTGTCAGATCTGATCATGCATATTAATAAGAAGAGTCAGCCAATAAATGCCTTAAGACAGGTACGCAGTTTCTCTTTATCTGCCCTGCGTAGCCACGCACTTCACTCTCTGCTCCCCTGCGTATACCCGCAGAGAGCCTTCTGCTGCAACGCGTACCCACGCACTGCTTCTCCTTCTGCTCTGCGTACCCACGCAGCTTTCCTGTTTCTCCTCTGCGTACCCACGCACTTTCACCGTTAATCACCTGCGTACTTCTGATTAGGGCCGAATTGGCAGTTCACCAGTGTGCCACAGTTAGTCGGATGCCCAGATCTAATCTTGTGCTCGAGAGATCATACTTCATAGATCAACTTTACTTTCCCTACTGCCTTTCTTCAAACAATCATATACGCGATTGTGCAGTATCCAATTCGCGTATATATGCGACTTCCCTTTATGGAGTTTGCATATGAGATTCAGGACACTGAAGTTTTGTACTTTCAGCTCCCTCTGATTCTGGTTTGTCTGTACGTTGTGCTGTGCCCCTTTTTCTGACTGTACTTCCTTTTTCCTCCATATCTTCAAGCGTGATGATGACATTTTCTCCTTTTGATATGGTGCCCACACTTTGTTCCTGCATTCCTTAGCTATATGTCCAAGCTTGTCACATGCATAACATCTTACATGTTTCATATTCCTCCTGTAACAATCAGCAGCTTTGTGACCAAACATATTGCAAGCAAAGCAATATCCATAAAAGTACCTTGATTGAGATGACCTTTCTGCATAATGATCTTGAACCCTTCTTCTTCTACATCTAGCAGCAACATGTCCAAGATTATGACATACATAACATTCAACATTATTCATAGGAGGAGTAAAGGATTTTCTTTGAGGAATCTCTTTCCTTGGTTGATGATGAGATTGATCTTTCATTTCTTCATTGATCACTTTAGATTTCTCTTTAGAATTCCTTGCCTCACCTTGTGAACTAGATTCACCTTCAACAGATTCATGGAAACCAAGACCAGTCTTTATAGCAGGAGACCTTTGACTACTAAGAATATCATCTAAGACTTTAGAACTATCTTGAAATCGTAAAATCTTATCCTTTTCTTCTATTTTACCTTTCAAGATATTTACCTCAACCTGAAGCTGTTCTTCCTTTTCAAGAGATTGCTTTCTCAAATCTTCTTCAGCTTTTCTTCCTTCTTCCATTTGTTCCCTTAGTTTGAGAATCTCCTTTTCTTGTTCTTCATTCAGATCCTGCTGCATTTGACGAACTTGGAAGGCACATTCCAGCTGGGATTTTAAGCTGATGACTTCGTTGTCTTGTTTTTCAATTGCTTGATGTAGATCTTCATTCTGCTTCTTTGATTCTTCAAGATCTCTCTTTAGTGAGAGGATTGTAGCTTCAAGATTTTCATAGTAGCTGGATCTATCTTTGAGTTTCTTGATGGTTGTGTCCTTTTTATTGACTTCATTTCTTAATGATGTCACTTCATGCTGCAATTTTTGATATTGGTCTTCCTTGTCTTTGAGTAGTTTTCTTACCTTGTTTCCTTCTTCTAGTTGGGCCTTTAGTTTGGTAGCTTCTTCTTTGAAGTCACATTCCCTTTTGTTCAATAGATCTTGTTGATCTCTAATTTTGTCTGTCAGCCTTTTAAACTCTGCCTCTATTTGATATCTTTCTGATAATGATTCTGAATCTGATTCCGAATTTGAAGAGCTTCTTATGCCTAATCCCCAATCAATTCTCCCACTGTCATAGTTCTTCTGAGATGACTTCTTTTTCTTAGATGCTTTCTTCTTAAGCTTCTTTCCCATTGTTCCACGGATCTCCTTCAAGCGATCAAGCTTCTATCGAAGGACCTGCTCTGATACCAATTGTTGGAAATAATACTGAGAGGGGGGGGGGGTGAATCAGTATTACCACATTAATAAAACTTTTTCCATTTCCATAATCAGATTCATATATGCTACTTCCACAACTTTTTATGATTAAGTTAATTGATCTTCAATGAGTGCATTAGAACATTATCAATCATATTATCAGTTAACAGATGCAGTAACATGGAATAGATCATCACACATAAGGCACACACATGAACACCATGATATAAGGTGGAAACCCAATGCGGGAGAAAACAACCTGCTGCAAGTCATCTCAATCTTCTTCTTAATAAGAAAATCCTTTTACAATGTTTGTACTGGTGCAGTCTTATACCAGTACGGGAGCTACAACCCCCTTTGATCTTGTACTAGCCGATCCATTTACTAGTACGCAGGTTGCTACCTGCTACAATGCTCCAAATATTTCCTTTAGCTCTTGTACTAGCTTAGATACTAGTACGTAGGTGCTGACCTACAATCTTCTCTCTTCTAGGTACCACGTTTCATCAATTTTTAGACTGGACACACTGAATCACAACACATAATCTGAAAGGCCACATTTCATCCAATTTTCATACTGGACCCAACAACAACATAAACAAGCTTCTGAATCATCCAAGCACTAGATCCATACATATACAAGTGAGTCATCAACCAGATCTAGTCCATCAGATCACATGAAGATAAGTCATTATGAACCCGATCCATTCATCTATCAAAACTGAAACATACTCTATCACTTCTCAGAATACTGTCATAATATAAGAAACCAGACATCACTTCAAAACCCAGAACACAGCAATGATAAACATGGACAGCTAAATATATTTCAAGAGAAGTACGCAGCTTCACCCATGTAATGCCTGCGTACAAGTACGCACTGTTCTTCTGTGGCGCCGCGGACCTCCGTACCTGCCCCTTCTGTGGCACCGCGTACCTCCACACTTGTGCCTTCTGTGGTGCTGCGGACCTCCGCACCTGCGCCTTCTGTGGCGCCGCGCACCTCTGCACCTGTGCCTTCTGTGGCGCCACGCACCTCCGCAGCTGCGCCTTCTGTGGCGCCGCGCACCTCCGCAGCTGCGCCTTCTGTGGCGCCGCGCACCTCCGCAGCTGCGCCTTCTGTGGCGCCGCGTACCTCCGCAGCTGCGCCTTCTGTGGCGCCGCGTACCTCCGCAGCTGCGCCTTCTGTGGCGCCGCGGACCTCCGCACCTGCAGCGCTTCTGCGCCTGCGTATCTCCGTGCTTTTCTTTCACTGCACTTGCGTACCTGCGGGTATAGATAATTTCAAGACTTCAAGAATAACCCAGACTGTCAGATCTACAGATCTGATCATGCGCCGAAGAGATCTCAACCCATCAGTAGATTCGCCTTATTTAGATCTAGACATTACTCCCAAGAGATCATAGTATTTCAGATCTAGCTCCCATAAGATGTTCAACCCCAAAAGCATGCTTAAGCCAAATGATCTCCTTTGCTTTATATAGGCAAGCTCTTCCTCAAATCATGGATCAATACCACGAGCCAAAACCATAATAACACAATACCGTCGGCTAAATACCAAGGGTTAAACATAAGAAACCCCACGTGTGCTTTTCTCTGCCTTGAAGTAAGTGAACTGGGGGTACGCACCTCCTGAACGGGATAACTGCGGGTATGTACGCACTTTATGTAACACCGGCCTGCGTGTACGCACCTTCTTTAAGGTGTACCTGCGTACCCCTTATTTTCTTCAATATTTGATAGCTGATCATCAATCTCTGCTGCTGACTTGAAGTACTGTGATCTATCACCTAAATGGGTTGCCATCAAGGACAACACTTTAGCCATAATGCCAACATTCCATAACCCGCTCCATAACCTTTTCATAATTCCACCACGAACCTTGCATTAATTCCTAACGACTTTAGGATCTATCTCCGATCTTAACTCATGTTCAATTGTACTTTGATATTCCATCTGTTAAACTGGGTAATTATGAGGACGTGATCGATTTGGTCATGGCTCTTTCCTACCGCATAAATTCCGTAGCCATTTTGTGAGCATGCTAACGTCTATTCCGCAGCCGTCTAGTTCAAAACTTTGTCGGGTTCACGCTATTTCCATACTTCCCCATCGAAGTTGCATTTGTATTGTTGGTTTGCTCACATAAGCCCTCGTTATGTGAACCCATTCTAACCTTCATTCTGTGAACTCATTCTCACTACCTATTCTCTATCCCTCCATTTACGACTACTAGTTTTTTTGCACAGTCCTTCTACATTCCCCGCAAGCACAACCGTCTCACCTCAGTCTATCCTTCACGCAGACGTATTTTAAAGTAGGGGAAGGAATGGGTCCTCTGTTGAGAACATAACTGGAAGGGCCCAAATTTATGGAAGGGTATCCGCAATTGAAAAGCATGCTAAGGAAGGCCCAGTGGCTACAATTTATTCAGAAATTCAGAGGCTACAACAAGGAAGTTACGAAGACTTTTGCGAGATCTTTTGATGGCATGGAAGCGGAGGTTGGAGACCTTAAATTCTCAATCACAGAGGCATCCATAGCAGCTGCAACTGAACTTCCACATGAGGGAGAATGGTGGTTCAAAAATAAAAGCTTTGACGAGAGAGCATGGAGGGTTATCCTACGAAATCCAGGTATGGATGTAACCATCTTTAACCATGGAATCCCTGTCTCTGCTTTAGAAGAAAAGTGGGCTAGTCTATTATTGATAATCCAGAAATTCATTACCTGTGAGGGACGATTCGGGTCAATGTACATGTACCACACCCGGTTGCTGATGAATTTTCTAGAAAACCAAACTATTAATTTGCCCTACTTCTTGTTAAATAGCCTAAAGAAAATGTACATCACCGTCCAAAAGAATCTGGGGGACGTAGAACCCCACTTGTATCATCACGACCTTATGAAAATTTTGATAGAAAAACAATTAAAGGAAAAGGACACCTGGGAGCAATTTTTAGTTAGAAATTTCTTTCAAGATCCACAAGAAACCCCTGAAAGCAGCTCATCAAGGAGAAGCAGAAGAAAGAAAACAAGTGATAGAATTCAGGATACTCCTACTAACATAGTTGAAGAAACTAGTAGGGAAGAAAAATTGTCTGAAAGTAGGAAGGAAAGAACTGAGGGTAAGAAGCCAAGAAAATCAAAAGGGAAAAGAAATATTGAGGCTGTCTATCAAACCCCAGAACCTTCCTCAGAAGAGGACCACCAAATACTGTCTGAAAGACTAGTTTACCTTCAGGAACAGTCAGCTGCAGCAAAGAGAAAAGGGAAAGAAAAACAGAGTGTGGAGAAAGAAGACACTAGTTCACAAAATTTAAGGAGGAGCTCCAAACTTAAAGGAAAATTGAGGAAGGTACAAACCAAAGGGCCCCACTTTATTGATTTAGGAGGAGAAACACCCGAACAACCTTCAACAATCCCTCCTGGCCGTGGCCCACACCATACTCCTATTCCTCAGCCAGATTTTGAAAATAGTCCTTCTCAGCTAGAGTTTGAGATCAATCCTTCTCAACCAGATTTTGGGGACAACCCAAGGAAGACCACACCTGAGATAGATCCAGTCTAGCAAGAAATATATGATTATATTGAGACCTTGGAGAAAACAGCCACAAAACAAGGCACTTCATTTGCCCAGCCTAATACAGCTCAAGAAGCTCAAATCCAATCACTAAAACAGGAAGTTTTTGAGCTGGAGGTCTTAAATAGACACATAAAAAGAGAAAATGAAACATTGAAAGAATAGGGCATGTTAGATAAGATTATTCACGACAACACCATGTTGCATCTTGAAATATGGCAGAAGAAAAATAGAAAATTAAAGAAAAAGAACAGGAGGTTGAGTAGGGCTCTTATCAACCTCAAATTCATGTGTCTAATGAGGAAGCCAAGGATGATAGTGGTCCCAAGAAAGAAGAAAAGAAGGCTAGATGTATTGGTAGAGGTATCAGAACAAATGAACTAAAAGGAGGATGGTCAAAGTTTTGGTTGCATGGGGACATGCAACACCTTCACAGTGGGGGTATGTTGAGTCCTGAAACTACATATCTCCTACACACTTTCCTAGACTTTTTCCCCTCACCTGGAACCTCATAAGCTATCAAAATCATTGCATATTGATTCTAAAATAGCACTTAAGTGGTTTTCTAACTATGTTTTAGTGTTTGCTGTTTGACTTAGATTTTGCTCATGAGCTGTGGAATGCAGCCACTTTCTGCAGCTGATTCAACTTTCTGCAGTTGTTTTTGTTAAACTCCAGGTTGCAGGTGTCATCAGGCAAAACGGTACACGTGGGTAGATCAGAAATGACCTGGACATGGATTATGTCCTATTGGTTCAGCTGAATTCATCAAGGAAATCTGTGGTCAAAGGTGGTCAAGCGGTGGTCAAACAGAGGAATCCTACAACAACAGGACTCCATCTTCAAGCACGTGAAGGATTCGTGGTCGTTCCTAGATCCCTGGGGACATGCTGACAGCTGTAGACTGCCCCATGATGCGAATCCAATAGCCACAATTGATAGATTTAATAATCTCGGGAACCATGGCTATCATATCACGTTTCATAATTTTCAGACTGGATCCCCTTTTTCTCTGAATCAATATACGAATGATGTATAGAAGGTAACACTAAGAATATTTTGCACAAGACTGCAATACTATTCCAATTGTCCACTGACAAATGCACAACATTGTTCCAACACTACTCAAATTGATCATTGCATGTCACTACTTAAACAAATCAATGCTCATCACTGGCCACTACTCAACCATGTCATATCGCTTCACATAAGACCCTAACTATCAACACTGCCAAATTAACTAACAACTGCACAACCTGACCACTGCTCATCATTGCAAAAATTGCTACCACTAAGCACTGCATACTTTGTCATTGGAACTGCACTTATCATGAATGAATAAGCATTCAAGAGCTCATAAAGAAGTCTACCAAATGACTGTACCAAACTTCATGTACTATTGCAAGTGACAGACACAAATGTTTGATGATGGCACAATCCTAGATGCCTTAGGTCATCCCTATGACCTATTTATAATGCTCTCAAACACTGCCCAAGTAAGGCTACTATCATATGTCTTATCACTACTACTAATAGTAACTATTCGTACACCGTTGTCCATGTCTCATGTTAATCAATTGTACAACAAGGTTATTGTCACTATCAAGAGTCATGCCCATGTATGTTAAGTCTATGTGCCAAACCGCTAAACATGTCAAGTCACTAACAAGTATATAAGTCATTGTCAATTCAAAGTCAAGGTGTTAGCCTACTGTGAAACATTTATACCTATATGTTAGGTCTATTTGTTAAGTCAATATGTTATGTCTATGTTTCAAGTCAATTTCAAGCATATATATATCACATTCATCTATGTGTCAAATTTCTATGTCATGTCCATGTCTCGAGTCAGTATTTAACTATATATCTAAATCATTGAGGTCACTGTAAGTACACTATTACAATCATTGCATGATCATTGTCAAATCAACTCACATTGTGTCACTGTCACATCACATGTGATTGTCACCAAGAGAGATGTTGTCAAATCACAGTTAATCAACTCTATAGTTTAGGTCCACTAAAATGTCTATATTAAAGTCATCAAGCCTACTATATCGTAAACAAAGTTACTATAGAGAAAATGTCTGGTCTCAACAATTTCATTCACAATCATATGTCATGAAGGAATGAACTAGGAACACTGCCAGGTCTTCAAACCGCTTGTCAAGTACTAATGTCAGTGTTTTGCAAGGTTAGATAAGGTAAGTGTTATGTCACCGTGTCACTATCAGTTTCATTCATCAAACAAGTCTCTATGTTAGATGAAATTACATCACTATTACATCAAGGACTATAATTGTCATAAGGTTATTGATTGATGAGTCACTGCCACTATACTTCATGTAAATTTCATTGTAGGTACTATCATGATATTTCAGTGTCATTACTTGTTAGAAAGTTAGCTATATAATTGAATCGAATGTCAAATCACTATCAAGATTATATGTATATATATAACTAGTCTTATGAGAAATTTACGTTCAATTATCTATTGTGAGTACCAAAACACAACAAAATTCAAAATCAATGATTGGCTTAGTGCATTTTGATACTTAAAGTTGTTTGACGATACAATGAGATTATGGTGGTAATTTCTGTCATATATTGACAACTGTAGGATCACTTTATCTGCTCCTTATTCTAGGTATATATATGAATTTATTCAATACTACTAGGATGCACTCAAGTAGGTATGATCTCCTTTAATGCTCAAAATTTTCTCAAGTTTTTTCTTCCTAAGAGGTCTGTAACCTAGCTTAAACCACGAAAAAGGAAACACAAAACCTTTATTTGTGGCTACCCATACATACACAGAAAATAACAATAGGTCCGAGTCCTAAAAGGATATAGGATGCTGAGTATGACTTCACTCTAAGAGGTAATAATGGAATTTTTTTTTTGAGGAGTCCGAGGTACAAGGTTTAAGCCCTAATGAGGGCCGAGGTCACTGTGACAAGGGTATAACAATGAACACAAACAATTATTTTAATGCAAACAATTCACCCAAACCAAACACCAAATAAGGTTCCAAAATCCTTGCTGTTTGACCCCTAGATCTAGTTAATAAGTCACTTTGCTGGTGTTGTTCAGAGGTATACGAAAACAAAAAGAAAATCAAACTAAATAGACATACCTTGAGTAGGCCAAGATGATGAAGGCCAAGTTTCATACCTTAAGGAGAGGCCGAATAGAAGAAGAAGGCAACAAATCACCTAATCCCCCCCCCAAAAAAAACAGAACCAAGAATATAACCCTTCTAAAATTCACCAAGCTTTCATCTGGTAGGTCAAAAAATTAAGAGTAAAACATAAGATAAGTTGTTGAGATTTAATATGTTTTGGTAGTACATTTGGTCACCTTTTTATAGTAAAATGTTAGACTAAGAAGGGGCTCTAAAAATGAACGTTTGAGGATACTTTTAGATAGCTAAACCTTTTTAATTATTAACTTTTATAAATAATACAATTTGATTGGTTACCTTAAGCCCTAAGAAAAATATTATTTCCCTTATGGTGAAGAATTAGTCCTTGAGCAAGGAGTTTGTGGATGCTAATTGGATGGATACCCTTTCTAATCATGACCTATCCTCAAAGTAATGCAAGGAACCCATATGCTTGATATTTGATGCTCACAACCAATGATAGTATGCAAAGTCACCACCCCTTGGGATTTTAGCCCAGAAATTGGGGTCGTTAAATTCAACCTTGAATATATATCAAACCGTGAAGAAATATGTGGCTTGACACATACCATAAAAAACATCTCGACGAGGAGAATCCAATGACATGGATATCCAAGATAAAATTAATGATTTTTCGCTTCAAAAACCCTCGAAAAAGTGGGGTATGTCCTTAATCCAGGGAACCCAAACCCTAGGACTAGGATTTTCTACCATCAAATAATGGAGCTTCCAACTTGATGTAATCCAAACAATTATAATAAGTGTTCATTAATTTTTTGACATCAATGACTGATGTTTTAGTCAAAGTCAAACCCCATTGTTGACATCAATGAAAACACTATCCAACAATCTCCCCCTTTGTCATTGATGGCAACATACACACTCCTTTTGTGTGTACAACTCCCCCTGAATTCATGCTTCCATCTCCTTCTCGTGATTTCGATCTTCTTCTCATGATATCTCCCCCCCTTTGACATTAATGGAAATGGGTGACTCCCCATGACAATCCACTTTCTTCTTGTGGACCTGTAACCTTCTTGTGCTCCCCTTGATGAGAATCCTTCCTCTGCATTCCTGCAAAGTGCTTGTCACAACGACCTATCTCTCCTTGAACTTGCTATGGAATTGACATATTTGACTTGAAGCTATTATTCTACCCACAATGTTGCCTATCTGTAAACTGTAGACACGTCTTAAAAAATGTGCCACATATTGTTGCATAGAATCGCCCTCTTCAAAACTCAGTGAGTCAACAAGCTGGCTTCTTCAAAATAATGTATCACCCAACTCTTCAGCTGGATCTTCTTGACTCGTGTAATCGTCCAATGTTCCTTATGATTCATCATGACCTTTTTCCATTACGAAACCTAAAAGCATGATTGCTGAGACTTTCTTATCTGCTTGATTTTTTTTGCACCATTTTTCTTCTCTAGAATTTCTCGTACCTGGAATCAAGATTTTTATTCATGGTTGATTCCATCTTGTACCTATGGCCGCGAGCTATGTGCCCATAATTGTGGCACTTGTAACATTCAATGTTGGGATTATTATTCATGAAAGATGCCTCCTTGTATCTGCAATCACGAGCTATATGGCCATAGTTATTTCATTTGAAACATTCAATGTTTAGCCTAGTTGACATGTAATTTTTGCTGACAAATTCATCGTGAAACTTGTCTCGTGATCTTGCAAACTTGATTCTAGGGTTTTTATAATGCCCTTGATAATTGTACTTATCAAAAAATTTACAATCCCTAGCCATATGTACAAAGTTAGTACATGAAAAACAATAACCATTAATGAATTAACATACCTGGATGGAATTCTATATTTGTTCTTCTTTGGAGGTGGTGGTGTAGTCTTTTGTTGTCCTTTGTCCTTGATTGCTTCCACATTATTCTTTGGAGCTGAAACATTTTTAATCTTCTTTCATCCTTCACTTCGATCAATCTTCTCCTCATTTTGATTCTACGAAGTCTTGGAGATTGTGCCTTCATCACATGGAGCTTCACTTGCTTTTTCTCCCTTCATCTTCAATTGAGCCACTTCTTGATCTTTCATGTTAATAACCTATAAGTGTTCCTTTTGCAAATCCTTGAACTTGTTGAATTCATTAAGAGATGTGTCAAGTTCTTCTTGCTTTTGAGCAAGGTCTTCTTGAAACCAAGTTTTCAAGATTTGTCTTCTTCTTTCTGCTTCTTCTATTTGTAGCTTTAGAAGAATTATTTTTTCTGCTTCTCTGTTGAGAACTTGAATCTATTCCATTTGTCTTCCATTTTCCTTCCCAAGCTTATATATTTTTGCAACAGTTGTATTTAGTTCCTTTTTCTTTTGATCAACTTCACATATATACCTTTTATTAGATTCCTTTTGTTGGTTTATCAAGTCTTTCTCTTTATCTTTTGCTTCCTGCACCTGGAGTTTCAATAGAGAATCTTCTTTGAGTGTGAAATTTTCCTTCTCTGTGTTCTTCCATTCTTCTTTCTTCTCATTGAGGCTTTCAACATGTTCTTTTGCTATCTTCAATTGGTCTTCCAAAAATCTGACATTTTCCTTCTCAACCTTAAGGTGTTTTACAATTCTGATCATCTCATTCTGAAATGTGTTTTCATCCATTTCCTCATCTCATTAATCATCATTGTTTGATTCTTTGACATCATGATCCACATCATAATGAACATATTTATCTCGACTTGCATGCTTTTGAACTTCATAGAGATCTTGAATTTTCTCCCAAATATGTTTGGCAGATGAGCATTGTGCTACATTTAATTTCATAGAATTTGGCAAGCAACTTAAGATGATATTCACGATTTTGGAATTGTATTTCTTGATTCATCAGTATAGGTATTTCTAGAAACAAAAGAATTCCATACATCATATCCTTGAGGTCTCAAATAAATTTCCATGCTATCTTTCTATAGTACAAAACCTAATTCACTGAACAAAGGAATTGGACCGAGATCTTCATCAATGATAATCAGATCTAAAACTATTTTAATACCTAGAAGTTCCTTTGATTCCTTTGAATGCTTGGGGCTTGCTTATTTGATTTTTGCATCTATGTACTCTGAGCTCTTCCTTTCAGCTGTGAAGCTGCTATTGAAGGAACCTGCTCTGATACCAATTGTTGGAAATACTAAGAGGATGGGGGATGAATCAATAATTCTTAGCAATTATCACCTTATTAATCATTTTCAGAGCATTAGTTGATCTTCAAAAATATTATTATTATTCAATATCAAATAGAAAAACCAGTAAAAAACACCATACAACAATGCAGAAAGATAGAAACAATAGACACGAGATTTTAGGTGGAAAACCCTCTCTGGGTCGAAAACCACCTAATGCTTTTTAGTAATTGTCTTCTTCTCTTTTAAAAGAAAATAATTACATCAAATTTTCAACTCCAACTGAAGGAGGCTTCAAACCCCTGGTTTATAAGCACCAACCCCCTGGTTTACAGGCACCAACCTAAAAGATGCAACAATGCCCTGTGTTTTATCAGCACCCACTGAAACGACACACCAACACCTTGTTTTAGGCTTCAACCTAATTTAGCATCACCCTGCCGCCTTGAAGTTTTCTTAGGCACCAACCTTAAGGTGACTCTAATCACCTGCCTTGCACCACCCTACCACCCTGAAGTGTAGGCAGATCACATTTCATAATTTTCAGATTGGATCCCCTTGTGCTTTGCATCAATATAAGAATGTTGTATAGAAGGTAACACTATGAATATTTTGCACAACATTGCAATACTTTTCCAACTGATCACTGACCATTGCACAACACTGTTCCAACACTACTCAAATTGATCACTACATGTCACTGCTCATACAAGCCACTGCTCATCATTGATCACTGCTCAACCATGTCATATCATTGCACATCAAACCCTAACTATCAACACTGCCAAATTAACTAAAAACTACACAACCTGACCACTGCTCATCACAATACAAATTTCTACCATTAACCACTTCATACTCTATCATTGCGCTACACTTATCATGAATGAATAAGCGTTCAAGAGATAATAAAGCAGTCTACAAATTACTATACCCAAGCACTTGTACTGCTGCAAGTGCTAGGCACAAATGTATAATGATGGCATAGTCTTAGATGCCTCAGGTTATCCCTATGACATGTTTCTAATGCTCACAAACACTGCCCAAGTAGGGCTACCAACGTATGTCTTATCATTGTTGCTACTGATCACTAGTCATACACTGCTGTCCATGTCTCATGTCAATAAGCTATACAATAAGGTTATTATCACTGTCAAGATTCATGCTCATGTGTGTTAAGTCTATGCGCAAAATCACTAAACATGTCAAGTCACTAACAAGTATATAAGTCAATGTCAAGTCAAAGTCAACGTGTCAACTCACTGTCTAACATTTATACCTATATGTAAGGTTTATGTGTTAAGTCAATATGTTATGTTTAGGTGTCAAGTCCATTTCAAGTCTATATATATCACAATCATCTATGTGTCAAATTTATATGTCATGTCCATGTGTCAAGTCAATAACTAACTATATAGCTAAATCATTGAGGTCACTATAAGTACACATATGTTATGTTTAGGTGTCAAGTCCATTTCAAGTCTATATATATCACAATTGTCAAATTTATATGTCATGTCCATGTGTCAAGTCAATAACTAACTTTATAGCTAAATCATTGAGGTCACTGTAAGTACACATATCACAGTCATTACATGATCATTTTCATATCAACTCATATTGTGTCACTATCAAATAACATGTGATTAGCACCAAGAGAGATATTTTCAAATCACAATTAATCAACTCTATAGTTTAGGTCCACTAAAATGTCTATATTAAATTCCTCAAGACTACTCTATCATAAACAAAGTTACTAAAGAGAAAATGTCTTGTATCAATAATTGCATTCATAGTCACATATCAAGAAGGAATGAACTAGGAACACTGATATATCTTCGAACTGCTTGTCAAGTACTAATGCCACTATTTTGCAAGGTTAGATAAGGTAAGTGTTATGCCACTGTGTCACTATCAGTTTCATTCATCAAACACGTTTCTATGTCAGATCAAATTACATCATTGTTATGTCAAGGACTGTAGCTATTATAAGATGGTTGATGAGCCATTTCCACTATACTTCATGTAAATGTCATTGTAGGTACTGTCATAATATTTCAACGTCATTACTTGTTAGAATGTTAGCTATATAATTGAATTAGAGATCAAGTCACTATCAAGTATATATGTATATATATAAACAATTTTATGAGAAAATTGTATTCAATTATGGCTTGTGAGTACCAAAACACAACACTAAAATCAATGATTGGCTTAGTGCATTTTGATACTTTAATTTGTTCAAAGATACAATGATATTATGGTGGGAATTTATGTCATATATTGACAACTGTAGGATCACTGTGTCTGCTCCTCTTATTCCAGGTCTACATATGAATATATTTAATACTACTAGGATGCACTCAAGTAGGTATGTTCTCCTTTAATGCTAAAAAAATTTCTCAAGTTTTTGCTTCCTAAGAGGTTTGTAACCTAGATTAAACCATGAAAAAGGCAACAAAACCTTTATTTGTAACTACTCATACATACACACAAAATCACCACAAGTCTGATTCCTAAAAGGATACAATATTCCGAGTATGACTTTGCTCTACCTAAGAGGTAATCCTAAGATGTTATTTTTTGTTGTTGTTTTTGTTTGTTTTTGGAGTTTGAGGTACAAAGGTTAAGCACTAATGAGGGCCGAGGTCACTATCACAAGGTTCCAAACTTCTTATTGTTTGTGCCCTAGATCTAGTCAATAAGTCACTTTGCTAGTGCTGTTCAGAGGTATACGAAAAAAATAAGAAGATCAAACTAAATAGGCATAACTTGAGTAGGCCGAGTTGATGAAGGCCAAGCTTCAAACCTTAAGGAGAGACTGAATAGAAGAAGAAGGCAATGGCTCACCCAATAAAAAAAAAAAGAACCAAGAATAGAACTCTTCTAAAATTTTCTATGCTTGCCTCAGGTAGGTTGAAAAATTCAGAGTCAAACATAAGATAAGTTGTTGAGATTTGATATGTTTTGGGAGTACATTTGGTCACCTTTTTATAGTAAAATGTTGGACTAAGGAGGGGATTTAAAAACTAATATTGGATGGGAATTTCAGACACTTAAACATTTTTAATTATTAACTTTTCTAAATAACACAATTTGATTGGTTACCTTAAGCCCTAAGAAAAAGATTACTGCCCTTAGGGTGAAGAATTAGTCCTTAAGTAAGGAGTTTGTGGATGCTAATTGGTTGGATACCATTCCTAATCATGACCTATCCTAAAAATATGACAAGGAAGCCATATGCTTGATATTTGATTCCCGCAACCAATGAAATTATGCCAATCTACCACCCGTTGGGATTTTAGACCAAAAATTGGGGTCTTTAACTTCAACCTTGAATATATCTCAAACCGTGAAGAACTATGTGGCATGACACATACCAAAGAAAACATCTCAACGAGGAGAATCCTATGACATGGATCTACGAGACAAACTTAATGATTTCCGACTTCAAAAACCCTCGACAAAGTTGTGGTATGTCCTTGGTCCAGGGAACCTAAACCCTAGGACTAGGGTTTTCAACCATCCAACGATGGAAGTTTGAACTTCATGTAATCTAGATAATCATAAGAAGTGTTCGTTAATTTTTGGACATCAATGATTGGTGTTTTAATCAAAGTCAAACCCCAGGGTTGACATAAAAGACAACACTATCCAACAATATCACAACAACACTTTGGAACCGATTTTTGATGAAGTGGTATATGATATTTATATGCTTGGACCTATTGTGAAACATTGGATTTTATAAATTTTTTATACATCTTTGGTTATCATGGTGGATAATTGTGGGTCCCATATTAAGAGAAAATAAACATGAGAGCATCCTGTGAAACCATATGGCCTCAAAAATCATTAGACTCACTGCCATGTACTTGGCCTCTATTTAGCTAAGTTCCATTAAGTGTTACTTCCTACTAAGCCATGATATCCTTGTTGACCCCATGCTGAAACAACATCCATATGTACTTTTCTTGTCCACTACACTCCTAGCCTAGTTCGAATATGTATAGCCTTATGGCTACACTCCACCTAACATATCTAAGTCCATAGTCTACAATATCTATGAAATACTTCAACACAAGTTTTGTTTCCACCTAATGAACCCTCCTTGGTTCCACCATAAATTGGCTGAGTGTATTGACTACAAAGTATATATTCAATCTAGTATTGACCAGATACATCAGTGACTTAATCAACTACCTGTACAATGTGGGATCCACAAATTCAATCCTAGAAGCATAAACCTTCCTAAAGTTAGTGATCGTAGGTGCAAACATAGGCTTACAATCCACCATTGCAAATCACTTTAGGATCTCAATTGCATAATTTCCATACCTAAGGAATATCTCTCTTGGCTATTGTCATACCTTCAATCACAAAAGGTAGTGCATTAATCCAATATCCTCCATATTGAACTCCAAAGTAATGTCGTCCTTACACATCCCTATGTGCCTCTTCGATCTTGTTAAACTATATCATCAACATATAGTATCAAGATAAGTGTCTCACCATAAAAAAGTACATAAGTACAAGTTGGAGTCTACCACACTCTTGGTGAAGCCCAAACCAAGTAGGTACCCATCAATCGTACATTGCCATGCAATAGGTGTCTGATTAAGTTCATATAAGGCATTCTTCAATTTCCATACATGGGACTCCATCTCATGCACATAAAATCCATGAGGCTACTCAATATACAAGTTTTCCTCAACTACACCATTGAGGAATGTTATCTTCACATCCATCTAATGAATCCTCCACCCCATCTCTAAGGAAATAGATATAACTTCTCTAATAGATGCATATCTGGAAATTGGTGCAAATTTATCCTCAGAATCCACTCCATCCTTCTGAAATAACCTTCTTGCCACAAACCTTTCTTTTTACTTCTTGGTGTTTCCATCTGCTGCATGCTTGATCTTAAAGACCCATCAAGAAGTGATCAATGATTTACCATTAGGCATCAATACTATCTCCCACATATCGTTCTTCATGATGGAATTATAATATTCTAGCACGACATCCCTCCAAAATCATTGGTCTACTAACTCCTCAAAGGTATAAGGCTTGGATTCAATGATGCTACTCATAAAGGCCATATAACTAGAAAATATGGTAGGTGGTCTACTTTCCCTGAAGGTCCTGTTAGGAGCCTCCACATGATCCTATGCATACATCAAGGTATACTCAACCAATCTCAACCTCCTCCTACTAGAGCTCGAAGGAACATCTTGCTCCTCCCTTTGATTAAAAGGTTGTGATCCCATCGCTAGTGTTGCTAGTCCTTGATCAACCTTCAGAGCTTCTTGCTCCTAATCTTTTGTTGCTACTGGAATTGTATCATGTGATATCCTAAATGTCCTACCATCCTCAAATGTGACATCCTAGATAACTACTATCTTCCTCTGCCCGGAATGTAGACCCTCTAGGCCTTTGAGATATCATTGTATCCAATAAAAATCCCTTTCTTAAATGAGGGTTCTAGCATAGTCCTCTTCTCTAATGGAATATCAATATACATTGGGCTATCAAAGATTCAAGGATGGCTCACCTTTGGTATCAACACTTATATTCCTTCTTAAGAGTCTTGTCCTCCATTTCGTTATGAGGACCCCTGTTCTATCGATACACTGCTATGTTACAAGCCTCTACCCACAAGAACATCAGTAAGTCTTGAACATGGATCATTTCCTTTGTTTTTTTTGACTATAATCATGTTCTTCCTCTTCACTACCCCATCTTGCTGTGAATTGTTGGGAATTTTCGGTTCTTCCATGATTCCTGTGTGCCTGCAGAAACCCTTGAACTCATTGGAGGTATACTGGCTCCCATTGTTTGATTTCAAGACTTTGATCTTCTTCACAGTCTGGTTCTCCACAATATTTTTGAACTCTTGGGGTTGACCAAAGGCCTCATCCTTGGTTTTCAGGAAGTAAATCCTTGTCCTCCTGGAATATCTATCTATGAAGGGCACAAAACAATTAAACCTAGAGATAGACTCCACTAAGATAGGAATATAAACATCATGATACACCAAATCCAACACTACCTTAGGCCTGGTATCACTATTAAAAAATGCTTCTTTGGTGTGCTTTCCAGCACACAACCTTTGCACACACCATCCTGCTCCACATTGAACTTTGGAAAAGAAGTGACCATCTCTTGTAATAGTGGTAGAGCCATGTAGTGTAGATGTCCCATCCTCTTGTGCCAAAGATCACTTTGGCTAATACTGTCATGTACAAGGGCATTCATTGTCTGTCCTATTGATAGATACAAGTTTCTCTATTTTTTTTTTTTAATATCACTTTCCTCACTCTAGGACCAACTCCTTTAGGCCTGCTAGATACCTCCCCTCTTATAAAATTGACCTCAAGTCCTCTGTCCTCCATAGCTAAAATGGAGAGAAATTTCTTCTCCAACCTAGGTACATACAATACTTTCTTCATCTCCATAAGAATCCTAGAGCCTAGGTAGAACTATATGTGGCAAACACCCTCCATTACATACCTGGAATTATCACCAAGATCCGTGTGAATATCACAATGCTCCTTGGTTGAAATGGTGAGGAGGTCATGAGATTTCATGGTATGATGAGAATCTTTTCTTTCCACAAACCATACACCATGTGTTATGGTGCTTGAAAGACATGATAACAATGCAAACTCCTCAAATTTTTATGCTAGCTCATCCATTTATGTAGAGCAACTATTGATTTCTTCCCTTTTCCTTTCTTCTTGTTGGGGCACTGTTTAACATAGTGACCATACTTGTGACATGAAATACACCTGATATTGCTCACGTCCCTTGTTTTCTCTCCCTACGAAGATATTCCTCCACTCTAGTTCTACTTGGATTTACTCTTTCCATTCTTTGCTTTCCTGACAAGAGTGATTTCCTCATATCCACCTCTATCATGTCTGACAGATATTGAATTCTCTCAAATATCCTTTAGGTGAAGTCATCCCACATATTAGTCTAATAAGAAAGCTTGTCTCTTGCAATGATACTTGTTACAATGGTACTTGCAATGATACTATATTGACAAGTTCATCCTCATCCACAACTTCCCCAATATATGCAAGTTCATCTTTAGTCTACTAAATTCTTGTGAAGTATGAGGCTACAATTTTAGATTGTTCATTTTAATATTCCTTAACTTTTCTCTTAGCACCATATTTTTGTTTTGGTTGTCACATTGGTACAAATTTATTAATGTTGTATAAATTTTATGAGTTGTGTGCTTCCTTGTGATGTGAGGGATTATGTTATCCTTCACAATGTCCAATAAGATCCATCTATCCTTCACATCTTTCAGATTATGTTCAACTGCTTTTGTAGGATCTGAAGGAAATTGGATCTCTTCTTTAGTAAATTCCCAAAATCTATTTTCCATCAAAAAAATGGTGATCCTCTCCTTCCATGGGTTGAAGTTTGCATCCTCTTCCAACTTGTCTTTTAATATTAGATTTGATGATGCCATTTAATCAAATTGATTTCAACCACAAAATCCTTGCTGCAAAAAAATAAAAATGCTGTTGTTTGGAACCCTTGTGCACTTCATAGAGATTTCTTAATGCTTTAATACCATGGTAGTTTTCCAAGTGCTAATCAAATTTACTATGTCATGTAATTATTTTATACCCACAAATTTTATTTTACCAGTAAATAATTTTCCACTGTATATTTTAATTTCCGAAAATTACAAATATCAATACTTGGCACTTTTAGAAGAAGTTTTGTAGCAGAAACAAAACAGAAAATAACCTAGAAAATCAGGTAGAACATTAACACAATTTACCCTCCAAATTCTTATCACATTTAATTAAATGAGAGAAATCACTAGGCTCCCTAACCAAGGAAAATGGCCGACAAAAAATACAAAGAAGTTATAACAAATTTTGAAGATTTTTCTAGCAAAAATTCCAGCCTCCCAATCACCCGTGTAGCCCTCGTTTAGTCTGTTGCACATTCCATGTGCATCCAAATTTGCTAATCGCTTCATACATGGATCTGTTAGGTGCACAACCTTCTTGGATTCACACGAGTGGGTTCCCTGCTAGTTTTGTTCTTGTTGAAAATTTGTTCTTGTTGTCTTTTATCTTTTTTGTTAGCTTTGTGATTCACTCATGAAAATATACAATTCAAAAAATATTTTGATGAATTTTCTTTCACTTGAGTAGCTGCAATACACAATGTGTCTTCATCTTCTCCCTTAGGCTCCTTTTATAATTCTCCAAGGCTAAATCTCTAATCTCAAAAAGTGATCAAGGGCCATGATTAAATCTTACCCTTTTTAGATCAATGATAGATATTAAATTTAAGTCACTTAAATGATTTTTATTTATCCATAGATAAACATTAGCCCAAAGTAAACATTAATCAAATGGTTAATCAATGTACTTTTCCTAAGTTAAAAACTTAAGAAGGAGATCCTATTAGTTTCTCCTATTAAATAACCACCTAAAAAGGTCTTCTCTCCCGCATGTCAAGGCACCAAGCCTATGATTAAATATTAAATAATTTAATATTTATCCTTAGATAACAATAGCCCAAAGTAAACATTATTCAAATAATTAATCAATGTATTTTTCCTAAGTTTAAAACTGAAGAAGGAGATCATATTAGTTGCTCCTCTTAAATAACCACCTAAAAAGGAATTCTCTCTTGCATGCCAAGACACCAAGCCTATGCTGAAGATCTTTGAAGCTGCAAAAATCAACATAATTTGTGAGAGTTTCTAATTTTGGATTTCAAGGAGGTAGAATCTAGGAACCTAGGAATTGAACTTGGGAACTACCTCTACGAGGGTTACAATGTAGAATGATGGAGTTCTACATGGTCCAAGTATTGTTTTTAAAGAATGTTTGCCTTTGTTTTATTTCAGTTAGCATGTATTTCGTTTTAGTTAATTTTGTTTTTAGTACTATAAGCCTCAAGAGGGGGTGTTATAATGTAAGGCTTATGTGTGTAACTAACATAGATCCATCGTAACTCTATATTTACCAAGCGTGGTAAGGATCAAATCTCTCAAGATGTAAATCTCTTTTCGAGTCTAAAACTTGAAGAAAGGTTTTCACCTGAAGAGATTTGGTTCATTTAGATGCTTGATAGATTTAGAGTTAAGATGAATCTATGCTATTTCTTAATAATATTATTTATATTTATATAAATTTCACATCTCTCCATATAGAAATATTATTTTTTGTTGAAAAATCTAACTAGTTTCGATCTTCATAATTGTTGTTGTACTCATTTCAATATGCATCTTATATAACAAACAAAAGAAGAAACGAAAATGTTATTATTATTAAAGCATGGCGTTCATGCATCTTATTGATGGTCTTCTAGGTAAAATCATGTCCTTCATGCTTCTAGGGTTTGTTAGGTCTTAAGATTTATTTACATGAGTTAAAGGAGTCAACATCATGTTTATAAGACCCTTCTCGGAAAAATGTAATTGGAAATTTTTGAGTCTAGAAAGTCCTGTAAACTTGAAAATTACAAGTCGACATTGGCAATTTCAAGTCATCCTAAAGAAGGGAATTCGATCCCTTGGAGAGGCTATATAAAGGAGCAATTCAACCTCATTTGGAACACACACTCACTAACAAGTTTGATCTCAAGAAGGAAGTTATATATGTAGCTAGAAGGTAGGAGAAGAAGATAGAGAAGGTATAGAAGAAGAAAGGAAGGACAAAAATCTTGTTTTTTGGGCTCTATCTCTCTCACATGTTTGAAGGATTAGGGTTTCTGCAACTTCCAAGAACGCAAAAATTGCAGATCCGAGTTGAAAGATCAAGTAGTTGGAAGAGAAAGATATTTTTTGGACTTCATTAACCTTGGAAGAATCTGCCTTGATTAAGGAAGACCTCTTGAAAAGTTGAGCTAGGGTTTCTGCAACAATCACAAGGCCGAAGTAGCAATGCTGAAGTTGATAGGTCGAAATTGTAATTTGAAGTTGGTTGGTGTGATATAAAGGAAAGGCTTGTTGGAAGGGCTGACTTGGTAGTTGGAGGAGGACATGGGCTAGGATTGGGTCTCTGTTGTCTTATTGGAATCATATTCTATAAGAAGAGAAGAGTTTTCCAAGTTTTCCCCTTGGAGGGGTTTTGCCTTGGCTAAGAGCCTAATTTATGTGTCCTCTGTTATTACTGTTTATGTTCTTGATATTTGTTTGATGAAAATATTGAAATAAAGAAGAGAAGAAGACTAACTGTGTTCACAAGAAAATATTAAGGTAAAGGAAAATTGATTTAATAAGCTGGCACTTTGAATTTTCCAATAAGGTATCAGATCTAAGGTGAACAAGAAGGAAGCTAGAAGAACCATCTTGTGGACACAAAGAAGGGTTTTCTTGTCAAGTGGAAACATCTATATAAAGATACAAGAAAAGAAGTAGAAGACCTATTGATCTGGAAGGAGGGTTTCTACATTAAAAAAGATCAAGACTACATCAAGCTCTCATCAAAGGAAGGTTTGAGTAAAATACTACATGAAAGGTTGTCTCTTGATAGGAGGAGATCTAATAAAAAATTATCATTGAAAGGAATTTTTAAAGGAGGCATCAAAAGGATCTTGGTATCATTCATCACTCATGAAATATGCAGTTGAAGAATCATAGGAAACAACTTCCCAGGATATTATTGAAGTTTCTGCAAAGATCTTGAAGGAATCAAGAAGGTTGGAGACATCACTAAGGAAGAGGAGAATCTTGGTTATCAAGTAAGTATCATATTATTACTCTATTTATGAATTTACAGGTCATATGGGTTCTTTCTTCAAGGAGAGAAACAAGATCATTAGAGCATCCAATTTCCTAGAATGGAAAAAAATGATTGACCTGGCACTTACAAAACATGAAGTAATGAAATATGTAACTAGGTAAATTACTGAGCCTAGAAAAGACAAGACTCAAGAACTAGAAAAGTACGAGAAAGGGGAAGCAAGGGCACAAAGGAATATAGTTGAATCTATTAAAGATCCTTTTGTTCCATTTGTTGCAATTTGAAAACTTCCAAGGCTATGCACAACAAGCTAGTGAAATTGTACTCTGTAAGTTCATTAGGAAAAAACATGTATTTGTGGAATAAATTATACAATATGAAGAAATAAAAGGGTGAGGACATGACATCCTTTCTGATGAAAGATATTACAATTAAGATATCACTTGTAGGGGCTCGGAGAGACAATTTCTGATTTAGAAATGACCATTTGTGTATTAAATGAATTGCCAATAGAATGGCACATCTTTGCAACATTCATTTACTTTAAGAAAGATTCAACTCATTTTGATGAGTTGTGGGCTCAATGCATTTTGGAAGAATCTAGGATAAAGGTAAAATATGGCATTGGATTAGATGAACAATCACAAGCCTTTCTAGCTTGATTCAAGAAGCTTAAGAAAGGAAACTTTGGGATGTCCAAGAAGAAAGATATGTCCAAGGTTCAATTCTTTAAGTGCAATGAATATGGACACTTTAAGAGGGACTGTCCAAGCCAACAAAAAAACAAGAGAAAGGAAAGAAGCGAGGCTCACATACCTAAGGAAATAGGAGAACCTAAGAAGAAGCCGAAGAAAGAAGATGTGAAAGATATCTCCTATTGAAGAAGGAACATTGTCTGTCAGGTTATTTATAAGAGTAATATTTTCTTTAAGATATTATGCATTTCTTTTTACTTTAGAAGAGCCTGAAAAGAGAAACATGTGATAAGTAGCATACTTAGAGTCTACTTGGTCAAGTTTCTTTGTAAAATTAATCTAGAAGATAGACAAATAAACCATTTTTCATATTTTTCATTTGAGCATTACCTAACATTATGTTAAAGGCAACCATCTTGCTAAGGTGTATCATCATGATCCTATAAGAACCATCTTCTTTGAAGGTTCTTGGGGAAGCATTACGAAAAGGTTAGTATACATTCCATGTAATGTGGAAACAATACTTTTGAAGGGATGAAGGAATGAAACGGGTTAGAATGTAGGCTCATTATGAGACATATAGCTATATGATGGAATAAGAAGCATAAAAAATAATATTTAAATTAACTCTTTTATGATATTCATAAGGGAAGAATCTTGTAACATTCTTTTTATGATTATATGATGAATTTGGCTTGCTTAAGGATGAATAAAGAATTAGTACTTTCCCTAGATTATGTAGAATAATAATTAACATCCAGTATAATCTCTAGAAGAAAAACTCTAACTTGGTAATCAAGTTCGATCCTTGGGAACTCTGATGCATGCATGAAGATTCATATGGAGATGGAACATAAGGATGTTGATTGGACGAGAAGGTCATCATGATAAATTGTTTGTTTTTAATTATTGTTGGTTATCTGGTTAACATATTATTATGATACTTAGAAGAAAATTGCAGGAATACATGATGATAGTTGAAGCGGGTTCAACTGTATGGATGGAAATGTACGAAGAATGTTGAGGGAAGCTCAACATAGAATACATGGTTACTATGAAGTCAAGCTATATTTATCTCTATATTGAAAGGTAGAAGTGCAAGAAGATAACCTGAAGGTCATCAAGGTAAGATCACTAGAAGTTTGGGAAGGCTCAATGTAATGCTTTCATCAATGATATCAAGAAGAAAGTGATGAGAAAGAGAGATGAATTGGGTCCTGTCACAAGATTGAAGAGTGGAAATGGCTCCATGATACCTTGTAAGAAAGAAATCTCGATACAAAGAGATGCGAAGAAAAGAGGGATCCGTGTAGCTATGAAGAACTGATATTTGATACTCTTATGAAGAAAATCTAGAAAGCTTGTGAATATGAATTCCAAATTAAAAGGAAGTTAGGAATATTCTCTAGATTTGAGAGGGAGTAAAGGAGTATCCTTAGATAGGAGTAAGCAACTATTCCATAATAAAAAATGGAGTAGGGATATCCTCTTTGGTTGGGAGGGAGTGATGTTGGACATCGCCTGTGCATTCTCTTCTTCAAGTAATGAAGAAAGAATGGTGAGGGATTGGATAAGCATCTATGGTTTCTTGGAGGATATAGAATCTAATAAACGAAAGACATTGACACTCTTTGAGGATGGGACAGATATCCAAGAGAAGAGTGATCTTGAGAGGACCGATTTTTTTGAAGATTCAAGAATGGAAATCTAAGATAATAATAGTCCTAAAATGGAATACCTTGTGAACATTTAGATGGGGTATGTGCCTTGTAGAGGTAGTGCGGTATCACACATAAATCCTCTCAAAATAATGATCTTGAATGAAGTAGAGCTTGTCTAGTTAGGCCTTAGACACAATGTTGATCATAATGATGATGTTTACAGTTGGTTTATCAATCTGACTCTTCTTATGAGAACTCTTCCATTTGAGAATGATATTGTATTGGTTGTACATTTATGAATACATCCCCAGTTAAGAGGGAGTGTTAAAAAATGTAACTAGTTTTAGTCTTCATAATTGTTGTTGTACTAATTTCAATATGTATCCTATGTAATAAAAAAAAGAATAAAATAAAAAGCTATTATTATTAAAGCATGGGTTTCATGCTTCTTATTGATGGTATTCTAGGTAAAATCATGTCTTTCATGCTTCTAGGGTTTGTTAGATCTTAGGATTTATTGTCATGAGTCAAAGGAGTCAACATCACATTTATAAGACCCTTCTAAGAAAATTGTAATTGGAAAAAGAATTATATTTGAGACTAGAAAGTCTTGGAAACCTCAAAAAGTACAAGTTGGCTTTGGCAGTTTCAAGTCGGCGTAAAGAAGGGAATTTGATCCTTTGGAAAGGCTAGATAAAGGAGCAATTTGAAGTCATTTGGAACACACACTCAATAACATGTTTGATCTCAAGAAATAAGTTCGATCCGTAGCTGGAAGGAAAGAGAAGAAGATAGAGAAGTATAGAAAAAGAAAGAAAGGACAAAAATCTTGTTTTTCGGGCTCTATCTCTCTTAGACATGTGAAGGGTTAAGGTTTTCGCAGCTTCCAAGAAGGCCGAAACTGTAGATTGGAGTTGCAGGAGGACAAGTTGTAATATCAAGTAGCTGGAAGAGAGAGATATTCTGTTATGACTTTGTTGACCTTGGAAGAAGCTGCCTTGATCAAGGAAGACCTCTTGAAGAGCTGAGTTAGGGTTTCTGCAAAAGTCAAAAGGCTGAAGTTGCAGGTGAAAGTAGTAGTGTTGACGTTGATAGGTTGAAGTTGCACTTTGAAGCTAGTTGATGCTAGATGAAGGAAAGGATTGTTGGAAGGGTTGACCTGGTACTTGGAGGAGGACTTGGTCTAGGATTGGGTCTTTGTTGTCTCACTGGAATCAAATTCTATTGTTACTATTTTTGTTCTTGATATTTGTTTGATGAAAAGATCTAAGTAAATAACACAAGAAGACTAACTAAATTCACAAAAAAATATTAAGGTAAAGGACAATTAATTTAATAAGCTGCCACTTTGAATTTTCCAACATTTTTTTTTTATAAATTTTATTAGAACCGTGATAATATATATAATTCTATATAAATGGATTTGACACTTTTCTTTGACATGTTTTATAACTTTTGTAATTTATTTTTTTAATGTGATATATGTCTATGTCTATGTCTATGTCTATGTCTATATATATATATATATATATATATATATATATAGATAGATAGCTATAAATTAATATTCATTTTACCATATAAACTAAAACAATGAATCATATATATATATATATGATTTTTCTTTTTTTTTTTTTTTTCCTATATAATACTACTTAGGCACCCACGGGGGATTTGAACTGGTGACTTATCGCAAGAAGTGCCTTAACAATACACCCATTCACCATCAATCCAAAACCCCGTGGGCATATGATTCATTGTTTTAGTTTATATGGTAAAATGAATATTAATTTATAGCTAGTACCATTTATATTATATAAATATATTTTACATCTTTATGTATAAAAATATTCATGTTTCTAATTATATATTTATTAATATTTTATATGTTTACTAATGGCATGTTATGAATCATTATTATTTAAATTTATTTTAATGTAATAAAAAAACACATATTACCCACCTATATTGTTTTTTTAAGTTTTAGATCTTAATAATAATATAGTTGTATATATATGGACTTGGCATTTTTCTTTAATATTTTTTATAATTTAATTTTTTAATATAACCTACATAATGTCAGTGAAATCTATAATCCATGGTTTTGTATTAATTATAAACGTATAGAAAATTTGCAAAAAAATCATGAATTTCCATAGTTTACCTTCGTCTTTAATTTTTCTATACACAATGATCTCAGCACAACGGCCACATCAGGGCTACAAAACCTGATACAAAGACAACTTTGCGTTGGTAGTTTAAATGTGTTTTGTTATTTTTCTTTATTTCTATTATTACCGCGTTGAACATAGGAACCTTACCTTGCTATTTATCAAAACTGCAGTAAATGGGATGTGATTATGGTATTCAATGGTGATAGGTCAAGGTTTTGAAAGATTGGTTTTAGCCTTAAAATTCGCCATGATTGTACAGATGGTAGCAGAACAAGCGCCGTAGGTAGGTGGTACATACTTTAAGGGTTTCCAAGGGTGAACAACATGATATTTCCTTCAAACTTAAATGTGAAGAGCATGATGCAGGTAAAGAAGAAAATGTAGGTACTGAGAGCTTTTGCTCCGGCCTTGATACATAGCTTCCTTTCTTGGATTTCATGCTTTTAAGAAGATAATATGTTAAATGCTAGTAACTTTTTTGTTGTTGTTGTTTTCAGTATAACAAGGCCAAAAGAGAAGCGTATAAAGTTGCTTACTATGGTCGATTCTAGCTGCAGTACCTTCATCGGAACTATGGAAGGTTCACAAGTAAACTTTATTTGGCTTACCTTGATTATTTGGTGTTTACATGAAAGCTTAGTTTTATTTTGAAAAATTTGGATTCCTTTATTTCTTATTTCTGAATGAATGGTTAAAAATATCAATATAATAGGGAACCTGCAAGATGCACTATTTCAAAAAAATTACCTTCACAAAATTACCAAAAGTTTGAGTTTTGGAGCACCAAACGTAAATCTTGCTCTCAAATTTATAGGATTTGGGGATTCCTTAAAATGGGGTTTCAAAATGGGGTTTCGAAATAGAATGCATTCTGGAAATGGAGGTTAAAAGGATAATCTATACACATGGAAAACATTTTTGGAAATGAATCCTAAAATATTTGAGAACACTAAGAGTGATGGGTGCTGGATCTATAGCAATTTGGTAACTCAAACCTCTACAATTTATACAAAATGGTCCTTTGGCTTCTTAGTATCCACTGGCTTCTTAGTATGACGTGAAATTATTTCTGGTTAAAGTAGAAAAATTGTGAATCTTCTACCAAGAGACCTCATAGGGATAAATTAATTACAATAAAGAAAGATAGAACAAGTAAAATCAAATCCCATATTAAAATTTATTAATAACAAAGTAATTTCCACTAACATTGAAATCCTCATTAACATAAAGATAGAACAATATTACAAGGTGTAGAAATTAATGTGTAGATGTTGGGCGCAACCCAACTTGGCCAGGTTTTGGGCAAGGATTCCGAATTTTGTGGTGCACACAGTACAAAGGATGTCGCAGAGTGCGAAGTGGACTGTGCAACAGAGCACAACGAAGACCGCACAACAAACTCACTGCACAGTATAGGGGCTTCGCAGTGAAGCCATCACTTTTTGTAAAAACATATAATATTGTAAAAGTTGAATTGTTTTGGACCATAGTCCCTTGTATTTTGGAAACCATGGTATTGGGTCCATGGTAAGGTAGCGATGTAATCCCTCAATGTAATAGTATATATAGGGATGAATAATAAAGAAGGAAGGCATGATTGGTTCTAGATCTGTGTTTATGGTTTATATTTGTGATCTGGGCCTGGGTATGCAGCTTAGTGTGCAAACCATCTGCAACTTAGTGCATAGATAACCTGCAGTTGTGTGCACAGGGAAAGAACGGTTTGTTGTACCAAATTCTCTATTGTAAGCAATAGTTCTTGTGGACGTAGTCCCACATTGGGATGAACCACAGTAAAATTTGTCTTCATGTGTTTTGCTTTTTATCTGCACCTTATTTTAGTACTGTGAAGTTTATCATTTGTCATCTTAGTATCCATTGGATTCTTAGTATGACGTGAAATTAGTTTTAGTTAAAGTAGCAAAATTGTGAATCTTCCACGAAGAGACCTCATAGGGATAAATTAATCACGATAAAGAAAGACAAAATAAGTAAAATAAAATCCCCTATCAAAATTTATTAATAATGAAGTGATTTCCAATAACATTGAAATCATCATTAACATAAAGATAGAATGATATCATAGGGTGTAGAAATTAATGTGTAGATTCTAAACAGCTCATGAATTTCTCTAAATCACATGACTAGAAGCTACTCTACTAATCCGCGGAAGTAAATTCACGATCAAGAACAAAAATCATTAACATGCATCAAGATTCAACACACATAGATATTTATCTAGGGGAAATAAATTCCTCAAAACCCCTTACTATCTGTATTGCATTAGTCAAAGAATCTAGATGAATACAATATGCTCTTCTCAAGCTTGAGCTCAACCTACTCCTGTATATTTTATCCTCTGCATGACCGTCTGACCTTAGCCAATACTTAGCCAAAATTTCAAGCCTCCAAGCTCCCATTTCCTTTGCCTGTTCCCTTGGGAAATTTTCCCTATTATTTAGGAATTTCACACCAAGGAATTGCGCAATTACCATAGGGAAATGGTTTGACTACATGCACCACCTGTACAACTTGGTTTAGTTTAAAACTAATAGTACACTGCCCTTGAACTCCAATCTCAACTAGGTAACTTTAATTCTCTACATGCAACAATTATTTTAGGTTGATTTATTACTTAACTAGATGATCACTCAGTGTGAAAAAAGTTACATACTCTCAACTTAACCTACACTAGTTCTACTGACAGTGAGAACTAGTTAAACTGATAATAACTCAAATTAACTGAAATAGATTACTACAAATGAGAAATCAATTATGTAGAACTGAACTCAAGTGTCTCCAACTCAAATTTACTGAGTTAACTGAGTGGCAAGAGCCTTTCCACATAAGTTAACTACTTCCAAGTATTCTATTGAAATTGAAATTTGAATTTTTAATCTAGTTTGACCAAGGCAAAGTCAAAAGTAGATTTATTGCCGCATTTTCAACACTCCCTCTTAGCAAGAAAGGGATTATCAGATACCACAGTCCTACTTCTATGGAAATCAAATTTTCCTCTTGACAAGGCCTTTGTAAAAATATTTGCATCTTGTTCATTTGTCAGAATGTATTGCAAAACATAATCCGCTTCTGCACACAATATCGTAGATGGTGATACCAAATGTTGATATGGTTGGATTGATCATGAAATACTAGATTCTTAGAGAGTTTGATACAAGTATGATTATCACAGTAAATAACTGTAGGATCCATTTTCTAACCAAATAACCTTACAATAACCTTTCTCATCCATGTAGCCTCACATGCTACTTGACTTGTGATGCAGGAGCATCTGGTCGACAGGGCGCAGACCGAGAAGGGGTAGACAAAGTTTCTGAAGAAGATTAGGAGAAATGAATATTTCGACAAATGGACAGCAAGACTGTCAGAGTTTTTTTTATTTTTTTATTTTGTTCTTCAAAGGTCAACTACAGCATTTGGTTTATTAGCTTAAATTTCCTTTTTTAACTTGTTCTGTTTTAATTGTAATAACAGGTCCTAACTAGAGTTGTTAAGGGACTGTAGTTATAGGTCTTAAACTAGAGTTGTTAAGAAATTAGATAAATGACAATAATCAATGTAAGCATTAAACCCTTATGGGATAGAAGAAACAGGCAAGCAAACAAATAGCCAGGTCACGTAACTGAAAGCAACTGTCAAGCAACTGTAATGTAGAACTACCAAGCAGTTATCTAACTGCTGAACTATTGTATAAAAAGACAGAGGAAATAACCCAGAAGGGTTCTGGAGCGTAACATTGAAGAGAGTAATAGCAAAATACATTTCATTTCCTTCATAAATTGTTCAGTGCACAATTAATTTCCAGATTGCAAGATTTATGTCCTCTAAGATAGAATACGCATGCATAATTAGTTCTGTTCATTCCATTCAATACAAACAAATACCGTGACAGAGTTTCACGAACCTACGCATTCACATCCATATACATTTCTGTTTAGTCCACACATTACAAGCAGATACAGCAACCAAGTCTCGTTACTCCAAAAGCAAACATACATATATATACTTCTGTTCATTTCAATACATTGCAGGTCGATACAGTAACAGAGCATCACAACTCCAAACATCTCATGACCAGCCGAGGCCGAGAGCAAGTGAAAGGCGAATAGAGTCAAGCAAAAAAGCAAGAAACGACGGTCCACAGACAACTGGTAAGCAACAGCACCGAGTTCCATAGTTATTACATACACTGTGTAAATATATTGCAGGGTATAAAATTACCAACGACCAAGTAAACGAATACCCAGAAACCCTCCTATCCACATCTACAGAACGACCGAACAACGAATATACAAAGGACCGAGCCATTAAACGAAAGCAACCACAGAAACCCTCTAAGCTGCAGATACGGGTTGATACATTACAAAGGCCTGACTCTTTATCAAATACAGACCACCGAAGCAAATAAATACAGTGAAGACTAAGAGCCACAGAAGAGGGTAGGTTAAGAACAGAGCTACCCGGAGGATAGACAGTCGAAGTCCCTGCAAAGCCACGGGACCGGTCACCTGCAACCACTACAACAGAATAGCGTTAGGGTCATAACCACATCCAAAATCACGCAACAGAAGCAGTACAGTGAAATCGTAAAGGAGATAACAGAGAGTAAAGACCCGTGTATGGCTGACGGGGCGAAGCCATACCTGTTGTAAACCGACCCATAAGTCACAGAAACAAAGGGACAACCTGACCACAGAGGAGCTGCGAGGGGTTAGCAACATTTCGAGCAGAGAGTAATGACATATAACAAAGAACAAACCCTCACCTGAATATACAGTGCCGAATGTTGGACTAGAACCAGAAACGGAGTTGGACACCTGAGCAAACCACCGAGGCGGAGCCAAACACCTGAGCAAACCCCAGAGACAGTGCCGAATACCGGAGAGAGCCACAGAGAGCAAAACAACACAGTGAAAATGACCAAATGAGCGCGAACCGGCCGAGAAAAAGGGTAAAGAATGGAGTTAGGGTTTGACAAATCTCGAGACGGACAGGTGTAGCGTGGAGAGGTAGAGTAGTACCGTGGGTGGATTAATAATCACCTACTTCATAAAATCGCAATCAAACCATATCCAAAAACCAAATAATAGTGCAGGTCCACATAGGACTGGGTAGTGCGGGACACGTGGGCTGGGTCCCCATCAACTTGCAACTATGTACTCTCCTTTTGCTGAGATGAGTGCCACAGATCTCTGCTTCTTGCTGTACCAAGAAACTGCTGCTAACCCAACACTGAAAATTCCTCCTGAAGTGTTCTTTCATTTTGATGGAATCCCTACCCCATCTACATTTGTGAAGCCTTGCAACTTCACTCCCTCTATTTTTATGTACCAAAGATCAAACAGAGTAGTGCCTCTGAGGTATCTCAACACATGCTTTGCTACCTTCCAATACAATTTGGTTGGCTTAACCATGGATTGACTAAGATGATTAACTGCATAACACATGTCTAGTAGTGTGTTCACCAAATACATAAATGATCCCAAAAGCTATCTGTAAATGGTCGCCTCCACTTCCTCAACTGAAGGGGCATCCTCTTCCCCCCAGTTACCTACTAGAGGATTGTCCATGTGTTTGCTAATCTCTATGCGAAACTTCTTCAGTACCTTGTTGGCATACTACCCCGAGAGACAAACAATTCCCCATCTCCTTGCCATACTTCCTGTTGTCCCTTAAGAAACCAATTTCTTGGTTGTGTAGAAATTGTACATCAATGTTTATAATTATTGTCACTTGTTTGTCACTTGATTGTATGTTGTATTCTCAAATGAAGGACTTGAAAGACTTGGTTTTCAACCCTTAATATTTAGGTGACATGAAAATCTCCTAATTCCATTTGATTGCTGAATATAAATGATGAATGAAGAAAGATGAAGAAGTTAGAGACAATATGCTGTTTTACACAAAATCTACTATCTATGACACTTGGAAGAAGTTAAAGATAATATGTTGTCTTACACAGAAACTAATATTTGTAACTTAGAAGAATTGCAGAGGTAGGAACTTCAAGTATAGGAGCGCTCTTTTAATGGATTTTAACTTCATTTAGATAAGAAAATAAAGACCTGCAACTTTATGACCATACTTAAAGGAAGAAAACATATGATGACACATAACATAGAAGTCACAAAATCATACCCAAAAATGCGTGGAAAAATTCTGATTCTTTCATTAATCAACGGTTTTATCAGGAATACAGTGGCCTAGTCTCCAGGTTCTCCAAATTTTGAACCCTTTCTCTGTAAAATTTCCTCTTTTTATACATTATGAGACAGTTGGTAATCACCAAAACCGTCAAACTGCTTAACTATCTACTAACTGTTTAAAGTAAAAATCATCACAAAATATTACATTAGAGGGTAAAAGACACCTCATTCTCAAGAAAATAAAATAACAAGAAGTAACAGAATTTAGAAAACTGATGATGGTTGTTTTCTATTCAAATCTGTGGCTTGACTGCTGATGAAGTTTATCTGTAGATGTTCTGATAATATTTAAACTGTTTTAGCACAACAAACTGCACTTTAACAAAACTCCGTGTGTGGACTTGTGGGCCACCTACATATCAAAAGTGTTTTGATTGGTCAAAACACAAAGAAACCCGACCAATCATTGTCCCTTTAAAGTTTTGGTCACAATCTCTAACTTTGGTTATTTTTGCTAAAACAACGAAATCAATTGATTTACATGAAATATGGCAAAATTTATGTTACCACGAAACTCAAAAGAATTAAAACTATGATTCATAAAACTCACCTAGTGGACGATCCGATCCTTTGGAACTCAATGAGACTTTAAGCCTTTTGAACAAAACCTTATGGCGTCCATTTTTTCAACATCCCTTTGACTCCCACATGGACCCGATAAGAAATAAAACTGCCAGTTAAAGATTTATTAGGTCCGATTATAAAAATAAAACCCAATTACTTTTTGACGCAATATCCGTCGGATCTCATCCCTTTTGATGAACGACTGTGATTGATCCAGACTTCAATGGATTAAACTACATTTCATACACCATCGTGTCCGATTTCTGAAATAAACCTTGTGTTTATCCGCGCGACTACCATTGGATTTGTGGCCTGTTGATTAGGCAGCCCATATCTTCTCGCGGGTTTGTCACTTTCAAAAGCCATTAATAATATAAAATCAACCATTTCTTTCAAATCTCTGCATTTCCTTTTATTTCCGTTATAACATAATATTTGGTTTTTCTTTCATTTTGTGATAAAACTGAAAATAAACTTAAATAACAATGGATGCTGCAACATCTGGCTCCACCCGGGATAGTTCTTTTTCCACAGAAACACTAAGAACGGTAGATAAATGCCTTCACCTTGGGCATGGAGTCACATATTTCTTATCCAATTAAAATTATATGGAATTTGTACAGTGGATTCACTTTGGTATCTATAATGACAGGATGTTTATGCTTCAGAACTAGAAGTAATGTTTGAGGTACTGCCCATTGACAGGCAGCTGGAAAAATTCACCATCAATATTCTCTAGGAAGAATGTATTATTTGTCCTTGCTTCTATAATTTTGAATGGGCTAGACCAGAGAGGATCAAACTTTCCATGCTTACCCTTATCCTCTCTTCTAGCATCCCACCTTAATACCAGGTCTCCAACTTTGAAATCAATCTCTCTAGCTTTTTTGTCAAAAATACTCTTCATCTTTGATTGATACATAATCAGGTTGTCTCTTACCTTATCCTTGTTTTCACTCACCTCCACTACCTTATTCATTCTTCTTATTAGAGCACTGGTCTCTTCTTTTGCCTCCTGAATCATTGCAATTATAGGCTTCACAAGCTGAATTGGGAACAAAGCTTGAGTTCCATACACTAACTCAAAAGGTGATTTTCCTGTAGACCTTCTTGTAGTCATTCTAGCAGCTGATAGAGCAAAATTTAACTTAGAATCGCAGTATTTTAGGTTCTCTGCAATAGTTTTCTTAAGGATATTCATCAAAGTTTTGTTAGTGGATTCAGCTAATCCATTTCCTTGTGGATGATAAGCTGTTGAATGGGATAAAATAACATTATAATTTTGACAAAAAGCAATAAACTTACTTGAATTAAAGACTTGAGCATTATCTGTTATGATTTTGATAGGGCATCCAAATCTGCTGAAAATATTTTTTTCTAAGAACTTCATCACCACTTGGTCATTTTCCCTTTTAGTAGGTATAGCTTCTACCCACTTGGTGAAAGAATAAGTAGTTGTAAGTACCCACTTTTGCTGTCCACTTGAAGGTGGGTTAATCTCTCCAACAAAGTCCAGTCCACATTGTCTAAATGGTTCTTCTATGAAAACTGTCATCAGAGGCAAGGGAGTTAACCTCTTCTTCTTAGCAAAAATCTGACACTTCTGACAGCTTCTGACAACCTTATATGTATCACCAAATAGAGTAGGCCAATAGAACCCTGCTTGGAGGATTTTGTGTGAAGTAGCCTTCCAACTATAATGTCCTCCACTTAACTTCTCATGATAATCTTTAATGGTCTCATTAAACTCATCCTCTGTTAAACACAACAACAAAATTCCTACAGGATCCTTCCAATAGAATTTTCCCTCAACAATCACATATGGTTGGGCTTTGATCTGTAATGCTCTATACTTTGTTCTTATCCAAAGATTGAGGACAAGAGAGGAAAGACAAGTAATGGACTATGTTCTTGTACCATTCTGAACATAAAACCTGATCTTCATACCTGAGTCTAATTTTTCTTCACCTCCTTTCATTATTTCTTCATTCACAGGGATCAACGAGTTGATTCCCAATGCCTGAAAGTTTGACTCTGTCAACATTTTTTTCCAATCCTTGCCCTTTTACTAGATTTGTGGGATTTATGTCCAAGTCACACTCTTGGATCTTGGCTATCCATTTTCCTCTTTTGCCTTCTACATCACTCTGAACTAAGACATCATTTACTGCAACATTTGGCACATAAGCAATGATCTGTGACTGTAGTACGTAAGTCCTGAAGGCCTTTAGGGCTTTTACCAAAGCATATACCTATTTTTCAAGAATATTATACTTTAGTTCAACATCTTTAAGAATATTGCTAAAGAAAGCAACTAGTTGCTCCTTTTCTTCATCATTTTTCTGCAACAAGACAACAACTATTGAATTAGGTGATGCAAATGAAAAAACTTGGAAAGGTTTTTGATAATCAGGGCTTATTAGGACTGGAGCAGCTTGCAATGCTTCTTTAATCCTGGAGAATGACTCTCTGGCTTCCTTGGTCCAATGCACTTCATTCTCTTTCTTCAACATATTAGTAATTTCTTTTACAATTTCTGCATAATTGGACACAAACCTCCTTAAAAAGTTTATTTTTCCCAGAAATTTCTGAATGTCCTTCTTACTCCTGGGCAAAGGTATTTTCTACACATCTTTCACCCTTGCTGGATCTATCTTCACTCCATCTCTAGAAACAATGTGCCCCAACAATTTTCCCTCCTCTAGAGCAAAAATGGACTTCTTAGGATTCAAGAAAATCCCAAACCTTCTACATTTCTCAAAATTCCTTTTTAGATGGTCCAGATGCTCCTCATCAAACTTAGAGAAAACAATGATGTCATCCGAAGTATATCACTACAAACTTATCTACCACAAAAACAATGTCCATAGCCCTCTGAAATGTAGCACCTGCGTTCATCAACCCAAAAGGCATTCTAGCATACATAAAGGTTCCCCAAGGAGTTGTTAATGTAGTCTTCTTCTGATCTTATTTATCCACAACCACCTGGTTATACCCAAAAAACCCATCCAGCATTGACATCCTAAATGATCCTGTTACCTTCTGCAACACATGATCCATTTCAGGTGACATATAGTTATCTTTCAAGGATGCCCTGTTGAGATTTCTAAAGTCCACACATAGCCTTATCTCTCCATTCTTCTTCCTTACAGGCACTAAATTGGCCACCCAGTTAGAGTACCTGAGTGGAACTATAATCTTGGCATCAAGAAACTTTTTGACTTCTTTCTCGATTAATGGTAAAAGCAGAGGGTTTATCTGCCCGAGCTTATGCTTGAATGGTTTAATCCCCTCTTTCAAGGGAATCTTGTGCTGAATAATACTTACATCATATGTTTTAATATCCTCATAGGACCAAGAAAAAACATGAACATAGTCCTTGAAAAGTTTAATATATCTCTCCTTATAATTAGGTGGAACTCCATTGAATAATTTGACTAACCTGGGTTCCTCTTGGGTTCCAATATTGTGATCTTGAATCTCCTCATCCTATGGAATTTTTTGTGAACTAAAAACTACATAATTGGAGTTAAAAAGTATTTCAAGAGGGACAAGTCCCCTTGGCAAAGTATTATCTTTTAATTGAATAATTTTTTGATTAAGTATAGAATTTTTCAAACCACTTACTTTTGCACCTTCTGTTGCTTCATTTTCATCCTGATCAATCTATATGCCCTGAAAATATTCAATCATAGTAAAAAATTCTATAATCCATTGATCATCTTCAAAAATCTTCTCGTGTTTAATATTATCAGGAACATAAGGCCTATGCCTCATTTCAACCTCATATCTCAGCTTTGGATTAATAGGAGGCCTAAAAGTACCAGTAGCCACAACCAAAGAGTCTGCCAATCTGTTTCCATCTCTTGGAATGAACTAAATATTGAAAGCTTCAAAGAAGTTCTTAACCAAATCCCACACTTCATTTTTGTATGCCCTAAGCCTAGGGTGTTTCGTCTAACAGTGGTTCTTTATTTTCTTTATAATTAGCTCTGAATCTCCAAAGAAAGAAATTGAATTGACTCCCATTTGTTTTTCTATTTGCAGAGCAATGATCAAGGAATCATATTCTGCCACATTGTTTGTTGCTTCGAATTCCAATTTAAAAGAAAAAGGGAACATATTACCTCCAGGTGCAATCAGAAGAAAACCAACACCTGTTCCTTCCTTAGAATAGGCTCCATCAAAGAAGCACTTCCACACCCCTTTTGTTTGCATCTCTTATTTACACTGGCTGAAGTAAGTTGCCTCTAGTTATCTTCATCGAGCTCTGCATTATCATGTAGCATAAAGAAAGAAAAGTCATTTTTCTCCTGGATATATACAGGTGAATTACTTTCTCCATTTTTTGTAATTTTTTTTTACAAATCTAGTTTCTCTATACAACCTCCTTTCTTATCCACCAAAAATTAGTATAACAACATATGTAAAATCTAGCTTCAAAACACCACCCAATTTGGCTCCACATGACCTCGATAGCAACATTCCAAACCTAGCAGGGATGTCTACTATCACTACATCCATTCTCAAGCTTCTAGATGGGATCTGAGCTAGTGACACCACCATATCTTTAATGACCCCCAGAAACTTGACTTTATTTGAATGAAAAGAGTACAAGTCTCTGTAAGGTTTAGTAATTTGTAGGTTTAGTTGTTTCATCACTGATAATGGCATAAGGTTATGCGAGGCTCTTGAATCAAACATACAATTGCGCAAGAGGAATCATGAATCGATAAAGAAATGTAAGAAAGGAGGGGTTGAAGAATCTACCTCCTCCACATGTGGACCACAAACCACCACTGGTTTATCTTCTTGGAGATTCACAGTGTCATTTACATTCACATTCTCTCTTAAATTGATAAACTCAACAATCTCTCTCTGGTAAACTGGGGTTTTGACCAACTTTGTGAGGGTCACTTGAATTCTGGTTTTCTCTAATTCTTTAGTTAGACTAAACACATGATCCTTTTTAGTATTTCTTTCATTTTAATATTCACCTCACTTCATGACTGAAATCTCTTGTGGAATGGAAACAAGTTTTCTAAAGGGATTTTTTCACTTTTGTCTTGAGAAGGCTCACCTTGAAGCATTTGAGTCTTGTTACTTGTATTCTGCTGCTACTTTCCTTTATTCAATTGTTTTGCAGGCTGTGGTTCTTGTGGAGTCGCCTTTTGTAAGGGAGTTGGAACTTGCTACTCACCTTCATCTTCTTGACTTCTAGACCTTTTCCTTGATCTCAAGTCATATTTCTTATGTAGTTCTACCTGCATAAAATCAGAAAATTGCTTCCAATACTCATCAATTTCATTCTCATCATAAATGGCACGTGTTTCAACATATTCATATTCTTCTCCCTCAACACCTAGTTCATCTTCATCTATTGCATACAATGTGGAAATCTGATCATCATGGTCCCTGGAATGCTCTGGTATTTCATCAAGATCTGCTTCTATATACAGTGGTTCTTGAATCTGATCTTGATCTTTTCTCTCCTTCTGCAAAATTTGTAGAGGTTGTCTTCTATATTGAGGATTAAAATTTCTGTTCTGTTGTGCTTGCCTCTGAGAATTCTTACTCTCCAACTCTAATTTAATCAATTTATTCGACAAAGTTTTAATTACATTACTCATATCCTCTAATGTTTGACTTTGAGAGGACTCTACTTTAGTCTTTCCCTTATCTTGGATAGGCTGTGTCTCTGGTGTTTTACCTGTAGCCACCAGATTTTCTTCTATCTCTAATGCATCAGTTAGGATCTGATCAAGGGTTGCAAATCTTTTCTCCCTCAATGTAAATTCAAAATTTGACTCAAAAGCCCCTGCAAAAGTTAATTTTGCACCAACAGGAGGGGGCTTAATCTCCATTGGAAGACTATTGTAAAATTTATTAAACCTTATGATGAATTCAACAACACCTTCATTAGACTTCTTCTTGATAGCATTAAGCTCCGTGAGTGAATACCCATGGTCTCTTTTCTCTCCCCATCTCTGGGTGAATAGGCGTTCCATCTCTTCCTGTGTTGTAATAGAATTATTAGGAAGCCCTTTAAACCATTTTGTTGCTTCTCCATCCAAGGATTGGAAAAAAATTCTTAGAACAACATCCAGGTGTTCAACATTTAGGTTTTCTGCGAAATTAAAAAATATTGATATATGATTCTCTGTTGTCTGTTCATCCTCCCCTGTGAAATGAGGAAGAATATTCAAGTATTCTTGTGGCATTTGATTCAACTATTGTGGCAATTGAATAGGTGCATACCTATTCATCAAGAATGTAGGTGCTGCCATGTTTGCTCCTGAATTTACTGAACCTTGATTACCAGCAGATGTGGAACTTGATTGAGGAGTAAATGGAGTGTGCAGAGGTGGTAATGTAGTTATAGGTTCAGGCTGAATAACTATAGCAGATACTGAAAAAGAAGCAGACTCTAAAGACTGTTCTTGAAATGAATTGGATGTAAAAGGTGACTCTTGGTCAATAAAATATGAATGTGAAAGATGTGATGAACTGTTGCCTGATGCAAACAGTGTAGGACTTGGTGTAAGTGGAGTTTTAGGCCTTCCAACCCTCTTGGAAACTAGCCTCTCAGGATCTGAAAGGGCTTGAACTTTCTGCCATGAGGTACCTGACCTTGTATGAGGCCTCTTTGGAGCAAGAGTTATTGCGTTGGTTCAAAACAACCAAATATTTCCTCCTCACCGAACAACTAGAGGAAAATATTGAAAACCCAGGGAAAAGTGTTATTGTCTTCTCTCCCCGGCAACGACGCCAATTAATGTTGTCTCTTAAGAAACCAATTTCCTAGCTGTGTAGAAATTGTGCTTAAGACATTAATGTTTATAATTATTGTCACTTGTTTGTCACTTGATTGTATGTTGTATTCTCAAATGAAGGACCCGAAAGACTTGGTTTTTTAACCCTTAATACTTAGGTGACATGAAAATCTTAAAATGCCATTTGATTGCTAAATATAAATGATGAATGAAGAAAGCTGAAGAAGTCAAAGACAATATGTTGTTTTACACAAAATCTACTATCTGTGACACTTGGAAGAAGTTAAAGATAATATGATGTCTTACACAGAAACTACTACCTATAACGTAAAAGAATTGTAGAGGTAGGAACTTCAAGTATAGGAGTGCTCTTTTAAGGGATCTTAACTTCATTTACATAAGCAAATAAAGATTTGCAACTTCATTACCATACTTAAAGGAAGAAAACATATGATGACACATAACAGAGAAGTCACAAAATCATACCCAACAATGTGTGGAAAACTTCTGATTCTTTCATTAATCAACGGTTTTATCAAGAATACAGTGGCCTAGTCTCCAGGTTCTCCAAAGTTCGAACCCTTTCTCTATAAATTTTCTTCTTTTTATACATTATGACATTTGGTAATCACCAAAACTGTCAAACTGCTTAACTATCTACTAACTGTTTAAAGTAAAAATCACTACAAAATATTACATTAGAGGGTAAAAGACACCTCATTCTCAAGAAAATAAAATAATAAGAAGTAACCGAATTTTAGAAAACTGATGATGGTTGTTTGCTGTTTAGATCTGTGGCTTGACTACTGACGAAGTTTATCTATAGATGTTTTGATAATATTTAAACTGTTTTAGCACGACACACTGCACTTTAACAAAACTCTGTGCATGGACTTGTGGGCCACCTACATATCGGAAGTGTTGTGATTGGTCAAAACACAAGGAAACTCGACCAATCATTGTCCCTTTAAAGTTTTGGTCATCATCTCTAAATTTGGATATTTTTCTAAAACAACGAAATCAGTTGATTTATGTGAAATATGCAAAATTTTCGGTTACCACAAAACTCAAAAGAATTAAAACTCTGGTTCATAAACCTATCACATCCATCTGAGCTGTGCGCGATCATCGTCTGATCACTCACCCAATGGACGATCTGATCCTTCGAAACTCAAAGAGACTTTAAGCCTTTTGAACAAAACCTTATCGTGTCCGTTTTTTCAACATCCCTTTGACTCCCACATGGACTCGATAAGAAATAAAACTGCCAGTTAAAGATTTATTGGGTCCAATTTTAAAAATAAAACTCGATTGATATCCGTTGGATCTCATCCCTTTCGATGAACGACTGTGATTGATTCGGAATTCAACGGTTTAAACTGCATTTCATACACCATCGCATCCAATTTTCGAAATAAACCTTGTCCATGTTATCCGCGCGACTACCATCGGATATATGGCCTGTTGATTGGACGACCCAGATCTTCTCATGAGTTTATCACTTTCAAAAGCCATTAATAATATAAAATCAACCATTTATTTCAAATCTCCGCATTTCCTTTTATTTCCATTATAATATAATATTTGGTTTTTCTTTCACATTTTGATTTTTCTTTCATTTTGTGATAAAACTGAAAATAAACTTAAATAACAATGGATGCTACAATACTTCCAAACTAAGAAAGTAGTGCATGAAACCCATGTCCTTCATCTCAAACTCTCTTGCAAGATCTGATCAGCCACTCATCACCAGTAAGGATCAAGTCATAAAAATATAAAATAATAATCAATAATTTACCTTCTACCACAATGTGATAAAGATTTGCATCCTCTTCACTTTTGGTGAAGCCCAAATCTGTGAGATAGTTGTCGATCCTAGTATACTAAGCACATGGTGCTTGTTTGAGTCCATACAATGCTCACTTGATTCTACACATGCGAATCTATGTCAAAGGTATCAAACCTCTATGGCTTCTCAATATAGACTTCTTCCTCAATAAATCCATTGAGGAATGCTACCTTCACACCCATCTTGTGCATCTTCCACCTCATCTGCGCTGACAATGCTAGAATTAAACTGATGGATGAGTATCTTTCTATTAGAGCAAATGTATCCTCATAGTCAATTACCTCCACCTGAGAGAACCCCTTCGCCAAACATTTGGACTTGTGTTCCTGTATGCTCCCGTCTACTGCATGCTTTACCTTGTAAAGCCATCTTGAATCAATCACTGATTTGTCTCCTGGTCTTGGAACCACTTCCCAAACAATGTTTCTTACAATGGAATCATATTCCTCTATCATAGAATCAACCCATACTAATTGTTATAAAAATTCCTTGAATGAGTATGGCTCTATCTCTGCCAGCTCACTCATCAAAGCCATGTAGCCTGTACTGATATGGTGACCTTATCTACCTGCGCTATGATGTGGGTGCTCCCACATTCTCTCTAGCATCCTGTAATAATTTGTCAACTTCCCTAGTTTGTTTCCTTCCTTCTTTGGATGTCTCTGCTTGAGTGGATATTTCCGCTCTCTTCTCCTCTGATTGTGGCTGCTCCATAAATTTTTGAGGTTATTCTGACCACTATCATCTTGAGAGATGGCAAGTACACTTGATAACTGTGAAGTGTATCTATGCACCCCACAAATATGCCAAACTTTTGCTGTCGAATCTAGATTTTTCCTTGATTTCTTGGAAACATTACAGTAAATTGATGATCCAAAGATATTTAAGTGTGACACATCTGGTTTCTTCCCTGAAAAATATTTCTATGGTGTACTCATGCCAAGAATCCTACGAGGACTCCTGTTCTGAAAATAGACTGCTGTGTTGCATGATTCAACCCACAAGTGTAGAGATAGGATTGGGTCATGCAACATTGCTCATGTTTCTCCCACAATACTTCTGTTCTTCCTCTCAAACACCCCATTCTATTGTGGGTTATGAGGTGATGTCAACTCCTGTTCAATGCCTTCCTTTGCACACAAATTTTTAAACTCATTCCACACATACTCACCACCATTATCGCCCTTGAGAGCCTTCACTTTCCTGCTAGTTTCTTTCTCAACAAGTTCTTTAAACTCAAAAAATTTGGAGAATGTCTGGTCTTTCTTTTGCATGAAGTAGATCCAACACTTCCGTGAGAAATAATCTACAAATATAACATAATACTCATGCTTGGTAGTGGAGGTTGTCGAGAAAGGTCCACATACATGAGTGGATCCTTTCAAGGATTGCATGTGCCCTGCTATCTCAATCATTGAAGGTGTCTTTTGTGTACTTACCCAATTTACTCCCTTTTCATGTATCCTGTTGCTTCAGTGCTCCATTGGGGAGGCCTGTAGATATCTTCTGCATGATCTTCGAAGCACTATGATGAAAATGGGCAAGTCTTCTATGCCATAATTTATCGAAATCAGATCTATACCTTCTCTGCTTTCGTACTCAATGTTGCAAAAAATTCCACATCTAATTTGTAGAGGTTCTTCACTCAAACCAAATCTGCTTCACTTGTCTTGTGGTGATGTGTCTCAAAAAAATATTCCTTTTACGGAATACCACATCGTAGCCATGGTCTTCCAACACAACGATGAAAACTAGATTCTTCTTCAAAACGATACATACATCACATCCTTGAGCCTGAGAGGGGAGTCACAATACCTTTGAAAAGTAATTGTACCAATGCTGGTTGCGCTGTACCTTCCATCATATCCCATGTCGATTTTCATATGGAGATCCTTCTCCTCCAAGTCATTGAAAAATTATTTGTTTCGCGTCATGTGGAATGAGGCACCGGTGTCGAGATAGCACACACTACCCATCATTGTTCTTACCATGCATGTAATGAGGGTAAAATCAAGTTCGAACTATGAATCCAAGGATTCACCCTCTACTCCTCTTGCAGTATACTTGCTTGCCTTCTTATGTGGACATTTCGTGGCATAGTGTCCAATTTCGTGACAGTGAAATCAATTGATTTTGGACAAGTCTTTCTTCTTGTCCCCTTGACCAGATTCTACTTTGGATTGGGATTTCTTACCTTTCCATTTCTTTTCTCTTCCACCCAAAGTGTAGTTCTCTTCAACCTATCCCTTGGATGAAGTCCCACCTCTGTTGTTCCACCTTATTTCTTCCTACAATAGTTCAGACCATAATCACTCCCAGCTTGGTAGTTTCTCTCTACCATTTACAAAATCTTGATAACTATGCCAACTCTTGGGAAGGCCCAAGAAGGCTAGAGCTACAAGATCTTCTTCAGGAATAGTAACACAAACCCTGCTAAGTTCATCATGACATTGTGTAAACCTGCTCAAGTACTATAGAATTGTTTCATTCTTTTGTATCTTAATACTTCGAAGCTTGTCCTTGAGTGCTAGCTTCCTATGGTCACTATTGTTCTCAAAAAACTCTGTCCGTGTTTTCCACATCATGAACTAAGTCTCTTTTCCATGGATATTTGAGACAATATGGTCCCGAACTCCCTCCAATATGATCCTCCTTGCTTTAGCCACATCCTTCTTCCACTGAGCAAGATACTTGGCACGAAATGCTGGGGGGTTTTTCTTCATTTGTATTAATGTATTCTAGTGATATGAAATGGGGACCTAAAGGCTTCTTGTCAACCTACAAGAACCTATCCCACTCCAAATCTTAAACAATTTCCAAGATCTATGCTTATGATTGATAATTTGCGGAATTAAAAGAACTGGAAATAGGTGTATGCTTTGTTTTCCTTTAACTGTTCAAGTTGTTGAGTTCATTTGCTTAAACTGATATTTAAACATATGATAGCAAATACGATGCAGAAAATAAGCAAACACATGAGACAAAAATATAACATGGAGTTCACCCTGATATCTTGGGCTATGTCTCCTTGAGCTCTAATCAACTCCACTAGGCTCTTTGGGATTATGGCTTGAATTCTTTTACAAGTCTTTGGCTCAACTCCATAGGTTTACAACTGAACCAATGGGCTTAGAATGCCATCTTACCCCTGGGTGTCCTTTAGCTGTAGACAGATCTAGACTTCTCTAGACTAATTCTTTTAGTCAGTGCTCTGAACTTCTTGAGCTTCTGGCTTCTCTGACTCCCTTAGAATTCTGCACTATCTCTGGAATTCCTTCTTCTTTCTTCTGCACAACAAACACCAGTAACAGATTGATCCTTCGATCTCTTTATTTTCTGATACTTCACTGAAGCATTTAGGCGCTGCCTCCAAACTCTGGTGGCTTTGCTTTGTTAAGCGCTCTGGCTCTACCTCCCAACCTCTGGTGGCTATCCTCTATTAAGCATCTCTGGGTTCATCGTGTTTTATAACACATTCTATTACAACAATTTCTTAAAGCATGAACTGACTTTTCATTAAAAGAATCAGTTTACAAATGAAAGGAACGGCGGGTGCGGGTAACCCAACTGTTCGACCTTCCTCCATAATAAATCCCAAAGCAGAACCCAATAATGGAATACACGGGAAAAATTCATAGAAACCCAACCGTGAGCCTAAAGCCAAAATTCAAATGAAATTCATCCGCATCTATAATCCTTTTGGGTCCACACATATCGCAAGTTGCATGTCTTTGCTGCGCTACTCCTTCGATCGCTGATCTCCGATCTATCACTTATCGCATATCAGCCCATCTCTTTAGTCAGAAAGTCGCATGTGCATTGGCCCTTTTGTATTGCCGCGATGCAATTCATCGATTGCCGATTAGCTCTATCGCACATCACATAGTTGCATGTCGCAATGTTGCAAGGCCCCTTTGTATTGTCGTGACCCGATATCCTGATCGCCGATCACATATCGCTCATTGCAATTCCTTCATACTTGCTGTTTAAGTCCTTCCCTCTGGAAACATTATGATGCGATATATCGCGACTTAATCTTGTTCGTCGATTTGCCTTTTAATTCGATGGTTCGCACTAAACCCAAAACATCAAGTAGTCTGCTCAATCTCCACTGTTGATCTGCAATCTCCAATCCAACGATTGACAATCTTTTCAGATGGTCTACTTGCACGAATATTACCTACCCGAAAAGGCGGTTTTATCTCTCCTACAGTGCGCTACGTGTCAGCTGGTGTATGGAATTGGGTGAAGACCTTCCAATACCACTTACCGCCTGAAGCCTGCCCGAAATACCATTTCCCACGGAACTCAATTCCTTTGCTGTTTTGTTCAATAATCCTTCGGGTCCGATTCATCGCATTTCTCTTAAGGCCACAGTCCAAACACACCATTGGCTTTTCTCGATGTGATAACAATGGATGACTGCTCCATTTTTTTCTCCCGTTCATTGATCTTTCGAATCCAACGACCCTTGAGCATTAACGTTGCATTTCTTTGACGGGCTTACGTTTCAATGTAGTTTCCGTGTTATACTTCAATTTAAAACATTTTCAAAGACTTGGAAGTTTTATTCAAGATCCATTTTGGATCACGCCTCCCCATTGGGAATCTTTTGGACCCCAAAAGACTGACATACTAATCTGAACTGTAGATGAGAGTAACAACACCCTCTTCTTTCAGCCTCCATACACTTGCCTTGCATAGTGCCTCTGAATCAAAGCCTTTGAACACTTCCTTCCTAGATGTGTTGGTCCTCCAGTTAAGAACTGTCTTCCTCCTTGAATTCATGTAGAACTCCTGTTAAGAAGGTTACAGAAGGTAGTTTGAACTTCTCTTCCTTGATCATTGATCCAAGGTGGCTCAAACAAATGTGAAGTTACATCTTCTTCACAAAAAATTACATTTGTACCTGTTACAAAAATGTTCTATTGACATCTTGTCAAGAACAACAAAATTACAGACAAAACTGGATGGCCTAAACTCTTGCTTCAACAAAAGAAACAGATTTCACATCTTGTGAATTACCTCCATGTCTTTACATCTGCATACAAATGATTGACTAGATAACAAGCCAACAAAAAATGCCTTTAAAAAATTGACCCTTCAAGTCAAGCATGTAGAAAAAGAACTTTAGGATTCTTTTTCAAAGATGAAACACTTCCTCATTATTTCCATCTTGGAGACAAAATCAAATTTTTCCAAGTCAACATTAACATTACATGCATGCTTAAAAACAAAGAAATCAACCCTTCAAGTTAATTATACATACATGTTCAAATACAAGGAAATCATCAACATCCCTGTGTTCATGCACATCATTCTCATGCATGCATTTCATCCTTCAACTTTTGCTTAAGTACACTGTACTTTTGAAGCTGAAATGTATATAATGTTGCAACAATAAAGTGAGCCTCCTACTCAACTTTTCCATTCACCTTCTTGGTAAAACCCTGCAACCTGCATTCTATTAGAAAATAGATGCATTATATCAATAGACATGCAACCTTTAATTGGATAAGAACTCTAACCATTTCTTAACAATCCATTTCAAAGGTGTTTCCTTTGTCTACACATCGTCATCAACATGTGAATCATCCTGAAATACATCAATTATGGAAACTTCTTTTCCATTCTTGCCATTCTCTTTTTCCACCTTCTTCAAGTTTCGTGGAAGCATTGTTGGATTCAGAGTCCAACACTTTTTAGAAATGTGTCCTTGCTTATGGCAATAAGTGCAACGCATGCGCATCTTCTAAACAACATGATTTTACTTGTCCAATGGACCTTTTCCTTCTTGCTTCTTTTCCTTGAAAAGTTTCCTGTATGCGGCCATTCTCTTCCAACATCTAGAAACACTATGGTTATCCAAACCACAAAAGGAACATGCAATTCTTTTCCCATGCCTATATGGAAATTTACCATGCTTTACACAATCAAAAGGAATATGATTAGAACTAGATTTATACCTTTCTATTTCACCTTTATTACCTTCATGAGGAGGTGAGTCAAATGAAGAAGTGACTCCCTTTGGATCACCATCAATCTCTTCACCGCTTTCAGAGTTTCCACAACTCTCTGGTCCAAGTGCATGCTTATGAACACCTTCTTCCTGAAAATTATGTTTCAATCTATTGCATTCCCCATGAATACAATCTCTACGCTTTTGAGGTAGAAGAGCTGAAATGAAACTCCTTCTTGGAACAATTTCAATTGTCTTCATGGCAGCTTTGGAACTTTCTCCACAAGATTGTCCATAGCCAAGACCCAAATACTTAGGCCTTTCCTCAACCATTATTGGCTCAACAATACCTTGTGCATGTTTTCCCAATCCTTTTCATTCATAGCCCATTTTGGACATTAACTTGGAACCTATGCCTCTAGTATGTTTTTCAAAAGAATCAATATAAAAATTCTTAGAGGAAATTGAAGACAAAATGGAATTGTTTACCTCTTCTTCAAGCCGATACTTGACTAAGGCTTATTTGGAAACAAGGATTTGTGTCTCCAAATCATGCACCCTTTCCAGGTTCATATTTTCAATATGAAGTTGTTTCTCCATTTCTTGCAATTTGTTAGAAAGAAACTGCTTCCTTTCCTTCATGGAATTCAACTGCTCTCGAAGTCCAACACTCATTTCTCTCACCATATCCATCATGATGAAGAAGTCTTGCTTCATGTATTCATCAAAGAATCTTGTGATGAAGGAAGGATTTGAGGACTCACTTGTAGAAGTAGTCATTATCAAAATGAACAAAAAAACTTCAAACAAGATTAACAAAGTGCTTATTCAAGCAACCTTTTGCAACCTCTTGTGCTTCAAGGATTGCTTTGAGGTCCTTTGGGATAATAAGAATGCATTCAACCCTTCTTCCTTATTTTCCTCTCCTGGACTTAGCTAACAACAAATTTCCCTTCATCTTTGAAAACTCAAACAATAGTCAGTTTAAAAACAATCAAACAATAGAATCCGTTGTACTGTTTAAACACCTTTCAAGTTAAACAAGAAAATAGATTGATCTGTCAATCAAGCATCCTGATTTGTTACCACTTTCATCATGATACCATCTGCTTCATGATACCACCTGCTCCATGATACCACTTGCTCTAGTATAACTTGGTGTGATATAATCAGTTCTGATATCACCTTCTTTGAAGGTGGGGTTAATCAACCTGATGCTATCATATAACCAGGTTTGATACCACCTGATATGAAATGGGGACCTAAAGGCTTCTTGTCAACCTACAAGAACCTCTCCCACTCCAAAGCTTAAACAATTTCCAAGATCTATGCTTATGATTGATAATTTTCGGAATTAAAAGAATTGGAAATAGGTGTATGCTTTGTTTGCCTTTAACTGTTCAAGTGCTTGAGTTCATTTGCTTAAACTGACATTTAAACATATGACAGTAAATACAATGCAACAAATAAGCAAACACATAAGACAACAATATAACATGGAGTTCACCCTGATATCTTGGGCTACATCTCCTTGAGCTCTAATCAACTCAAATAGGCTCTTTGAGATTATGGCTTGAATTCTTTTACAAGTCTTTGACTCAACTCCATAGGTTTACAACTGAACCAATGGGCTTAGAATGCCATCTTACCCCTGGCTGTCCTTTAGCTGCAAACAGATCTAGACTTCTCTGGACTAATTCTTTCAGTCAGTGCTCTGGGCTTCTTGAGCTTCTGGCTTCTCTGACTCCCTTAAAATTCTGCACTGTCTCTAGAATTCCTTCTTCTTTCTTCTACACAAAAAACACCAGCAACAGCTTGATCCTTCAATCTCTTTGTTGTTGATACTTCACTGAAGCATTTAGGCATTGCCTCCAACCTCTGGCAGATTCGCTTTGTTAAGCGCTCTGGCTCTGCCTCCCAACCTCTGGTGGCTATCCTCTCTTAAGCATCTCTGGGTTCATCGTGTTTTATAACATGTTCTGTTACAACAATCGCTTAAAGTGTGAACCGAATGTTCATTAAAAGAATCAATTTACAAATGAAAGGAACGACAGGCACGGGTAACCTAACCGTTCGGCCTTCCTTGGCATAAATCCCGAAACAGAACCCAATAATGGAATACACGGGAAAACTTCATAGAAACCCAACCGCGAGCCTAAAGCTAGAACTCAAATGAAATTCAGCTGCATCTATAATCCTTTCAAATCCGTACATAGCGCAAGTCGCATGTCTTGCTGCGCTACTCCTCCAATTGCCGATCTCCGATCTATCGCTTATCGCATATTGATCCATTGCTTTAATCAACAAGTCGCATGTGCATTGGCTCTTTTGTATTGCCACGATGTGATTCACCAATCGCCGACCGGCGCTATCACACATTGCATAGTCGCATGTCGCAATGTTGCAAGGCCCTTTGTATTTTCGTGACCCAATTTCCCGATCGCCGATCGCATATTGCTCATTGCAATTCCCTCATACATGCGGTTTAAGTCCTTCCCTTTGGAAACATTGCGATGCGATATATCGCGACTTAATCTTGTCCGTCGATTTGCCTTTTAATCTGACGGTTTGCACTAAACCTAAAACATCAAGCAGTCCACTCAATCTCCACCGTTGATCTGCGATCTCCGATCCAACGGTTGACAATCTTTTCGAATGGTCTACTTGCACGGAGATTACCTTCCTGAAAAAGTGGTTTTATCTCTCCTGTGGCGCACTACGTGTTGGCTGGTGTATGGAACCGGGTGAAGCCCTTCCAATACCACTTACCGCCTGAAGCCTGCTTAAAATACCATTTACCACAGAACTCAATTCCTTCGTTGTTTTTTTCAATAATCCTTCGGGTCTGCTTCATCGCATTTCTCATAAGGCCATAGTCCAAACACACCACTGGATTTTCTCTGATGTGATAACAATGGATGACTACTCCATTTTTTTTCTCTCGTCCGTTAATCTTGCGGATCCAACGACCCTTGAGCATTAACGCTTCATTTCTTTGACGGGATTACGTTTCAACGTAGTTTCTGTGTTATACTTTCATTTAAAACATTTTCGAAGACTTGGAAGGTTTATTCAAGATCCATTTTGGATCACACCTCCCCATTGGGAATATTTTGGACCCCAAAAGACTGACATACTGATCTAAACCGTAGATGAGAGTAACAACACCCTCTTCTTTCAGCCTCCATACACTTGCCTTGCATAGTGCCTCTGAACCAAAGCCTTTGAATACTTTCTTCCTGGATGTGTTGGTCCTCCGATTAAGAACTATCTTCCTCCTTGACTTCATGCAAAACTCCTGCTGAGAAAGTTACAAAAGGTAGTTTGAACTTCTTTTCCTTGATCATTGATCCAAGGTGGCTCAAACAAATGTGAAGTTACATCTTCTTCACAAAAAATTACATTTGTACCTGTTACAAAATTTTTCTATTGACATCTTGTCAAGAACAACAGAATTATAGACAAAACTGGATGGCCTAAACTCTTGCTTGAACAAAAGAAACATATTTCACAACTTGTGAATTACCTCTATGTCTTTACATCTTCATACAAATGATTGACTAGATAACAAGCCAACAAAACATGCCTTTAAAAAATTGACCCTTCAAGTCAAGCATGTGAAAAAAGAACTTTAGGATTCTTTTTCAAAGATGAAACACTTCCTCATTATCTCCATCTTGAGACCAAATCAACTTTTTCCAAGTCAACTTTAACATTACATGCATGCCTAAAAACAAAGAAATCAACCCTTAAAGTTAATTACACATACATGTTTAAATACAAGGAAATCATCAACATCCCTGTGTTCATGCATATCATTCTCATGCATGCATTTCATCCTTCAATTTTTGCTTAAGTAAACTGTACTTTCGAAGCTAAAATGTATATAATATTGCAGCAATAAAGTGAGCCTCCTACTCAACTTTTCCATTCACCTTCTTGGTAAAACCCTGCAACTTGCATTCTATTAGCAAATAGATGCATTATATCAATAGACATGCAACCTTTAATTGGATAATAACTCTAACCATTTCTTACCAATCCATTACAAAGGTGTTTCCTTTGTCTGCACATCATCATCAACATGTGAATCATCTTGAAACACATCAAATATGCCAAATTCTTTTCCATTCTTGCCATTCTCTCTTTCCACCTTCTTCAAGTTTCATGGAAGCATTGTTGGATTCAGAGTCCAAGACTTTTTAGCAATGTGTCCTTGCTCATGGAAATAAGTGCAACGCATGTGCATCTTCTTAATAGCATGATTTTCCTTGTCCAATGGACCTTTGGCTTCTTGCTTCTTTTCCTTCAAAAGTTTCCTGTATGCAGCCATTTTCTTACAACATTTAGAAACACTATGGTTATCCAAACCACAAAAGGAACATGCAATTCTTTTCCCATGCTTATATGGAAATTTACCATGCTTTACACAATCAAAAGGAATAGGATTAGAACCAAATTTATACCTTTCTCTTCCACCTTTATTACCTTCATGAGGAGGTGAGTCAAATTAAGAAGTGGTTCCCTTTGGATCACCATCAATCTCTTCACTGCTTTCAAAGTTTCCACAACTCTCTGGTCCAAGTGCATGCTTATGAACACCTTCTTCTTGAAAATGATGTTTCAAGCTATTTCATTCCCCATGAATACAATATTTACACTTTTGAGGTAGAAGACCTGAAATGAAACTCCTTCTTGGAACGGTTTCAATTGTCTTCATGGCAGCTTTGGAAATTTCTCCACAAGATTGTCCATAGCCAAGACCCAAATACTTAGGCCTCTCCTCAAACATTATTGGCTCACAATACCCTATGCATGTTTGCTCAATCCTTTTCATTCATAGCCCATTTTGGACATTAACTTGGAACCTATGCCTCTGGTATGTTTTTCAAAAGAACCAATATAAACATTCTTAGAGGAAATTGAAGACAAACTATAATTGTTTACCTCTTCTTCAAGCCGATACTTGACTAAGGCTTCTTTGGAAACAAGGAGCTGTGTCTCCAACTCATGCACCCTTTCCAGGTTCATATTTTCAATATGAAGTTGTTTCTCCATTTCCTGAAATTTGTTAGAAAGAAACTGCTTCTCTTCCTTCATGGAATTCAACTGCTCTCGAAGTCCAACACTCATTTTTCTCACCATATCCATCATGATGAACAAGTCTTGCTTCATGTCTTCATCAAAGAATCTTGTGATGAAGGAAGGATTTTAGGACTCACTTGTAGAAGCAGTCACTATCAAAATTAACAAAAGAACTTCAAACAAGCTTAAAAAAGAGCTTATTCAAGCAACCTTTTGCAAAAAACCTCTTGTGCTTCAAGGATTAATTTGAGGTCCTTTGGGATAAGAAGAATGCCTTCAACCCTTCTTCCTTGTTGTACTCTCCTGGACTTAGCTAACAACAACTTTCCCTTCACCTTTACAAACTCAAACAATAGTCAGTTTACAAACAATCAAACAGTAGAATCCTTTGTATTGTTTAAACACCTTTCAAGCTAAACAAGAAAAGAGATTGCTATTTCAATCAAGCATCCTGATTTGATACCACTTGCATCATGATACCATCTTCTTCATGATACCACCTACTCCATGATACCACCTCCTCTAGTATAACTTGGTCTGATATAACCAGTGCTGGTATCACCTTCTTTGAAGGTGGGGTTAATCAACCTGATGCTCTCATATAACCAACTCTGATATAACCAGCTCTGATACTACCTGATATGAAATGGGGACCTAAAGGCTTCTTGTTAACCTACAAGAACCTCTCCCACTCCAAAGCTTAAACAATTTCCAAGATCTATGCTTATGATTGATAATTTGCGGAATTAAAAGAACTGGAAATAGGTGTATGCTTTGTTTGACTTTAACTGTTTACATGCTTGAGTTCATGTGCTTAAACTGATATTTAAACATATGACATTAAACATGACGCAACAAATAAGAAAACACATAAGACAACAATATAACATGGAGTTCACCTTGATATCTTGGGCTACATATCCTTGAGCTCTAATCAACTCGACTAGGCTCTTTGGGATTATGGCTTGAATTATTTTCCAAGTCTTTGACTCAACTCCATAGGTATACAAATGAACCAATGGGATTAGAATGCCATCTTACCCCTGGCTGTCCTTTAGCTACAGATAGATCTAGACTTCTTTGGACTAATTCTTTCAGTCAGTGCTCTGAGCTTCTTGATCTTCTGGCTTCTCTGACTTCCTCAGAATTCTGCATTGTCTCTGGAATTCCTTCTTTTGTCTTCTGCATAACAGACACCCGCAAAAACTTGATCCTTTGATCTCTTTGCTGTTTGATACTTCACTTAAGCATTTAGGCGCTGCCTCCAACCCCTAGTGGCTTCACTCTGTTAAGCACTCTGGCTTTGCCTCCCAACCTCTGGTGGCTATCCTCTGTTAAGAATCTCTGGGTTCATTGTGTTTTATAACACATTCTCTTACAACAATCGCTTAACGCGTGAACCGACTGTTCATTAAAAGAATCAGTTTACAAATGAAAGGAACGACGGGCGCGAGTAACCCAACTGTTCGGCCTTCCTCCGGCTTAAATCCTGAAACATAACCCAATAATGGAATACACGAGGATTGTCATGAAAAGGCAGCTTTAGATGTTGATGATTTTCATCTGAAGGAAAATATTGCAAGTAGCCATGATGAGGTTGAACCTGTAATTGAAAAGGTTGAGAAACATGTTATTACTATGGTTGTAGTGACCACAATCATTGTAGAAGCTATAGTTGCATATGCTCAAGCTGCTTCCCAAGTGTTTCATATTCTCATTTTCTTTATTTTCTATCATTCTTACTCTACGATATGATATCAAAGCACTTGAATTTTTCATTCATATTTATGCTATATAATCTTCGTATTTTATGTCTAAGGCAGAACGTTGAACATGGTACTTTCAACATGCGTCGCTTGTTGTATTACCATGATTATCTATTCATTTTGTTTGTATCATTCTTTGTATTAAATCCGAGTTATTGCATAACATTGATGCAAATGTCAAGGACGCTCGGAATATAAGGCCTGCTTTTGTGAAAGTCAGTGCTCTTTTTGCATTTAATTCTACAATTGGAAGAGTGGCAAAGATGACTATAGAATTGGTGGTGAATGATGTGAACAACAATGAGAATTTATTGAAGGGGACAAATTTGGTGCTTACTATGGTCCATTCTAGCTGCAGTGTCTTCATTCGAACTATGGAAGGTTCACAAGTAATCTTTGTTTTTCTTACCTTGATTATTTGGTGTTTACATGAAAGCTTAGTTTTATTTTGAAAAATTTGGATTCCTTTATTTCTTATTTCTAAATGAATGGTTAAAAATATTAATATACTAAGCAACATGCAAGATGCACTATTTCAAAAAATTACCTTCACAAAATTGACCAAAAGTTTGAGTTTTGGAGCACCAAACATAAATCTTGCTCTCAAATTTATAGGATTTGGGGATTCCTTAAATTGGAGTTTTGAAAAAGAATGCATTCTAGAAATGGATGTTAAAAGGATAAGCTATACACATGGAAAACATTTTGGAAAAGAATCCTAAAATATTTGAGAACACTAAGAGTGATGGGTGCTAGATCTATAACAATATGGTATCTCAGACCTCTACACTTTGTACAAAATGGTCCTTTGGCTTCTTAGTATCCATTGAATTCTTAGTATGACGTGAAATTATTTCTGGTTAAAGTAGAAAATTTTTGAATCTTCTACCAAGAGACCTCATAGGGATGAATTAATCACGATAAAGAAAGATAGAACAAGTAAAATCAAATCCCATATTAAAATTTATTAATAACGAAGTAATTTCCATTAACATTGAAATCCTCATTAACATAAAGATAGAACAATATCACAGGGTGTAGAAATTAATGTGTAGATGTTGGGTGCAACCCAACTTGGCCAGTTTTTGGGCAAGGATTCCGAATTTTGTGGAGCGCACAGTACAAAGGATGCTGCAAAGTGCAAAGTGGACTGTGCGATAGAGGACAATGAAGACCGCACAACAAACTCACTTCAGAATATAGGGGATTCTCAATGAAGCCCCTCACTTTTTGTAAAAGCATATAATATTGTAGAAGTTGAATTGTTTTGGACCATAGTCCCTTGTATTTTGGAAACCATGGTATTGGGTCCATGGTAAGGTAGCGACGTAATCATTCAATGTAATAGTATATATAGGGATGAATAATAAAGAAGGAAGGCATGATTGGTTCTAGATCTGTGTTTATGGTTGTATCTTTGTGATCCGTACTTCAAAGAAAGGGGTGAGGCTCTGCAGTTGAGTGTGCAGAGGCCTGGGTATGCAACTTAGTGTGCAGACCATCTGCAATTTAGTTCACAGATAACCTGCAACTATGTGCATAGGGAAATAACGGTTTGTTGTACCTAATTCTCTATTATAAGCAATAGTTCTTGTGGACGTAGTCCCACATTGGGATGAACCACGGTAAAATTTGTCTTCATGTGTTTTTCTTTTTATCTGCACTTTATTTTAGTACTGTGAAGTTTATCCTTTGGATTCTTAGTATCCATTGGATTCTTAGTATGACGTGAAATTATTTCTGGTTAAAGTAGCAAAATTGTGAATCTTCTATGAAGAGACCTCATAGGGATAAATTAATCACGATAAAGAAAGACAAAACAAGTAAAATAAAATCCCCTACCAATTTTTTTTAATAATGAAGTGATTTCCAATAACATTGAAATCCTCATTAACATAAAGATAGAATGATATTAGAGGGTGTATAAATTAATGTGTAGATTCTAAAAAACTCATGAAATTTTCTAAATCACAAGACTAGAAGCTACTCTACTGATCTGCAGAAGTAAATTCTCGATCGAGAACAAAAATCATTAACATGCATCAAGATTCAACACACATACAAAAATATTTATCTTGGGGAAATAAACTGCTCAAAACCCCTTACTATCTGTATTGCATTAGTCAAAGAATCGAGATGAATACAATATGCTCTGCTCAAGCTTGAGCTCAACCTGCCCCTATATATTTTATCCTCTGCCTGACTATCTGACCTTGGCCAATACTTAGCCAAAATTTCAAGCCTCACATGAGGAATGTCATGAAAAGGAAGCTTTAGATGTTGATGATTTTCATCCAAAGGAAAATACTGCAAGTAGCCATGATGAGGTTGAGCCTGTAACTGAAAAAGTTGAGAAACATGTTATTACTATGGTTGTAGTGACCACAATCATTGTAGAAACTATAGTTGCATATGCTCAAGGTGCTTCCCAAGTGGTTCATCTTCTCATTTTCTTTATTTTCTATCATTCTTACTTTATGATATGATATCAAAGCAATTTTTCATTCATATTTATGCTATATAATCTTTGTATTTTATGTCTAAGTTAGAATGTTGAACATGGTACTTTCAACATGTGTCGCTTGTTGTATTACCATGATTATCTATTCATTTTTTTGTAGCATTCTTTGTATTAAATCCATGTTATTGCATAGACATTGATGCAAATGTCAAGGACACTCGAAATATAAGGCTTGCTTTTGTGAAAGTTAGTGTTCTTTTGCATTTAATTCTACACTTATAAGAGTGGAAAATACGACTAGAGAATTGGTGGTGAATGATGTGAACAACAATGAGAATTTATTGAAGGGGACAAATTTGGTGCTTACTATGGTCGATTCTAGTTGTAGTGCCTTCATCGGAACTATGGAAGGTTCATAAGTAAACTTTATTTTTCTTACCTTGATTATTTGGTGTTTACATGAAAGCTTAGTTTTATTTTGAAAAATTTGGATTCCTTTATTTCTTATTTCTGAATGAATGGTTAAAAATATCAATATACTAGGCAACATGCAAGATGTACTATTTCAAAAAATTACCTTCACAAAATTGACCAAAAGTTTGAGCTTTGGAGCGCCAAACATAAATCTCACTCTCAAATTTATAGGATTTGGGGATTCCTTAAATTGGAGTTTCGAAATAGAATGCATTCTAGAAATGGATGTTAAAAGGATAAGCTATACACATGGAAAACATTTTGGAAATGAATCCTAAAATATTTGAGAACACTAAGAGTGATGGGTGCTGGATCTATAACAATATGGTAGCTTAGACCTCTACAATTTGTACAAAATGGTCCTTTGGCTTCTTAGTATCCATCGGCTTTCTTAGTATGACATGAAATTATTTCTTGTTAGTGTGTAGACCATCTGCAGTTTAGTGCACAGATAACCTGCAACTATGTGCACAGGGAAATAACGGTTTGTTGTACCAAATTCTCTATTATAAGCAATAGTTCTTGTGGAAGTAGTCCCACATTGGGATGAACCATGATAAAATTTGTCTTCATGTGTTTTGCTTTTAAACACTTAATACTTAGGTGACATGAAAATCTCAGAATGCCATTTGATTGCTGAATATAAATGGTGAATGAAGAAATCTGAAGAACTCAGAGAAAATATGTTGTTTTACACAGAATCTACTATCTGTGACACTTGGAAGAAGTTAAAGATAATGTGATGTCTTACACAGAAACTACTATCTGTAACTTAGAATAATTGCAGAGGTAGGAACTTCAAGTATAGGAGCACTCTTTTAAGGGATTTTAACTTCATTTACATAAGCAAATAAAGACCTGCAACTTCATTATCATACTTAAAAGGAAGAAAACATATGGTGACACATAGCAGAGAAGTCACAAAATCATACCCAACAATGTGTGGAAAACTTCTGATTCTTTCATTAATCAACAATTTTATCAAGAATACAGTGGCCTAGTCTCTAGGTTCTCCAATGTTTGAACCCTTTCTTTGTAAATTTTCCTCTTTTTATACATTATGAGACAGTTGGTAATCACCAAAACTGTCAAACTGCTTAACTATCTACTAATTATTTAAAGTAAAAATCACTACAAAATATTACATTTGAGGGTAAAAGACACCTCATTCTCAAGAAAATAAAATAACAATAAGTAACAGAATTTAGAAAAATGATGATGGTTGTTCACTATTCAGATCTGTGGCTTGACTGCTGACAAAGTTTATCTGTAGATGTTCTGATAATATTTAAATTGTTTTAGCACAACATGCTGCACTTTAACAAAACTCCATGCATGGACTTGTGGGCCACCTACATATCAGAAGTGTTGTGATTGGTCAAAACATAAGGAAACCCGACCAAAACAAATTTTAATTTGTTTTAGACATTTTAACTAGTAAAAATTTAATGATTTTTTTTGGTAAACTTGTAAACATACATACATACATACATACATACATACATACATACATACATACATACATACATACATACATACATACATACATACATATATATATATATATATATATATATATATATATATATATATATATATATATATAAACCATGTCTATGGTCTACATCTTGACTAGCTCTAGTATGCTTGAGTGGAAATCAAACTGAGAAGATTTGACAAGGTTCAAACTAGATCTTTCCAAATCTACAGTTGAAGCTAGTAGTAGCGAGGCTCATCATTATAATAGATACAAAAATTGGCTATGAAAGACATAAAAACCAGGTAAGAAAAAACACTGGAAACATGAATTTAATAAACCATGGGTATTTTTCAGCGTATTGATGGTGGGTTTGTGCCAGAGAGAGACCATAAAATTAAACAACTATAGCAAACATTCAGGGTGGTTGAGACATGGTGGATCCCTATCATGAAACACTGTTGTCTTCGTTCATTGCATTCTACCATCCATAATCTAATATAGCAAGTGGAGCTCCTCCATCCAATGTGATGATTATAGAACACACAAAGCTGTTTCCCTCTTACTTACTAGGATTGGTAGACTGAATGACATATTCTAGCTAAAATATGAAACCAACCCAAACTTGCCTTGAACATTCCTTCAATCATTTCAAAACCCTCACCCAATTGATTAATAACTTCCATTTCCATTGCCATTGAATGAATGCTCGCTGGTGAGTAACTACCCCAATGTTCTCTCGCTTAGGGTGAATTCAATGCCATATCCAGGACCTTCTTGATCCAACATGTGCTCAAACACCTCACTTTCGAAATCCACCAGATTCTCCAAATTTTTCGTCGCCTTACGTGCTATCCTCATGGGCCTTGTATGTGTGGTAAAGAAATTCAGTGCATTGGGGTTAATATTGATTACACTGACAAGTGACATGATGGGTGTTTACAACATCAACAAAATATGTATGTTCCTCATATGAAAGATACAACATTGTATTTATATATCTTTGAGAGTTAGCTCAATTGGTTGAGTTTTTGTACTTAAAGCATATTTATTGTTGAGAAATCGTCAACTCAATTTTATTGACACCCTTAGAGTTAAATTTTATTCATAAATAGTTTTAAAATAATTTTAAAAATGATAAATTTCAAAGTGAACATTAATATTTTTAAATATTAAAATAAAAGATTTCTTCATAGAATATTGATTTAATATTTTTATTAAATTTATTATAAAACTAAAAACATTCTCAAAACCATTATATATATAAAATTATATATGATAATCGTTTTAATACAAAAACTCTAAATTTTAATATATATATTTATTTATTTATTTATTTTTTAAAATTTTCCATAGAGATGAATTATAATAATAGATGTGATATTAAATTAAGTTAGATGAATATTAAATTAACGTGTGAGCTTTTCGGTAAATTCTTCCGCATAAAAAGAATGATAATTACTTTAAGTATGGATCAGTTTAGCCAACCCTTCAAGATTGGAAAACTTTATAATTTATTCACAATTTAAAATAATGATTATAGTTAAAATGAAAACTGAAATAATATTTATTGCGCTGAAAAAGCAAGATTATTATAATTTAATGGTTTTTAATATTCAAATAAAATAATACAGGATTATTATTATTTAAAATTTTATTTAAATAATTTTAATATTTACTGATATAATTTTTAAATATGGGTTTAATTGTATTTGAAACTTTAATTAATATTTAGTATTATATGTTATTAGGATTATGTTTTTAATTATATTATATGTTATTAGGATTATGTTTTAATAACTAAAAGTGTTTTATAAATATAATAATATATTATTAGTTTGTTTTTATTTTAATTTACTTTATAATTGTAAAATGTTTGATAAAATGAAAAAAATATTAAATTAATATAATCTACCACATTCAAGTATTAAGAAGGATTTATTTTTTTGAGATGAAAATTTCTTTTGGAGTGAAAAGAGATTTGATCTCTCTCCACTCTTCATAGTTCATGAGTTAAAATGGATTTAGCCTGGTCTAATTTCACCCTTTAAATATGCTATGTTCATCATGAATACCATGGTTTTTCAAGACCATTAGTAATTTTTTTTTAGGTTTATTTTTATTTTTATTTTATTTTGACTATAAAATATTTACATTATATTAATCTTTTTATTTAATTATTATTATAACATATTTACCATACTAAGTTAGAGAGCACCTCACAAAACAAATATATATTTATTACAATAACAAATGTTATCATTTATTCTATTTTATTATTCTGATTTAATAAAAATAATTCATTTTATTTTATTATTATAATTTAATAATTAAATATAAAAATAAATATAATAACATATTACTCATATTTGTATTTTTTTTAATACATTTAATAATAAGACATGATAATAATCAACAATTATATATTTGGTCAAATTATATTAGTTTATTTTAATAATTAATATGGTTTAAAAAATGTTATATATATGTAGAAAAATTAAAATAATATTTAATAATTATAGATATATATATATGAATGAATATTTTAGTTTATTTTATAGTAAGCTCATATATTTAAATGGTTTTTTAAATAATAAAAAAATTAAACTATTTTAATGTTTTGAAGTTAATGTTATGTTTTAAATTAATTAAAAAACACTAAATAGAAAGCTCCTCTTGGTTTGGAGATGTAAAATCTCTACTATGGTTTTTTAAATAATAAAAAAATTAAACTATTTTAATGTTTTGAAGTTAATGTTATGTTTTAAATTAATTGAAAAACACTAAATAGAAAGCTCCTCTTGGTTTGGAGATGTAAAATCTCTACTAACAGGGTCAACCACATGAAGGTGAGAGCTTATATGACCCCAAAAACGGTCCATCATTGGCATGGGACTAACCACTGACGCGCACCCACACAATCCATTGCCAATGAGGCACAATCACTCACATGCATACATGCACACAACAAACAAAGGTGCACACAAACATACACATACCTAAAGACATTACACATATTGACTCACAACGTGACATGTTCACATGCATCACATTTATTATGCTTATTATGAATTTTAGAATTAACGTTAGCTTATGCATGTGATGAAGATTGAATAAAAATATTATGATGTTGACAATTACATTTATTTTATAAGTTAATTAATATGTTATGAAAATGGAGAAATATTTATATTCTTTATTATTTTTAAAACAATAATCATCATTAGCAAAATTTGAGAATTAATATTTTTTGCTCATATTATTAAATTTTAGTACAGTGAAAAAGAAAATTATAAATTATTAAAATTAATGAATTCTTAAATAAAATTAATTGAATTTATTTCTTGTATTGAATTTAATATTAAATAATTAATTGATATGTATCATTACAAATTGATGATATTATAAATGTCATGTTATTGTTTCTTCTTTTATAAGGGATTTGAACCTTGAGTCTCATGGTTTGCATAATATTTTATGTACTTAGAAGGCTAATATTATTTATTTTTTAATGTTATTATAATATGTATATTATTTTTCATTTTAAAATGATAAATTAATATTATCAATCTTAGGGAAAAAAATAAGAAATGAAAAATAAAATAATAAAAAATTGATTAAAAAAATAAAATAAAAAGCCAAAATTATAATATATCAATAATAATAATAATAATAATAATAATAATAGTATTTTCACAAATATTTAAACTAATGTATTACAAGTTAATATTCTAAATAATATATTTATATATAGAAATAATGATAGTATATTTATAATCATTCATATATATATATATATATATATATATATATATATATACACACAAACTACACTCATATATCTACAAGTAAATAATATATATACAAATATAACAAGGAAATATTCATACCAACATAGAGAATACATTCATACTCATACAAATAATACAATTATGCAAGACACATACAAGTATAGAAAACAATAGATTCATACACATACAAAGGATATAATTAAGCAAGACACGTACAAATGTAGCAAAGAATAGATTTATAAGCACATAAAAGATATGTTCATACACATACAAAGAATACAAGTAATCTAAGGCACACAAAGATTCATGTACACATAAAGAATACAAGTAAACAAGGCACACACAAATATAACAAAGAATAGATTCATGTACACATAAATAATATATTCATACACATACAAAGAATACAATTATGCAAGACACATATAAGTATAGCAAAGAATAGATTCATACAGTCAAAGAATAGATTCATGCACGTACAAAGAATACAATTAAGCAAGACACATACAAATGTTGAAAAGAATAGATTCATACACACATAACGGACATATTCATACACATTCAAAGAATACAAGTAATCTAAGGCACACACAAATCCAACAAAGAATAGATTCATATACACATAATGAATACAAGTAAATAAGACACACACATATATAGAAAAGAATAGATTCATGTACACATAGATAATATATTCATACACATACAAAAAATACAATTATGCAAGACACATACAAGTATAGCAAAGAATAGATTCATACACATACAAAGAATACAATTAAGCAAGACACATACAAATGTAGCAAAGAATAGATTCATACACACATAAAGGACATATTCATACACATACAAAGAATACAAGTAATCTAAGGCAAACACAAATGCAACAAAGAATAGATTTATGTGCACATAAAGAATACATGTAAACATGGCACACACAAATATATCAAAGAATGGATTCATGTACTCATAAATAACATATTCATACACATACAAAGAATACAATTATGAAAGACACATATAAGTATAGCAAAGAATAGATTCATACACTCAAAGACTAGGTTCATACACATACAAGGAATACAATTAGGCAAGACACATACAAATGTAGCAAAGAATAGATTCATACACACATAGAGGACATATTCATACACATACAAAGAATACAAGTAAGCAATACACACACAAATACAACAAAGAATAGATTCATATACATACAAAGAATAGATGTAAATAATATACACACAATTATAGCAAAAAATACAGTCATACATGTACAAGTAAACAATATCCCTACACTAGAATACTCAAAAAGTACACACATAAGCAAATAATGAAGGAATATTGAAAAGCACTCAAAATAATACAAGCAAATATTAAAAAAAACACATTTAAATACACACAAACAGTGAAACCACCACTCTAACACTCAAGGCATAGTCAAACAATACACTCATATAAATACAAATAAACAATGAAAGAATACTAAAAAACATGCAAAATGAGACATTCCTAAACATAGAAGAATACACACTCCAAAGAAATAAATACAACTAATGAAAACACTTTATCTCAATAATACATTCACACACATCAGATAGAAGGAGATACCTTGATAGATACCAAAACAAAAACCTTAACAAATAAATTCTAACTACTGAAATGCAACTAATAAAAATATTATCTCAATTCAAAAAATAATACATTCATATATAAAAAAATAGGCATTCAAGAATATATTTATTGTATATAAATAATAAAACCAATACACAAACATTTAGATATATTTATACAAATAAATAATAAAAACTATTAAAATATTTACAAACACAAACACTCTAAATAATATAGGAGTATTTGATATAAATTTATAGAAATATCAACAAAAAAATTAAATTATATTTATTTATATATATGAAAAGAAGGTAAAAAAAATAATATAAATATCCTAATAACATATTTGTAATAAAAAAAAATCAAAGTCTTAAAAAAATCAAAACCAAAAGTCAAAAAGTAAAATAGAAATTTAAGAATAGAAATAAATTTAAGTTATAATTGTTACATAATTTATGTGAATGAGAGTGATTTTTCATTTTGTGTGTATGCAGTGAAGAAGTTTAAAACATTGAAAATATGTTAAATGATTTATGTGAATAAATTTGACTTTGCCATTTGTTTGTGTATGTGGGGAAGATGCTTAAAACATTGAAAAAATGTTAAATGATTCATGTGAATAAAGCTGATTTTTTCATTTGTATGTGTATGTGGGGAAGACTTATAAAACATTGAAAAAATGTTAAATGATTTATGTGACTAAAAGTGATTTTGCCATTTGTGTGTGTGTTGGTAAGATGTTTAAAACTTGTTTATACATTATTATTATAATAAAAGGATATATGTGTGTTTGTGCATATTGGAGTTGCTATAAACTAAAGATCATGAAAAACATGAGCACAAGGAACACAACTCAAAGGAGGGTTACCATTTAACCCTCCTAAGAGATCATGAAAAGCATGAGCACAAGGAACACAACTCAAAGGAGGGTTACCATTTAACCCTCCTAAGAGCCTTTTGGAGGGGTTGAATCCCCCTCCACAAAAAAAAAGCCTACTCCTTTTATTAATGATAGTTTGTGTTCATGTACATTTTTTGATGGGCCCATCTAAACAAAAAAAAATACACCTTTTTCTAATTACATCATTACAAAAAGTAAAAATAGATAATGTCTTCGAGGACAGGGGCACCTTTGGTATTGATAAATTTTCTGCAATATACAACATTGAAATAATATTGTTAATATACAAACTTTTCATAACAACTTGTAACATAATTAAATGCACCATTCCTAAAAAAAATCTATAACATATATATTTATATATAATCATATATAACATATATATTTATATGTAATCATAAATCCATAATGCATGACAAATATTCAATTCCCACGTGCCAAAAAAAGCAAAAATTGAGCTCCTATGTGCAATTGCATTCCACTAAGCATCACAGTGGGAATCCATTATAACCCATAGCAACATTAAAGTTCAAATTAAGTGTAAAATTAAATTGATTACATAATACACAAAAATTAAACCAGTGAATGCTAATTGGCAATTTCTAATAATAAAAAAATCCACTCACACAGCGCTTTGCACTACGATCAACACTTATGCATATATAACTTTTGATTGCCCATTAACAAATGTCTACGGAGAAAAAATTGAAAATCAACGAGCACCATTAACAAATCTATATAATATAACCCATGCTACAACATAACTATGAGTAATGATTGAAAAGTGTTGAGAACTAAACTCGGAACTAGTACTGATTGACAGTTGTCATCAGGCATCAAACTCATGAGCACTGATCACAATTGCTGGTGAAATGAATTTTTTATATTGATTGGAACTTGACAGTTTTCTCACTATGATTAACGAACTTGCCTCAACGATACATGTGCAATTTCCAATGAGCCCACGCACTTTATGGCTCGGGTAGCTATGATGATATTTTTTTGTAAATCTAATTACAACCGGTGTTACCCTCCATGGCAAACTCTTCGATCAATTATGTGACTGTAGGTACTGTAACGAACTTGACAGTTTTCTCACTATGATTAACGAACTAGCCTCAACGATACATGTGCAATTTCCAATGAGCCCACGCACTTTATGGCTCGGGTGCAATTTCCAATGAGCTTATATGCATATCTTGTTGCCCTCGGCGTTATTGGCTTCGAGTATATTTCCTATGTGGGTATTCTGGTTTCCTACATGGGTATTCTAGGTTTGCTATGTGGCTTGGTTTTAATAAAATAATTTTAATTAATAATTACTTTTAGATTAAAAAATTTTCATAAACCTATATGAAAACCAGGAGTTGCACTTATATGAAAATCTATATTGAAAAGATCATTCCTCAGGAAGGATCATTCCTCACGAAGTGTCCGAGGAGAGGAGATTTTTCATTCACATGTCCAAACACTGTTCAATTTTCCGCTTCCCAAACACTATAGATGGAATGTCAGTGGAACAGGTATATTCGAACTTACACTTTTTTAAAGTAAAGAAAGAATTCGGTGAAATTATGCATGGCCAATGGACATATAAGCCGGCAAGAGGCTCTTTATATTGGAGGCTCTTTATATTGGACTACTCTGATGCGTACATTCCATACGTGGAGCTCTTCATGCAAAACCTATGCACTATTTTCGTCCTGCCCGAGACCGGAATTCTAAAGCCCGTGGCCATTGTGTTGTGTTGGCTTTACGTCACGTCTATGCTCTGGAGGAAAGATGAATTCTATTGAAAAGACCAGGGAGGAAATGCCATCATTGAATCGTTGTATTAAACAGAAAGTTGAGTCTAAAATAGAATTGCTAAGCCCTACGGCTGGAATTTCTGGGGTTTCTTCGATCTATGACTTTTGAATTGCACAACAGATTCATTGAATCGTTGTATTAAACAAAAAGTTGAGTCTAAAATAAAATTGCTAAGCCTTACGGCTGGAATTTCTGGGGTTTCTTAGATCTGTGACTTTTGAATTGCACAATAGATTCATTGAATTGTTGTGTTGAGTCTAAAATAGAATTGCTAAGCCCTACGGCTGGAATTTCTGGGGTTTCTTCGATTTGTCAGTTTTGAATTGCACAATCAAGAGAGAGGGCTGGGTCTTTCTGGGATCTGGCTCTGTAAGGTTTTTGTTGGTGCCTCTCTCTATGGTGCGTCTCAATTGACTGAACCACCTTTGCTTAATATACCCACGCATAATATGCTTCATGGGGTTAATATCTACCCAACCTCCTAGTTTAAGCAACTTCGGCTTGATCCGGTTATGCAACTCTTATGGATATGGGACAATTGGCTGCGCTGGCATGAAATGAGAAAAGGAGGAGCTCAATTGGGGGTTTGGAGAGACCAATGCTGTAACAAACAGCCCAGCCATGAAATGAAAAAAAGGAGGAGTTCAATTAGGCAGACCAATGTTGTAACAAATTACAACAACGCAGCCATGAAATGGGAAAAGGAGGAGCTCAATTCGGCGACCAATGCTCTAACAAACAATGCAACCATGAAAAGGAGAAAAAGAGGAGACCAATTGGGTGTTTGGAGAGACCAATGATGTCAATAGCCAAAAAGATTGATGGGCGACCTGACCTGTTACATGGAAAACCACCTAACCAGCTAATACTTATGTTAACACAGACCAACACAGAGGACTAAAACCGACTCAATTGGAAAAATTATCCAGCAATCTACCTGCTCTCTTATTGGTAAAATGCACCAAGAAACAGAGGAGAACAAGGCCATTCACAAATGGTACTAACCTTGCTATACTTCATTTGCTATTGAAACTCTGCAAACTGGTTGTTCCAAAAGAGCTCTAAACCCCTCATTCCCTGCTGCAAAAGCATTGGAAACGTCTGCTCCAGCTCCTGTATATAAAATCCCAACTCATCAGAAAAAGGGTCGAAAATGAATCTAAAAATAATTCAAGAAAATATTGCACTCAGCTCCAACTCCTGTATATAAAATCCCAACTCATCAGAAAAAGGGTCGAAAATGAATCTAAAAATAATTCAAGAAAATATTGCACTCACTCTGAATGCATTATTTGTTGATCAATTTGGCCCTTCAACCACCAGTGCATATTCTGCTCAGCTGGGACTTTCTCTCCCAATTAACAGACACAACAAACATTTGCACAGACACATGACACAAACACAACAAACATTTGCACACTACACAGGACACAACCACAACTAGACTACACAGGACATTGATGCATACAACACTACACAGAACAGAACATTTATGGAGCGCTCCATAAGACATACAGTCTGCTTGAGAGAGAAAGAACACCCATGTTTTACCTGTAGATTCAACAGAGAAAACAATTTGTGAGGACAATCACTCAATGGACTGCTGCCTTTCTCTGGTTAATCAATTGAATAAACAGAAAGATAGTGAAACAAATTAGATTACCCGCTGCGTTTCTCTGATTAATCAATTGAATAAACAGAAAGATAGACAAACAAATTAGATTACCCTCTCCATGAATAATCCACTCCATCGCCCTCTGACTGCAAAAATTTTGATCACCTCCTCTTCGTTGGTGGAGCTGAATTTCCTCCTCTCATTCTTTGTTCATCACAATCACCGATCCCTCTCAGGCGCGCCAGTATATAATGAGTTTTAGGCTTGCTTTGCTTTTTTAGACAGTTGTGTTAAAATTTAGCTTCAACCTAACCAATCTTTTAATTACTATTCATTAAACCAATCTTTTAATTACCAATCTTTTAACTCACTATTACTATTCATAGTTTATGATATTGCTCTATTTTTTTTAACCCGCTGGTTTTTTCAGTTCTATGTTTTTTAGTTCTTTGTTGGCAATCACAGTACTTCTGAAACGGTGTAATTTAGATTAATTTTTTGGACAGCAGGTTGGTATTGTAATTTCTATTTATACGTTATTTTTTATTAATAATTTTAAAAAGAAAATTGGGTTAAAAATTAAATAATGGTAAATAATATTTTTAAAAAGAAAATTGGGTTAAAAATTAAATAATTGTAAATAATTTCTTTTGACTTGTTCTGAGTTTTGAGATCACTGACTAGTATAACTTGTACTTTTATCACTGACTAGTATAACTTTTGTACTTTTAATTGCTCAGATCCAAATAATTAATTACTCAAAACCTCTTGAAAGTTAATTATAAATATTTTAGTTATAACTTGTACTTTTATCACTGACTAGTATAACTTTTGTACTTTTAATTGCTCAGATCCAAACAATTAATTACTCAAAACCTCCTGAAAGTTAATTATAAATATTTTAATTATTAATTATAAATATTTTAGTTATCTAAATCAATTGGAGACACATCAGCCAATTGTGACTCAAACCATTCAGCAGTTACTACGTTCTTAGCAGGACCCTTGTGCTTAATTATATCACCAGCCTCTTCATCTCTTATTAAGCGATAAGTCTTAGGAGCTAAGAAGATCCCACCATCCTCGACAAACTCCTCCAGCTTTAGCGTACCCAATTCCATGGATGAGATTTCTTCTTCTGGCCACAGCCCATGCCAATTAATTACAGTGAGGTAGCCCCACTCAAAGTGGTTGCTTAATCGTAGAAGCCGAGGAGAGTTAATGATTTAAGGTTTACGTGATTACTGTTATTGTGCTAATTACATTGGTTATCCAACTTTTAATCTAGTTAACCTCATTTGTGCCACTTACTAGTTCATGCCTTGCAGACCATACTAGTAGATCTGACTTATTGATTTGTAACATTATTTTTTTGTTGTTTTCTGGACTTAGCTTAAAACATTTTATCTAAAGAATGGCAACATGCCTATTGTACTTTTTCAATTGTAATATTATTCAAATTATTAAATTAAAAATATTAAAATTAGGTGTATATAAATATATAAAAAAATATTTTGATGTTTGCTAAATAAAAATATATTGAGAGATTTTTAAAGAAAGTGAACATGATCACTCTCAGATCCAAGTTGACTCCTTTCTTTGGGAGAGCATCCCGGACCTAGTTTTTCTCTTTTCCAATGAGCCTTATCCAATTTCTGACGGTGAGTTTTGCACACCTAGTTCTCTGTTTCTTTCCATATATACTTATGGTATTATTACTATTATTATTTTTATGTTAATTTTGAATTTCCATAAACATCTCATATTTATTTATTTTTTTTAAATTTATTTAAATTAAATTATATTTTAATAAAATATTTTTAATTAATAATCACTTTTAAATATTAAATGATATGAATTTTTTTTTTTTTTTTTTTAAATCTATTTAAATCAAATAATATTTTAATAAAATCTTTTTAATTAATAATCACTTTTAAATATTAAATGATATGAAATGGGCACAACCAACACCATGAATTAGGTCTACCATTTCTCTCAAATTCCCTCCCTGTTGTTGGCCATTATGGGATTCATTTAATTGGTTCAATTGAGATTTGGTCAATTGGTTCTCCACCTAGATTTGCAATTAGGTCCCAACTCGGTGGTGGATATGCAGCTAGGTAGCGATTTACGCATTGTATGTCTCATTTACTAATTGATGATTCACTTAGCATCTCGTTTCCTCGTAAAGCACTCCATGATGCACTTAGTCAAATGCTCCATATAATGCTTGAGTCTTAGCCTCCAAGCTCAGTGGCTCCATATAAGGTTACCTCACTCACACCTTCTCAAGATAACAGATTAATTTGTTTCTTTCTAAATGGTAGTGGGAATCTGGAGGGCATGGAGATATGAGGTGTTTCTGTGTAGCAAATTAATCTATTTCTTTCTAAATGGCACTCGGAATGCAGAGAGCATGGATATATGATGTGTTTCTGAGCTTCAGAGGGTTAGATTTCATGAAAGGCTTTGTGGATCATCTCTACACGGCGTTTACAAGTACCAAATGAATCTGTGTATTCCATGATGCCCATCAACTAAGAAAAGGGGAGGATATGAATATGACCATAAACCATGCCATTGAATGCAATATTTTCTCCCCACACTACGCATCTTCTGTGTGGTGCCTCAACTAAGTGTCCCACGTGCATGGGAGGGTCATCCCTCTATTTTATGAAGTAGCTCGTGTTTTATTAGGAAACTCATTTGCCAAGGAATTCCAACACCATGATATGTTGAAGGATGGAAAGGTTCTCTGTGTCTAATCGGTAACCCTAGACTTTGGCTAGACACTAGAAAACAAAGTGATTAGCATGAAAAAAACTATCCCAAAAAAACAACTAGCTCCTATCCATGAACATTCTGGAAAACTAGACAATCTAATTAAGTAACCCCATTAACTTACATATATAAAATGTTGAAATTCATTCATACAACTATAAAATCCAATCAATCAAAGTTGTATGGTTTTAGCTGGTAGTTCACAAAAGGTGTAACACTGACAATTATGTAAGATTGATATGTAATAGTATTAGCAGTTAGCATCTTGTCTCAGATTATTAAATTTCAAAAACTGGTCACGAGGTCTCTAATTGGCTCATTACAAATATGTAAAGGCAATAAAAAATTCATTATCTTAATACATAACACTTAATACCTAATTTAAAAAAAAATCCCATTCATAAGATTTACATAATGAGTCACTAACCTATTGTGTTGTACAATATCCTACACCACTATAAATAAATTTGACTTCACTAACCAATTGTGCTGTACAATATCCTACACCACTATAAATAAATCTGACTTCAAAGGTAATTCACATACTTATCATATTCTCTTCGTGTTTCTCTATTGAAAATATTTTATTCTTTTCGTCTTAAGCACTCAGAACTTCAGAGTCATCGATTTTTCTTTCTATGGGTTAACCTCCTCTATTCATATTATGGTGGGCCTTTACAATGTCATTTGGCTTTTACGAGGCTATTCTTAGGATTCGTTATAGTTGAAACTTCTTCTAAATTCCCCTTTTCCAATGCATGTTATTCTCATTCCAATACATGTTATTTTCATTCTATTTTCAAGATTTTGCATTTTGAAGGTATTTTGAAGATTTTGTGTTGTGAAGGCATTTAGAGTACTAACTCATTGAGCATTGTACATTGGATGTCAACTAAATTTTCTTCCATTCCATGTATTCTGTTGGGTTGTAGTTTCTTTAGATTCAGTTGTAATTCAGGGGAAATAAAAACTATTTCTCATACAAAGAAATTACTCGATCTTGATCTCAATCTTGATCTAGAGCATTCGGCTCTCTAAAGACTCAGACGGTCATAAGCATCAAGATCTCGCTCTCGAGAATCTAACTCTTTTGGGGTTTATATATTACTCAAGGTTGCATAATCTGGATCTCAATAAATAGGTTGCTAGAACTATTCTATCTGTAACCTAGGTCTTTCTCTATCTGTAACTATTCTAACCTAGTTATGTTGTTATCTTGACTTCTAGGTCTTGCTCTGGGTCTTGTTCAAAAACTGTAACCAGCTAACCTACGCCTACCTCTCTAATCAAGGAAAGGCCAAAGCCTGCTAAAGGCACTTATTCCCAACCTGTTATAGGATTGTTACATAAACAACAAAGAATTGTTCCATATCTTGTTACTGGTTTAAGGAAAGAACAGATAAGTGCTCCATCCGTAGTTGGAAGGTAAGGAAAGAACAGATAATTGCTCCATCCGTAGTTGGAAGGTAAGGATCACCCACCATTCCCATCGTGGAACAAAGGAAAGAAATACCTATCTATAAGGGCATAGATAGGTCAGGGTTTGATTTGTTTAAACCCTAGAAAATAAATAGGCCATGCCATTTACACAGTAGATATGGTTTCCCCTTTCTAAAATAAATGACTAAACCTCTACAGAGCTTTACCCTTGCCTATAAGAAGAATAGGGCAATCAACAAAGAATACTAGCCTTGCTTCTTAGCCATATTTCTTTTTCTGTTGAAACTCTAGAAACTCGTGGATGTAAAAGTGCTGGAAGTTCCTCATTGTGTGCTACAAAAGCACTAGAAACCCTGCTCTAGCTCCTATATATGAAATCCCAACTCATCAAAAAATCAAACAGAAAAAAGACGCAGGAATGCATTTAAAAATAATTGGAGAAAATATTGACATAGATACCAAATCACTCTAAAAGAATTATTTGTTGATCAAGTTGGCCCTTCAACAACAGTGCATATTCTCCTCAGCCACGACTTTCTCTCTCAATTGACACAAATCCACATACACATAACACAAACATTTGCACACACACAACACAACACATTGCAAGCATACAACAATAATATATATTACATTCACCCATAAAACACTATATTTATGGAGCACTCCATAAGACACATAGCTTTACATCGAAGTGCTCAAGAGAGAAAGAAAGAGAAACCAAATTTGAGTGAACAGATAAACAAAATTTGGCAGGGTCACCCCTCCTTCTAAAATGCTTTTCCTAGTAGGTATTTTCAAGGGGAATGGAATTTGGTATAGAATGAGGATCCTTAGGTTACTCTCAAATGCATATTTTGGGAGATAAGTGGCAAATAGGGTTATGAGGTCAACGTGTCCCTAAGGCCCCTAAAAAACCTAGATATATCATTCCTACAAGATGTCTAGAAGATAATAGGAAACAAATGAGAGATCATCCTATTATATGTAGGTTTATAGGAATTTGGCTGACAAAGAAGGAATTGGAGCACTGGATACAGTACAATTGCCAACAAAAGGGAGAGGTGGATTTGAGACGAGGACCCAAATGTTTCTTCACTATTATCTTTTCTAACCTTGAAGATAAAGCTAGGATCTTTAAAGGGGGTTCAAACTTTCTTAACAATGTGAGTCTCTACATTAGGCACTAGGAAGCTTGTTTCAACTTGGACAGGGAGGAATTCACAAAAGCATCGTTATGGGTAAGATTGTACTCGTTACCCCTATATTTCTAGATACGAGAAATTATAGAAGGTATAGGGCAAGCACTGTTGATCATTGGTTGTCATTGATGTCAACCCAAGTAGCACTAGGGGTTACCCCAATCCTGCATGAGCATTTTGACTTGAAGAATAATCATATTCTATGTCTAGGATCTTCTAGATGGAGTCTACTCATTGAGATGTTTTCGTTGATATATGGCATGCCACGTAGTTCTTCATGGTTTGGGAGTTATTTGTGTTTGAAGTTAGTAACTCCACTTAGTGGGCTAAAACCCCATGGGGTTGTGGCATGACATTCATCATTTTTTGTTGTCATTGAATAGTCAATAATTAACAATTTTTTATGCTCATAAAATCCCTCCAACGTTCACTTGTTGAGGACCCTCTCAACTCAAGACATTTCTATAAATAGTGACCCTCATATCCTCCTCTAGAAAGCACTTTTCAATGAACTATCTTGTGAGAAGACCTCTGACTAGCTGACAAACCGACCATCAGAATCAACATCTGTGACTTTCAGGTAGGTGGCCTTACTCATCTCTTCAATTTTACTAGTTTATTTCATGATTGTTGGAAGCCTTCAACTGCCTGGGAAACCCATGCTCCTATTCTCGGCCCGGTCACACCTTTTGGGCACATAACTATGATGTGGCTCACACGAAAGAGGGAAAATCCTGCGATCTCACAGTTTTTGGGCAGAAAATTGCGATTTGGAGCTAAAATTAGGGGCGGTACGTTGGCTTGGTGGGGGTTGTAGGTTGATTAGTTGAGGCTAGTGTTTTCTTCTCTGAACTAACAATACATGTGGTGTTTTGCAGTTATGGCAGAGTTGAGAATCAACTAGCGTGACCGAGATTTAGATACCCTTCGATCTGAGATTCAGAGGGATCAGGGGGTTTGAGGGGAATTCGCTTGCTATGGGGTTATTAAGCTAGTATAGAACCCATTGATGAGGGTAGGTGAGCCCTTGCTATCAAGGATTGTGAGTTATTGGGATCCAGACCAGGAGGTCCTTGTAGGGGCACAAGATTGAGCTCATGTTACAGGATATTTAATTCTTGACCAAACTCCCTCCCATAGGGGTCATGGCGGATATACATCTGGTGTTGCCTCATGGGAGGAACATTACAGAGTTTTTGGAGTGCCATTGTACATAGGGTGTGCATGTGAAGGGCATGACCATGATGATCAGAGTTCTAGAGAGGCTAGAGACATGGGTTGTTGCCGCAGTAGTGCTACAGGTCTTGGGTAGGGAGGCATTCCACCATAACACTAGTGGGAAGTTGATGCTAGTTGAGAGTGTTTTAGTGGGGACCTATTATGTTGGGGCCCAAATGATGCTGTCATCGGTGAAATGACAGCTGAGTCTATGCAAGAGACAGGTGAACTGCGATTGTGCATTTGGTACAGTGTTGTACATTCTTCTTTGAGAAGATACCCACAATCTATCCTAACGTATAGATCCAAGATAGGGGCCCACAGGAGCCTAGGATGCGTCGCTGGGGGCAGTTACTACAGAGAGGAGGAGGAGGGGGATTCAAATGGGTGTTCCAAATCAGGTTATTTCCCACACTGAGATCAAATTCCCCTCTACATTGATGATTTTCCTTATAGCGGGATGAACTATTAGGGTGATCCTGACCTACCAATTCCACCTGGGCGAGCTGGGGACCAGACATTAAATGTTAAGTTGTTATTTTATGGTGCATTTCATATTTTTATCACATGTATATGGTACTTAGTGTAAAATATGTAGTATGAAAACATAGCACCTGTAAAACCGGTAGGATATGCAAGATGAGCCAAAACACCAGTGGCTGCAGATCAAGGAACATCATCGTCACGTAAGGGTCCAAAGGATAGTGCACTACTCATTGATCTACACTGTAGGTGTGAGTTACTCTTGACCAGAGTTTCTGAGCACAAATGGCATGAGTTAGACGATTGATACAGAGATGAGTGTATAGGCCTTCCCTCAGAGTGGTGAGGGATGATGCGATGCATGGTGATGGCTGGTTAGGGAGTACATGATCCATGTGCAGGTGGAGCAAAACATTTGGCGAGGGATCCACCGAACAATGACTAGATATGGGGACATGTGGGTCCATTTGATTTTGATTTTTGTAACATGCTATGGGCATGTCATATGTATTTAGAGTTATGGGCTCCAAACGCTTATATGTTTTATGTGATACATAATATGATTATACATTTGATATGACGATGGTGGTTCGCCATGTGTTATGTTTATGGTTGTATGCTATGGTATATATGTGATAAATGCCAATCTAGAATGTTATTTACAATGGTATCTACATAGCTATTTTGGGCTCTAGGAACATGACTCAAAATGATGGTTTCAAATTCAACTACCAACAGCTTAAGTCATAGATATTTTATAAATAGGACTTGGTTACGCACATGATACACACCATTCAATTGCATGACAAGCATCAAGGAATCTAAATGAACATGAAGATGGGGGATGTGATGATCAAGGGCATTGACTAGCAAACCTATCACTCCATCATATTCAGCTTGGTTATTGGTGGCAGATCTAATGCACACACAGTTCGAAATTACTAATGTATGCAAGGGGGTAAAAATGGCCCAAGTTGTCGAGGATAGATTCCTGGAGAAGCAACTCGCACTATGGGGGTAACCAATATATAGTGATGATGATGGATCCATATGAATGGTGCAAAATACAATAAATGAGATGATGTACCCTACCTAATTTCATGACATAAATAAAGACATACAATTCAATGGGATATGCAATGAGTGAAATTACTTGGGGTAGAATGCATTGGGAGAATTAAGAAGGAGACGGCCTTCAAAATACTCCAGAAGAGATGCCCCCTTGCCTAAGTGCAAGGGTAATTAGGGGTAGGCCTAGCTTCCATGATATCTTCATCATAACGAAATATGGTTGGATGGGAGGAACATTGACTACATGATGCGGTAGAGGTACATGGTGCATCATCCTAAGAAAGGAGGTTCACATAGGCATCATTTGGAATGGTAGATGACGAGATAGTAGATGGAAAATCTACCGATGTTGGGACCTGGGATTTGGCTGAAATAGATTCGATAGAAGCACGTGCAGAAACCTTAGAAAGGTTTTCCTATGAGGAAGTCAAGGATGAAGATAGGTAAAGGATATGGCTCGTGTAGTTTGTCATCTTGACATCAGGGGGAGGGATAATGATGGTGGGACCAGAGTCCCCCTATTCTGGTGTACTACTTGTACCAGAATCCACGAGTAGAGGAGTAGGTGATCCACTACGAGTGGTCTCGTATTCACGAAGTGCCTCAAGACAATCACAAAATTTTTTAAGATGAGGGAAACAATGGGAATAGTGACCATGATGGTCACACAAGACACAAGGGTGATTTGTGCGTAACTTTCTAAGTTTCTTGGCTAGACCCAGTAAGGTAAGTTGGACCTTGGGTATATTAAACTCGGGAAATGTTTCATGAACAAAAGGTTTGAGATGAGGAAGTTCAGGATAGTTATTGATGGTTTTGCCAACAACTTTACACAAAGTGCACGAAGGTGACGACTTTGGGGATTTGGGGGCTGGAGGAGCCTTGTACTTAGATTCTTTCCTCTTGGCTTTCCCCCCTGTCTAGATTCTTTCGCAACATGAGTGGGTTCCTGTTGAGGTTGCAGTAGAACTAGAATAGTAGCAGGGGATGTAAGGACCAGTTGAACTGAGGTCAAAGTATGATATGGTCTTAGTTGACCAGGAGGGGTGCTTGCAAGGGGGTCAATGTACTAGACTCGGATCCTAAAAATCATGTTAGGGAAGACCAATGAAGCCATGAGATGGTCAAAAATATTCCAGGAGGAGGAAACAGGAAACATATCTGTCCTGCAGGGTAATGTCCTGGTGGAACAACTCCTGGATTGTTGAGACCTAGAGGAATAGTTCCTAGTGGGAACATAGGAGAGGCACCCACAAACAGAGAGGGTCCTAGGGGGGTGGATCAAGATGGCTCGGCTAAGGTGGGAACAACAGGGTGCTGAGGAGCTGGCTATTGTTTAGATGTACAAGACTACTTGTGAGTAGCCCGTGATGCTTGTAACATGCAAACACTCAAAGTGATAGGCTCAGAGATAGGAGGGGGAGAACCAGGGAAAGCACCTAATAGTGAGGAATCTTTGTAGACTCAGGGTGCAACACTGGTGAGATGGGTAGAGCATTTTTTGTCGTACATTGATGAGATAATGGACTCAGGGGAGGTCAAGAATGTCATCTCGTAGTATGTCAACTCATCGATGGTGATGATCATCCCTTCATGGGGGAAGCACATCTTACGAAAAACTATAGACACAATGACTGACATGGAATAAGTGTAACTATGACCCAATAGAATGTTGTAACCTAAAGTGGCAACAATAACTTCAATGTCTACATGGAAATTTCTACCCACAAGAGTCACTGGACAATTGTGATGCATGCCAAGAGGTTGGGAGGAGTTACCGTCCCAAGGATGGAAAGTGATGGTGGATGGGGACAATTCCGGTGACTTGAGTTGTTTCCAAACAACAACAAACATCGCAAAGTTGAATTCCCCTTCGTCAATAATGCATCGAGACATGATGGCATTGTAGACTTGAATTAGTATTTGGAAGCAACAGATGAAGGTAATGGGGGATGTTCTGATGTATCAACTGGGAAGACAAACAAACGATCATCAAAAGGATCTACTATGCCCAAAGTAGTTAGTAGAGCTTTCTCATGAGATGGGTATGATTGGAGTACCTCTAGCATTGACATGGCAACAGGTGGTTGCACCAAGTAATGTACTATACTATATGTATGGGAAAATCGGTTAGAAGCAGTGTTATGATGTAATGGCCCCTTGGGGATCTTGGGAATTGCCTCAACTTTAGGATGAGGGATCTGTAACAAATTGTTTGGTGTCATAAGAGGCTGAACAGATGTTTTGGTTTTGGACTCAGTGGCAGATGGATTCATTGGCTTGTCATATTGATGCAATTGAGTTCTCAAGTTGATATCGGAGGTATTGACCTCATCATAATTCATCATGAGGATTTGGTACTCACCAGGACTAGAAGGTTTGGGGGATGGGCTTCTTGACCTAGATGAGGTTGAGTAGTAACAAATCCTTGCTGGGGGGAAGGATTTGTAAGCATTGTCAGTTGAGATGGCATAGGATTTTGAGGCAATTTTTGGATGGGTGGTTCACCTTTAGAAGTTGCTTGAGCTTCCCAAATTTGGCGCATCTGGGGTAAGAGAGGACACTCATGTGTATAATGGCCATGTACACCACAACATGCAGAAGGCTTGTTCATACAAATAGCCTTTTTTTTTTCTTTGGTTCACTACCCTGTTGCTGGTTGTTGGTGTTAGGCTGGTTCCCATGGGGTTCACTAGGTTGATTACCTTGATTACCTTAGCTACCTTTGCTACCCTTCCCCTTATTCTTTTCCTTTGAACTTTGGGGATTGGTTGCACTTTACTGTGAAAACACTTGATCTTGAGGGGGCAGTGGTTGTTGGGGGTAAGGTTGCATGGGAGGCTGCGGTGCTAATGCTTGAGGGGCTAGAGCACTTGGATATGCACAGTGATAATATGGTGGAGGGGAAACTATTTGGTAGACAGGTTGAGCATTGGTTGGCGCTGAAAACATGTTTCTATCATGAACGACATAAGTGTTGGAGGAATTGGTGCCCCCTTGTGGATAGAAATATTTTTTCTAAGTATATGGTGGATGATGTGTTAGTGTCAATTATTTTTGACTGTCACCAATGATCAAATATACTTTTAACAAGGTTTGTTAGGGGTCTCAAAGTCAAATTATGATTTCATTAGGTTTTCAAAATAAAATTTGGTCACTTCCTAGTGTTTCTAGGTCTATTGTTGCTCCTTCAAATTTTCATGTTCCAGTCACTACCATCATTCAGTTGGATGATCCATCATTGAACAAATCATCATGATCATATGAGTCATGTCACCATGGTCTTCATTCAGCTCAGTGTCTCCATTACATCATTAGGGTTAGAGTCATCAAAATTGCCATTTCATTCAATAAACTGGGAAATGAAGGATTAGTGGTAGGGTTTGATTAAAAATTTAATTCACTTCAAAATGATGTAATAACTTATGTTTCAAAGGAAAACTTCATGATTTCATTTCTAGAGCAGGAAAATCAGCAGTTGAAGGTAAAGCAACCTCTTTTGGAAAATCGTGAGTCTTATATTGGGAAAGAGGATATAAAGGGAAAGGTGGTGATGGATGTAGAGGTTTCAGATGAACATTATGAACAGGTAGAAAGGAAAATGCCAAGGACCAAAGGCCTCAAAAGATCACTTCAACAACAAAGAGAGTGGATGACTTCTACTGACCTAATTTCAGTAGAGATCAATGAAGATATAGAATTTTGCCTTGACAAGGTGAATTGTCACTTGGAGAAGCTTATCAAGAGGGCTAAAAGAGAAAAAAAGATTGCAGAAATGCATGGTTTCCCATTATTACACAAGAAATGTGATTCCTAAGGTGAAGATCAAGCGATTGAAGGAGAAGCTCAATGAAACCCTAATCAAGAAAAAAGGGAAGGAAAAGTTATATTTTCTTGCTCATGCCTCCCTCATAGCATATCATACCACTTGGTGACCTCACATACCAATTTTGAAGAGTTTTGGAGGAAATTTAGTTTTTTGAGAATTTTTGCATATTTTAGCATAGTCATGGAGGAGAAAACACAACGTGCCCCACGCTGCGCTTTAGTTGGGGAGCTCCAAATGAAGTTTGGTTTGCATTTATAGATTCCTCATGGTCCATACATCATTTTTTCCCTGAGGGGAACATACTTTTGACAAATTTTAACAGGTGAAGAAGTAAAAAAACCATCAAAAAACCACCTTTCTGCCACCCTGATGGAGGCCATGTTGCATTTTCCAAAGTACCTATGGGAGAATGCATTTTTGATGGGCTAGGAGTAATCTTTTTGAGCTCCTGAAGAGTCCATTTTGTATCAAACATCCTCAGCTTTCCACTGAGATATCAAGGTTAGGATTTAGACTTCAGGAAGGCCTTAAAAAACTACTTTTGCCAATTTCACTGTGTTTTCCTCAGCTTCACTGTGTTTTCCTCAGCTTCAGTGTGTTTTCTCAGAAATTCATTGCAGTTTTTTCTGTGGCAGGTTTTCTCTAGTTTGGTCAGTTGGATTCGGATTTCTATGATGTAATTGATTAATCCTAATGTAAATATGATGTAATACTGGGTAATTTGTCTTGTTAAATTTATTTTGATGTTAATTTAGCCTCATTTGTGAGAGTGGTTGGAGTCAAAGTTAATTGGAGGAATTGTTTTAACCTCCCTAGCCTTTAGGGTTTTGGTTGGAACACCTCATAGAGCAGTTCCTAAACTCATGGATTTGACCCCTGAGAGCAAGGAGATGTTGTTTTGGTCTTTATGTATCATTTTCTCAGTCATAGAACAAGTTGGACATCAAAGGAGAGAACTATTGTAGCTTATACTTCAACATTTTCTGGAAATCAAAGGATACAATTTGCAACTATTATCTAGGAACTCATGTGCAGTATGTTTGTGATGTTTTTTTCTCTGTTATAGCTTTATATGAAAGATATTCATCTTCTCTTTCCATTCATTAGTTCCTCAATGGTTTTCCTTGAAGTTGATAAACATAATTCTTTGCATAAAACTATGTTTTTATGGGAATATCATTATGTGTTAATTTATTTCCTGTTTAATGAATTCATGTGCTCGTGGTCATTAAAATCCTTTTGCATCTTACAAACACTAGACTACACCAACAAACCCTAAATCCATCACATAATTATTGCTACCTTGCTCCTTTATATCATTTTTGTTGTAATCCTTTGAGCCTTTGATCTAGCTACATATTTTTTCTCCCTTATACAACATCAAACCCTAAATTTCCAAGACCTACCTAAGGCTAGCATACCTAGCCTAAAATCTATTCCTTTTCCAGTCAATTAATTGGATGTGATCATAGAGAGAGCCCTCTCTAGTATAGTAAGGCTAGCTACCAAACTAAAAGCTTGGTCTATGGTAAACTCCATCAATCTCCTCTCAACCTGGGACATTATGGAGGATAACAGGATGTGAAATGGCTCCAATGGTACAGTCGGTGGCGTGAGATGCCCCCGATGCATTGGCACCACCAGGATAGGGGAGGTCTACAATGATGGTATAGACATAACTAGATTGCGCTTAAATCAAGTCATATCTAAGAGTGTTTTGGAGAGATTCTTCCTCTATTTGAGGAAAGTGAGACGTGATATCTTTGAAAATGGGCGATAAAAGGCTCCTAAGAAACTAATCAAGTGGTCAACCAATCCAACAGACAGCTCTTGGCGAAACCCATAAAGAAATCTTAAAAATTCTCACAAACCATAAAAATCATAGGTACAAACCTAATTCCTGGGAGATCACACTTTTTGGGCCAAAAGGTGCACTTTGCATCTCGAGATTGTAATTTTGGGGTAGAAAAGTGCAATTTTTGTTGCTTGATTCTCGGTTGGCAAGTCTCAGAAAAATTTGTCGTCTCTATCACGGCTGGTTCCTGTGACCTGCAGAAAAGACCAGAAAACTTATGGAAGTTAGAATTTTGAATGATCTAGGGTTAGATTGCTAGTAAAAAGAATTAAGAGACTGAAAAAAAAGAAACCCTAAGCTGAAAACTGAAGGTCACCCAAGTTTCTGGATCATATTTAAAAACCCAACAGAGTCACCATTTTTGTTATAGTGTTTTCTTCTCATATGTGTATGAAAATAAATCACCTAAGACTATGGATGACAAATAGTATTAACAATATAAATGGCTTCTTAACATTGTATATCTGCAACAAATGATAGAAGAAAACCTACCAAAGCCCTGATTTATGCCATGATCATAGTTAAACAACAAAATGAAATAGTAATAAATGTGGGTAACTCCAATAATCCAATGGAAACTAGATATATAAAGACTATATTTTATTAAACAACACTTGTGGAGGGAAAAAATGTCCCCTTCTATGGGATGGGTTCTTGGTTATCCTCAAATGTCTTCATCTTTTCGATATATTCTCTCTCCTCTATAATGTGTAAAACCTAGCAAATGAAATATTTGAGCTGAGTTAGAACTCAAATGGAAAAGCAAAAGGTTTGCGACAATGATAATAATCAAAGTTACAATAATGAGTGCAATAATGAAAATGATCAAAAGTGAATAATGAATGGAAAACCATCATATTTAAAACAAAATATTAGGTTATCCTCGAATAGTGAGCAATAATAAAATATTATTAACCCCATTCTAGAAATAATCACTTGGAATATTTTATTATATTTGGTTAGGAGGGAAAATAATTAATAATTAATTAGTGACTAATTAGTTGTTCCTAGAAAAAATAAGATAATTAATAATTTATCTGTTTATTTTTCTTAACTTGGCCAAATGTGACAAGGAATATTAATTAAATAATGGTTTAATTAATTATTCCTAGAAAATAATTATATAAATAGTGATTTATTTAATTATTCTTCATGGGTTTAATTATAAATTGCTTTACAAATGTGGTTTATTAAGTAATTTCTCACAGTGAAAGCAATTTTACTATGGCAAAATTGGCCTTACATGGTGGTCCATCTAGTAAATTAAGGCTAGATGATCAATTTTGTGTGATAACAATTACAATCTACACATGTACCCATGTGAGCCAAAATATGTTTGAGCAATCCATGCAAGCCATCTCTAAGACTCATATAGCTATGGGAAGACCAGCTCTTCGACATCCTTGTGATGATTGATGGTGGCGAACTAAGGCCAAGCTTCGCAGTCCATGATGGTTTCTGCGTGCTCAGTTGTGACATCCGGTTGAAACAAACTCTTTCCTCCATTGCATCTGGGTACACTAATTTTTCTCCTCTGTCAAACTAGTTTGATAACATGTGCATCATAGTCTTGAGTGCGGCCAGGCCAGCAACATATTGATGCATAGTGTCTACACTGATCTCCAAGTGTGCTCTGGTGGCTATGCCTCAACTTGTCGAAGTACATGTCCATCTCCAGGCGGACTTGGTTCTTTATCTTCGCCTCAATAAGTGTGCCAACGGATGGGATTGCATGCATGTTTACAATGACATCCATGCTCCTGATCACCCATGCATGCGGTCGACAACATTGCTGGCCCTTTCTGCTCTGTGCCAACTATTGGGATGAGTCTATATCCTATATGGGTGCAGTTTCATCAATATGTGCGTGTTTTACCCCCTGTTAGATTTCTTCCTGTTGCGCTTCCTTCTCTACTCTACGCAACTCTTGTTCTACCCTAAGTTGCCGCTGCGACTCCTGCAACTCCTTCTTTGTTTCCTCCATCTCTTATTTATCTCTTTTCCTTTGCATGATCCTCTTGTCATGTTGTCACTTCTTAGCCTCAATCTCCAAAGATGCTTTCATCACAAGTGGATCTACTTTGAATTTGCATCTTTTCTCTGCCTCTGCACTGTCAAGAACCTTCTGGGCTATCAGGAGGTTGAATAACTATTGGAATTACACAATGCATCATCCATCTTGGCTTGGTGAGGACTGAAACTGCGTAATGAGGAATTTCAGTCAGCAGTGACATGCAAACCAGCAAACCACATTGCACAATTTATGGGGCTAGCAAGGCACTGCCTCCTAGAATTGCACAATGCAAGCCTGGAGGCCATTTCTAGCCAGATATGTAGATTTTCTGGGAGGAAGGTAGAGCCTCCATTCTCAGAAATGTGCATTGTTGGCTGGGTAAGGTAAGGTCCGGGCCTAAGCAACTTAGACCCATCGAAGGGCAACTGAAAACATTAGAAGGCTGGAATGCATGGTGAGACTGACTGTAAATAAGAGTGAATGATCATGCATGCAAATAGTTAGTGCAAAATTCAAAAATACAGGAAAACAAGCATGTGTGTGAAGCGAGTCACTGTAACAGTGGCTGTGAGTGCAGAAATAGTGTCATGCATGCAACAATAGTGAGATTCAATGAAAAACTGAAACAATGCTTCTACATGCTAACATGCATCAAAACAAAAGAAAGTGTTCATTGAAATCAATCAGACAACACTTACACAAAATAGAAATACAAAAAGCGACAGAAATCCAGCACAAGACATGAAAAGAATACTTACCCTAAAAAATCTTAGCTAAATGTGCCAAAGAGTCTTAGATGCAATGTGGGATGTCAGAGCTACAGGATTAATGTGAGGAATGAGCTCTACACCATCTAGAAAATGAGTTTTGATAAGATCGAGTTTATGATGCCTATGCCATAAATCTAGGAAAAAGCAACATTGGGAGGGAAGTTTCTAAAATGATATTTGCATTTAACCTCCAGATGCTAAAAATAGATCCCTAAAATTGGGGATGCCTTTTTGATGTTGTTTTTTCCTACTTTAGGCAAAAGCATCCCATGCATGCAAATAAGGATGACTCAGTCCCAGAGGGAACTGGTCAACCTGAATGCACATGCAGTAGTCTACAAGCTTGGGAAAGGGATTTGCATAGTTTCTGGGCAGATTATGGTTCATTGTCCCTCAATCATTTTGCAATTTATAGGGTCAACATGTATTTCCTCCCAAAATTTTTCAATTTCTGGGCTGAAGCCTAGTGTTAGGCTGGATTGTGCAATTTTCTGAGGGAGGGATGTTTAGATGGATTGCGCAATTCCAGAGCTCAGCAGGGATCCAAACAATTATTGCACAAATTCTTGAGGGAACGTTGGTTCCCCTCCAAAATTGCACAATTTTGGGGGGCAACATCTTAGCCAAAAAATTACCCAAGTTCAGAATGTCGTCCTACAGGTGGGAGACAAACAAGTTGACATGCACAGGCTGGAAAGCCGATGAAACTTAGCTAAAGCATATGTACTTGATAGTGCAAGACACGCTGCTAAGGATGGTTTGTAGGGAGGCTCCAAAACAAAGCTAAAGAAAAATTTTGGAGGGTGGTTGTAGTTGCTACAACACTTGGCGACACACTGGTAGAACTCCAGCTCTCTGAATGGACTTTGTTTCATGAAAGCAAGTCTAACACCTCTAGATGTATTGTTTAGTTCTCTGATCATATTGAATCCCACACTAGCTTGATTGAAAGATGTAGCATGTGCCATGCTCTTCGTCAGTCAGCACACATTCCAATCCAGGTCAACATAGTTGTTTCGATTGGGATGAGGGGTATATTGGCACGCAAGCAATATTATAGTTAGATTTTTAAGTTTCATTGTTGGTGTTGCTCCACTTTGCGCAGGCTTGGATGGTACACTGACGGAGTCATGTAGGAACACAAGCATCACTCCATTGCCAACGAGCCTAGTCAGTATCCCGGTGGAGTTACTTGCATCACCTCTCTTCGCAGGAAGCCTTTCTCTTCTTTCGCCTTATTCATTTTCATTTTTTCTCAAAAATTTTCACATTTTCCTTTTTTCATTTTTATTTTTATTTTATAATTGTGAAAAACACTTATTCATTTCAGAGGCGGAAGAGGGATATCGACTTATTGAGAGTAGAAGAGGTTGCTCCTTTAGAGAAGTATTTTGTATATACCTCTAACCTACTTGTTAAGATTTCCCCCCTCACCTTACTCTACTTGACTAAGATGACAAGGGATAACCCAAAACAACTAAACAGAGTAGGTGACACTAATTAGCGTGCAAGCATTGTGTTTTCATCAAGGTTCACTTTGAAAAAAACGTATTTTCCATTGGTGTATCATGGACTAAAGATAACAAGTTCTACATACATATAGAAGACAACAGATAACCAAGTATTGATAACTGCAGAAGTCCTCTTACACTTTACCTTTGCTTGTTTCAAGAGTCACACACAGCTTCATGTGAAACCAACCTACAAACATAAACAAGAAAACAAACAACTAAAAGAGTGAAGAGCAGAAGAAAAATGTGAAAGAAAAGCGAGTACAAGAACAAGAAAACACTATTCCTACTCCTAAGCTAATGGTGCATAGGCCTAATCACATGAAGTGATATTTCCAATGCAGCTACTGGTGCATTGGTCGAACCATGTTGGTGAAGGCGTGGTTCATGAACAACACAATTGTGCATACCAACAAACATGAAAGATATAATAATGAAGACAAACATAATCTGATTTTAAATGCGTGCATAGAACATAAATGAGTGTAAGTAGATGGCATGTAATACGTGGACTTACCATGGTTGTGCGACACTTCCTGTAGATGTTAAGCATACACATTCACTTGACTGTGACATGTAAGAAAACGAGAGAAACAAAGACAACTTGTGTCATGCACATGTGCTTGTTGTGTAAGATTCCTCCAACGCATGAGCGATGGGATCATTTAGTTTGAGTGGAGGAAGTGAAATATGTGTGTGGGATTGATATTCAATGCATTACAGCTGAGTGATGAGGAGCCTTGGTGTTTCAACAATTTCCTGACGGGAAGAGAAACCAACCTCAAGACAGCGAGGGCTTGACATAACCATCAGCTCGGGTTGAGGTGCCTTAACAGTCTGCGGAGTTTCAACTTCATCGACAGATAGATCATCATAAATAGGTGGCTTTGAAAAATCAACAATGATAGAACATCATCATGATCGAATATGGAAGTAAAGTGATCACGATAGCTACGATCAGAAAAATCAATGATTTCATCGGCATCCTCATGATCAGATAAATCAAACAGAGGGGTAGATGAAAAGCAAGAATGTTCACCCTCTGCATTTTTGAAAAAAGTAGATGAAAGATCGAGTGGATTTTCAATGAATCATTTGTCTTCTTTGTTGTCGAATAATGGACTTACATTCGGTGTGTTGTACTAATGATCAATAATGGGTGCATCCATTGGTGGATTTATGTAAGGAAAATCAGAGATATAAGAATCACTAAAGAGGTCAAGAAAAAGTGGAGGAGGCATAGACATAAGGAGATCATCCTTTGTCATGGGTTGATGTTCAAGTTCCCAGTCATACTCATCGTGAAGGACAACACAGGTTGGTTGTGCTACACCAGCTCCATCGATGGCTTGATCCTCGTTCACAACAGGTGTAGAGTCTAAAATGATAGAAAACAAGAAAGTGAAATCTAGATGATGAGAAGAACACAAAGAGGGAGTTTGTGGTAACAGATCCATGTGACAACCCATGGGCTTCGCAACCAAATCTACACAAAAATTGAGAGAAGTGATGCAGGGAGGATATGACAGTTGAACAGATGTGTGTGCATGTTCTCCCACATCACTTTGTTGTGGTGGCATTGTTTGATGAGGGGAAGGTGGAGTGATAGCAACTATGTTGGTCTGTTATTGCAAAAATCCATCACCAAAGTATGTTGAGTGGGGTTTGAACTTCAACTTCATCTTGGGATCGACTAATTTTCTAAGAAAATTTTCGAATTTGTCCCAAAGATATTGAAACTTCATCTGGATTTTCGGAGCTTGAAACTACAATACAAGGAAGCATTGCAAAAAATCCATAGATGACTCTTGCGTAGTTTTCCGTTGTTTTAATATTTTTTTGTCAAGAGGTTCTGGATCAAAATGATGGAAAGTAGATTCAATGAGATTAAAAAACTGGTCAAGTGAGTGCACACTACAGGTGGCAGGCTGCTGCACCATCGTTTCTTGGATTTGTGAAGTGTGTGTGAAAGAAGCAACCTAACCTCTTCATCAGAGAAGTCATCTGTATCATTAATAAATGCATAGAAGTCTTGTAAGTACTCAGGCTAGGCCTCTTCGCATTCACCATCATACGTGAATTCCGATAAGAGATCAAAAAACTCCCTCGTGATGTCAAGATGTTCAACATTAGAGAAACATCACAGAGGGATGAGTCTAACAATATCCATGACGGGTACGTGAAGAATCAAAACATGATGTAAGGGCTCAACTTATCATGTAGCCCTCCTTCTAGCACTAGAAATGTTGACAGTGTTGGACTCGCCAACATGTCAGTAGATCTCCCCAGTAAGAAGTCCCAACTAGACCTTAGACTGTTTGCTGAAGGAGTCCCAGTAGTGGGTTGTACGACACTGCGTTGACCGCGATTGCGCACAGAGGCATGTAGGATGTCCTTGTTGGTATCAAGGGTGTGACCAGCATAGTAAGCCAACGGAGGTGCATGAAGGGTTCTAACACATCGATAGGGGGATGAGTTGCGCCCCTTAGAAACCTATGGAAACACAAAGCTTGAAAGGGAACACATGAGAAAAGATACATCAGAAGCTGGAAGGCAGGGAAAGCAATGATCCAAAGTGATGGCTAAGCCAACAACACATCTCAATAATATTCATATATACATATATAGAAAGAGTCCATACATACATGCGTAAGAAAACAACTACATATATCATTAAAGTAACCAAGATAGCTGAAATACAATAACAACATATGCATGAAACGTGTTGGCTCTATTATATTAAGAGTGAATGATCCAATCATACAATTCAACCATGACAAACCACTAGTTCCAAAAAGGGAATGTTATAGTCACTACCGCCTACTCCTCCAAAGAGATACACTAGCTTTGCACTGTGGAGAAGCCAAATTTCTTTACAGTACACTCCAAGATTTCTCTAAGATACACCTATAGGAAGCTTGGCTTCCAAAATCCTCTAGAATGAGTTATGAGGTTCTATAAATAGCAAAGGGTAGGGTAACCATTGAAATTCCCCTTTGTCACTCTTCACCTACCCTCATGACTCTTCAATTACTACATGACTGTTACATTCGACCATCAACACTTGGTCTTTCACTTTTACAAGATGTTGCATTACAATCTATAAATGTACCCATGTGAGACAAAATAGGCTTAAGCAATCCCTGCAAGATATCACTAAGACTTGGATAGCTGTGGGAAGAGCAACTCTTTGACATCCTCACGATGATCGATGGTGGAAAATTGATGCCAAGTTTGGTACTCCATGATGGTGTCCATGTGCTCAATGGTGACATCTTGTTGAAAACAAACTCTTGCCTCCATTGCATATGGGTACATTATTTTGGCTCCTCTTTCCAACTCGTCTAATAACATGTGTATCATCGTCTTGAGTGCAGTCAAGCTAGAAACATACTGATGCATAGTGTTTGCACTAATATCCAGGTGTGTGCTGGTGGCTATGTGCATCAACTCATCGATGTACAAGTTTAGCTTCAATCAGACTTGGTTCTTTGTTTTCACCTCTGTGAGTGTGCCAATGGATGGGATTGCATGCTTGTGTACAATGACATCCACCCTCCTAAACACCTATGCATGTGATCAAAAACACTGTTCACCCTCTCTGCTTTGTTCCAGCTGCTGGGATGGGTCTATATCCTATATGGGCGTATTATTTCATCAGTCTACGCGTAATGCGCCCCCTGCTGAATTTGTTCCTGTTGCGCTTCCTTCTTTACTCTTCACAGATCATGTTCTTCCCTGAGTTGTCACTTCAACTCCTACAACTCCTTCTCTATTTCCTCCATCCTTTGTTTATCTCTTTTCCTTTGCAAAATCCTATTATCACATTTTCACCTCTTAGCCTCAATCTCCAAATATTATTTCATCACAAGTGGATCTGATTTGAACTTGTAGCTCTTATCCACCTTTGCGGTGTCAACAATATTCCTCTTGGCTTTGTCACTCGTAGGTTGGCTACCCTCTGGTGTTGCTGATGCTGTTGCTCTCTATGATGCCATGGCCATTTTATCTTTCTATTCTGGTCTATGAACAACTTGGTGTCTTCGTAGATAGGCAAGCTCATAGACACTCGCTCAACTGCATCTCCAGTTGTGCTCTCAACGGTGTCCTTTCACCCTTCTCCCTGGGAGGCGGTTGTACCCGTGCTACTAAGAGGAAGATGAACACTTGTGATACCTGGAGACATAACAACACTCATGGATAGAATTTCATCAGCTGAAAACTAAAACAAACTTGAGGACTGACTTGCAACATACTTGTATGACTGATTGTGAAGATTGCGTAATTTCCACCAGGACGATGGGAGACTGAATGCTTAAACTATGCAAGGGATAGTCTGGGATGTCAGGAGGTTGACTGACTACTATAACTACGTAATGCATAGTCTAGTTTGGCCTTCTTAGGACCGAAACTGTGGAATGCGCAATTTTAGTCAAGGGTGACATGCAAACTAGCAAACTGCATTGAACAATTTTTGGGGCTAGCAAGGCATTGCCTCCCATAATTGCATAATGAAAGCTTGGAGGCTAGTGTTGACCAGATTTGTGCATTTTTTGGGAGAAATGCAAAGCCTTCATTCTCAAAAATGAAAATATTTGGCCAAGTAAGGCAAGGTTCAGGCCAAGGTAGCCCTGACCCGCTGACAGGCGACTAAAAACATGAGAAGGTTAGAATGCATGGCGAGATTGAGTGTAAACAATAGTGATTGATCATGCATGTAAATAGTGAGTCCAGGTTTAAGAAAATGAGAAAACAAGAATGCGTGTGAAGCGAATTGCTGCAACGGTGAATGTTAGTGCTGAAACAATGTTATGCATGAGACAACAGTGAGATGCAATGAAAAACTAAAACAGTGCTTCTATAGGCTAACATGCATCAGAACGATAGCAGATGTTCACTAAAATCAAGAAGACAACATTTACACAAAGCGAAATACAAAAAGTAATAGAAACACAACACAAAACATGAAAAGAAGACTTACCCTGAAAAAATTGAGCTAAATGTGTCGAAGACTCCTAGATGCAATGTGGGATGTCAGAGCTACAAGATTGATGTGAGGAATGAGTCCTACAACGTCCAAAAAATGAGTTTTGATAAGATCAATGTTATGACAGGTCTGCCACAAATCTAGGAAAAACAACACTTGGAGGGAAGTTTCTAAAATGATCTTTGCATGTAACCTCCAACTACTAAAAATAGATCCCTAAAATTAGGGATGCCTTTTTCATGTTTCTTTTTTCTATTTCAGGGAAAATAAGACCATGCATGCAAATAAGGATTTCTCAGTCCTGGAGGGAACCGTTAACCTAAAGGCACATGCAGTAGTCTGCAAAATTGAGAAAGGGATTTGCGTAGTTTATGGGTTGAGAAGGGCTGGTTTTCCCTCAGGAATTGTACAATTTCTAAGGTGAGCAGGTACTACCTCCCAGAGTTGCACAATTTTTGGGCTCAAGCCCAGTGTTGAGCTGGATTCCGCAATTTTCTAAGGGAGGGATGCCTGGCTAGATTGCACAAATATGGAGCTCAGTAGGCATCCCAACAAAGATTGCATAATTTTTGGAGGGAAGGCTTGTTCCCCTCTAGAATTTTGCAATTTCCAGGGGGAGCATCTTAGCCAGAAAATTACCTAAGTCCATAATGTTGGCCTGCGGGTGGGAGACAAACAAGTTGACATGCACAGGCTAGGAAGCCGATGAAACTTAGCTGAAGCCTATGTAATGGACAGTGCAAGACATGTTGCTAAGGATGGTTGGTAGGGAGGCTCCAAAATCAACCTAAGGCAAAATTTTGGAGGGTGCTTGTAGCTGCTACAACAACTGGACACTAGAAAACAAAGGGATTAGCACAAAAATAACTATCACAAAAAAAAAAACTAGCTCCTATTCATGTACATTCTAGAAAACCAGACAATCTAATTAAGTAACCCCATTAACACACATATATATAATGTTCAAATTCATTCATAAAACTATAAAATCCAATCAATGAATGTTTGATGGTTTTAGTTGGTAGTTTCACAAAAGGTGTAACACTGATGCTTATATAAGATTGATATGTAATAGTATCAACAGTTAGCAATGTGTCTGAGATTATTAAATGACAAAAACTGATCACGAGGTCACTAATTGGCTCATTACAAATATGTAAAGACAATAAAAAATTCATTAGCTTAATACATAACACTTAATACCTAATTAAAAAAAAATCCCCATTCATAGTATTTACATAATTAGTTACTAACCCATCGTGTTGAACAATATCCTACACCACTATAAATAAGTCTCACTTCAAAGGTAATTCATATACTCATCATATTCTCTTCCTGCTCCTCTATTGAAATTATTTTATTATTTTGGTCTTAAGCACTCAGAAATTTAGTGTCATCGATTTTTCTTTCTATGGGTTAACCTCCTCTATTCATATTATGGTGGGATTTTACAAAATCGTTTGGACTTTACGAGGTTGTTCTTAGGATTAATTATAGTTGAAATTTTTTCTAAATGCCTATTTTCCAATGCATGTTATTCTCATTCTAATACATGTTATTTTCATTCTATTTTCAAGATTTTGCATTTTGAAGGTATTTTGAAGATTTTGTGTTGTGAAGGCCTTTAGAGTACCAACTCGTCAAGCATCGTAAGTTGAATTTCAACAAAATTTTCCTCCATTCCATGTATTCCATTGGGGTGTAGTTTCTTTAGATTCAGTTGTAATTTAGGGAAAATGAAAACTATTTCTCATATAGAGAAATTACTTGATCTCAATCTAGAGCATTCGACTCTCTAAAGACTCAAATGGTCATAAGCATTAGGATCTTGCTCTCGAGAATCTAACCCATTTGGGCTTATATATTATTCAAGGTTTCATAATTTGGATCTTAATAAATAGGCAGATAGAACTATTCTATCTTTAACCTAGGTCTTTCTCTATTTGTAACTATTCTAACGTAGTTATGTTGTTATCTTGACTTCGAGCTCTTGCTATGGGTCTTTTTCAAAAACTGTAACCTGGTAACCTACGCCTACCTCTCTAGTCAAGGAAAGGCCAAGCAATCGAAGGATATCTCGCTACTACTCCGAGGAAGGATATATTGCTATCTTACTATTGATGGTGCTAGAGCTGCCAACATTCAGGGGATCTCCCCAGTATGAAGTCCCACTTAGACCTCACACTGTTTGGTGCAGGAGTTCTATCTGGTACGATGGACCGGTTGCCATTATCTTAAATATATAACTTAGCTCTTGTTTGCTATCATGTGAGAGTGGTATTCTTTGTCTTTAAATAGTGAGGTTCACTGGCATGGTGAGTGATAGTGTTACTTGTGTCAAGGTTCTTTCATCGTAGAGGGAGAGGGTGGAAGTCAGTCTTTAGTCAAAAGGGAAGAGTCCCAACTATATCAGAGACACACAACACAATAAGACATGCGTAGATTCTGGAAGCGTAGTGAACACGAATGCGGTAGTCACAAACACACAATGAATGGATAGGACGTACAACACCCAACAGAATAGTCCATGGGAGTACGGCAATTGTTATAACAAGTTTATGGGAATGGTTTTATCTAGTGTTTGGCGTGGTAGCCCACAAGGGAAATACGACTTTAACAAGCTATACAACACATTTTCATAAGCATATGTATTAGCACAACTAAAATAGTTCAGTTGTCTTAACACAAGTTAAAGCAACATGAATTACAAGTGTTTAAAGAATAGTCTTACAAACAATTACAATACATGTGTGAAAACATGTTGCCATGTTATCAGAATTCTGAATTAAGGGACAGTTCCAAGACACATCAGTACGCCATACATCAATAAACCCGTATGTGGGGAATTGGAACCACTGCTCGCTCCTCAAGGAAAAAATTAGAGACTCTCAAGGCTATGTGGGAGGAGCCAAGGTGAGAAATCTATTGCATGTACAAATGAGGGGTATTTATAGCCAAGGGTAAAACTAGCCCTTGCGACTGTTAGACTTCCCTCAAGAATATTTGACATACATGACTCCTAAACTTTAAATGACTCTTTATATTTACATGTGGGTCTCTTGGACTTCCACGTTACATTGCGTTGATTTACAACAGTATGGCCCACAGTAGTGATGTGGCCGAGATGACTCGTGACACGAATTGACACAACAGTGTTGGTATGTTCATGATGGTGGTGGTGTTCATATCGAGCCGCAGGGCTGCTGAGTGATGGATATGATCTTGGTGTATCATAACTTCACCTTCACATGACAAGGTGTGTGGAGTCTTCAGTGGTCTTGTTGTTTGCTTGATGTTTGCATGTCCATGTTCCTCCTTTGCTTGCAATTTTACATGGTTCGTGTCTTCATCCATTCATGAACAAATCTCCTTGCATGCATTCCTCATTCATCCATTTGTGAACAAATATCTTCACATGAATTCATTATTCATCCATTTGTGAACAAATATCCTTGCATGTGCTCTCCTTATTCATCTCGTTTGTCACCGCATCATGTCTCATCCATGTACCTATATCTGCAATCATTCATGATGAGACGATATCAAATCCATAAATCTTCTAGTCTTCCATGATGCATTATCCTTTTCTTTTAGATGCAGGTGATTGGGAGAGAGGACAAGGCTCTTCAAATAGTGCAAGGTAGATTTCAAGCCGGGATGCGGGCTCCGAGCACCACTGGTGAAAATTGCATAGAGGTCACTAGGAGACTTAGATGGACAATCTAGATCAACAGTGATTGTCTGCGGGATCTGGCTCAGCTAGAGGGAATATCTGCACAATCTTTTAGGGAAGTAATGTAGGCAACAGAGGGGTTGGAAGCAAAACTAAGGAATTTCTTTGTGGAGCTAGCAACAGGCTGCAGGAGGCTTTCTTGGAAAAATTGCATAATTTTTCTGGGGAGCTAGCAGCGAGTTGTGAGAGTCTGTTGGAAAAAACAACGCAATTGCTAGGAGGATGGTCCGTTGAACTTCCTTGCACAAATTTTGAGCTGAGTGGGATGTTGGGCAGCTAGGTGACTACTCATGAAAACTACACAGTTTTCCAGATGAGCAACAGGCCAACTGAATGCCTGATTGGCTGGAAAGAAAGCGCAATTTTTTTAGGGAGACACTGACAGAAACAGGGTGCTTGAATTTGTTTTTAAATCTATTTAAACTAAATAATATTTTAATAAAATAATTTTTATTAATAATCACTTTTAAAAATTAAATTATATCCAATGGGCACAATTAACACTAGGAATTAGGTTTATTATTTCCCTAAGGCGACCTTTCTATTGTAAGTGATTATGGGATTCATTCAATTGGTTCAACTGAGATTTTCTCAATTGGTTCCAACCTGGTGGTGGATATGCTGCTTGGTAGGGATTTACGCATTGTATGTCTAGTTTACTAATTGAAATGATGCCCAAACCAAAAGTGTCTCGTTTCCCTCGTAAAACACTTCATGATGCACTTAGTATCTGGTTTCCTCGTAAAGTGCTCCATGATGCACTTAGTCAAATGCTCCATATAATGCTTGAGTCTTAACATCCAAGCTAGGTAGCTCCATATAAATTTTCCTGACTCACACCTTCTCAAGCTAACATATTAATTTGTTTCTTTCTGAATGGAAATGGGAATGTGGAAGGCATGGAGATATGAGGTGTTTTTGAGCAACAAATTAATTTGTTTCTTTCTGAATGGTAGTGGGAATGTGGAGAGCATGGAGATATGATGTGTTGCTAAGCTTCAGAGGGTCATATGTGAGGAAAGACTTTGTAGATCATCTCTACCCTCATAACTACCAAATAAATCTATGTATTCCATGATTCCCATTAGTGTGAAAAAGGGAATATATGAATACGATCATAAACCGTGCCTTTGAATGCAATATTTTCTCCCCACACACTGCATCCTTTGTGTGGTGCCTCAACTAAATGTCCCAAGTGCATGGGAGGGTCATCCCTCTATTTTACGAAGTGGCTCCTATTTTATTAGGAACCTCATTTTCCAAGGAATTCTAACACCATAAGATATTGAAGGATGGAAAGGTGCTCCGTGTCTAATCTGTCAGGTTGGACATTGGTTGGACACTAGAAAGCAAAGGGATTAGCAGGAAAACAACTATCCCAAAAAAAATAACTTGCTCCTATCCATGAACATTCTGGAAAACCAGACAATCTAATTAAGTAACCCCATTAACACACACACACACACACACACACACACACACACACACACACACACATATATATATATATATAATGTTCAAATTCATTCATAAAACTATAAAATCCAATCAACCAAACATGGATGGTTTTAGTTGGTAGTTTCACAAAAGGTGTAACACTGAAACTTATGTAAGATTGATATGTAATAGTATTAGCAGTTGGCATTGTGTTTGAGGTTATTAAATGACAAAAACTGATCACGAGGTCAATAATTGGCTCATTACAAATTTGTAAAGACAATAAACAATTCATTAGCTTAATACATAGTACTTAATACCTAAGTTAAAAGAATATGTTCCCATTCATAAGATTTACATAATCAGTGACTAACCCATTGTGTTGTACTATATCCTACACCACTATAAATAAATCTGGCTTCAAAGGTAATTCATATACTCATCTTATTATCTTCCTTCTCCTTTATTGAAAGTATTTTATTATTTTGGTCTTAAGCACTTAGAACTTCCAAGTCATCAATTTTTCTTTCTATGAGTTAAACTCCTCTATTCATATTATGGTGGGATTTTACACATTGTTCTTCTTTTATGAAGTTGTTCTTAGGATTTATTGTAGTTGAAACTTTTTCAAAATGCCTCTTTTGCAATGCATGTTTTTCTCATTCCAATACATGTTATTTTGATTCTATTTTCAAGATTTTCCATTTTGAATGTATTTTGAAGACTTTGGGCTGTGAATGCCTTTAGAGTACCAACCAATTAAGCAATGTAAGTTAGATGTGAACTAAATTTTCTTCCATTCCGTGTATTCCCTTGGGTTGTAGTTTTTTTAGATTCAGTTGTAATTCAGGGAAAATAAAATATATTTCTCATACAAAGCAATTACTCAATCTTGATCTCGACCTCAATCTAGAGCATTTGGCTCTCTAAAGACTCAGATGGTCATAAGCATCAGGATATCTCTCTCGAGAATCTAACTCTTTTGGGGTATACATATTACTCAAGGCTGCATAATCTAGATCTCAATAAATAAGTGACTAGAACTATTCTATTTGTAACCTAGGTCTTGCTCTATCTGTAACTATTCTATCCTAGTTATGTTGTTACCTTGAATTCTAGGTATTTCTCTGGGTCTCGTTCAAAAAATTTAACCAGGTAACCTACACCTACCTCTCTAGTCAAGGAAAGGCCAAGCAATTGAAGGATGTCCCGCTACTACTCTTGGGAAAGATTGTTACAGATCCATTTGGGAACATCACTCCCATCATTTAGATTAGTACCATTAGGGCTCATCAAATACTAATTCAGTTGCTACATGCCCTAGACAAGTCACCTCTTTGAATGCCTCCTTCCCTGAGAGTTCTTTGGCCTAAAACCCTCCAGAATTGCCTCCTTGAGGGACCAGTGCAACCTTGGATAGAGGTAAGTGCGCTTCAGTGCAGGAAGGCCCATGTTAGGGTGCTCTGCAGAGTACTTAGGACCACTTTGACTCGCGTTGGGTGAGATTGAGTGAAAGTCACATAGGGTTCTGGGAATATTCTTATCCTCTGGAGTCATGTAGAAGATTCCCACACTTATCACCTCCTATGAGATCGAAAATGGATGAGGAATGAGTTAAGTAACCTCCTATCCTCTCATCCCTTCCTCCATGGAAACTAACTCTAAGTGTGGAAGGCCATTCAATACCCTCATTTATGACAAAACCTCCTCCATTTTCCTATAAATTGAGCACTCATATAAGTGATTAGGGGCTAGACTTTGAGAATTTGAAGGAGATATTATTGGAGTGAGAATTGAGTTTGTAAGTGAGTAGTGTTGTGTTGCCGGAGTGTTGTGCTATTGATGTAATGTTGGTTGGAACCCAAGCTGGAAGAGTGGCAATGTATCAGACTTCATGGTTGTAGTTCTTCCTTCTATATAATAAAGCAGTTTACACCTTTTTCCATATGATTATCTTGATATATGGTGTTTATATGTGTGAATGTATCTGATTCCATTTACTTGTATTTGATAGATCTCTTGCCTTGATTGGTTCTTTGTCTTATGTTTATGATTGCAGATACTTTTTCAGCATGTTAAGTTCGAGAAGGAGTGACGAGGGTCAAACAAAGGAGATAAAAGGAAAGTGAAAGAAAAAGTAGGTCATTTGATTCCCTTTGTCTTATTTATTGTCTATAAAAAAAGGATAACCATTTTAAATATGTTGTTCTAGGTATAGCTACCTACCTAGGGAATTATTAATTATCCACAGATACCAAATTCCTCATAACAAACTGGCGACTCTTTTGGGGATCGATCATCATTCTGGGTCGTTTACCTTCATCCTAGTACCCTCTAGTAGACTCTAGTTGCTCCCATTGAGTTTATTTTGGCCTTTTGAAGTGTTTTTTGGTGAAATTTGTGCTTGTAATCCCCTAGGATGGCCTCTCTGTCACTAGCGCAGGCTTGGTCTAGAGACAGAGTGTTGCAGAGCACCCTTGGCTTGAGGATAGTGCTCTGAAGTGCATTGTCCCACATTTAAGGCTACTCTGATCCATCTTAGGACAAAAATCCCTCCTCTGAGTTGATTTTTTGCCAAATTTCCTTTTGTTTCTACTTGCTGAAAGGTCAATGATGCTTGTGTCTCTCAAATCAATTTGTGTTTCCTTTGTCATCCCTACTTTGTCTTTGATTTTTTAGTGTTTCTAAAATGTTTTCTTTATCACTATAAATTCATTGTCAAAGTTAGATTATAGTCGATTGATCTTTGTTCAAAAGAAAGTGTCATAAAAGTCTTCATTTCTTTTGAAACGAAACTGTCGTAAAGTCTTCGTTCTTGAAAAAAGGTTAGTTGATTGTATGTGCATTAATTTCCTTTTCTTCGTCACAACATTAAGGGAATTGAAAAGAAAAGCATGCATCGTGCATTAAAATATTTGTGTGTTCCCATAGGAATAGTTTAGGGAGATTGCATTAGATTGTGCTCATTGCTCTTTGATTAAAAGAAATCTGATTGCTCTATCCCTATTAGCTAAGGTTTTCATTGTTCAAATTGAATGAAAAGAATGTTTATCATAATAGTTTCATTCTAGGAATTGCAAACATACATCATGCGGTGAACCTTGAAAGGAAAATTATAAAGAAGATCAACTTAAAATTCATCTTAATTAACCTAATGGAGCATTGTAACTTAACGCATAACATTTAGAGGTTCTAGGCTAGAGACATGTTCCAGTGTCGTAGAACATAGCAACGATTTCTAACTTTTCTGTGATACCTCCCAAGTGTGATACCTCATTCCACATACGTGAGCATATCGTAGCTCATCCACATACCTTAGGGTATATAGGGCGGTGTTACAATACGTAAAGTATACGGGAATGCTCTCCCCATGTGGTTTCACATTACATAATTCTAATATGGATTGGGCCTCCACGTACTTTCAGGTATATATGGGAGGACAACACTAGGTTGTTATCCATCCTTAGGTAACCAATTCGGCTACCTTGTAAACTATGATACACTGAACACAACATTCGGGGAGATTGCCTGCTCGTACTTCTCTATTCGCCAGGAGGTATTCTGTAGTTCCCAGTTACTTGCTAATCGTTTTGCCTAGATCATCCATCTTTTGTTTTGTTTTTTTATTTTGATTAAAATAAATTTAATTGACCACGGATAACATCCTCCATGCTCATTCCTTATTTTATCTTAGTTTGATACATGTGGCAAAAAATCTGGAGTCCACAGATCAAGGAATTCCTTCTGATGGGAATCCTAGTCCTTTTCCTCCTTTTGGAAATATTGGCACTCCTTATATGGCTACATTGTCCCTTCCGGGACTTACCATTGGTTTGTTAGTATGGTTGTTTTCAACCTCCTTAGTTCAAAATGTCATGATTTCTCCGCATTTGAGTACTCCAACTGGACAAAATCAACCTCTAGTTGATGCTAAAGTTGACCCTTTGCCTTCTTCCTCGGTTGTTTTTTCCTCCCCTTCTTCCTCTTTACTTGATGAAAGTATTGGTACTAGTAACCAGGTGGCTAAGAAGAAGAAGAAGAAGAAGAAGAAGAAAATTTAGCGAGGGGGCAACCAAGCAACCATTGCCTTGAATGCAACTTCTGATGAGAAACCATCCGATAAGCCTCACAAAGTTTGATATCCATGCAAACTTTGTACGAGAGACCATCTTCTTTGAAATTGTCCTGATATTCCTCAAATCTTAGAAGAATGGTCTTCTCCTTCACATCATCCTGTGTCATCAACTACTCAAGATCATGCTGGTGACACACCATCAACTAGTGGTAGTAAAGTTCATGGAAAGAAGGGAAAAGTTAAGTTTCCTTGTAGGTTATGTGAAGCGAATCACCCCATTCACCTTTGTCCCTATCTAGATGAAGCCAAAAAAATGTTGGATAACCATCTTACTTCTCCGTGTTGAAAATGGCAATAAGAAATGCTAAAAATAGCGCTGCTATAAATAGTAGTTCAAGTACCAGTGTTGGACTTAGCAACAAGGAATGAAAAATGGAAGTGCTAAAAATAACATTGCTATAAATAGAATTTCAGGATGGATTCTAATTTTAGTCAGTCCTTGGACTAAAATTGAGAAGTAAAATTCGAATTTGATCTTAGTAGTTGCTTGTAAAGTAATTAATTAATTCACCATGTGTTAATTAGTTATGGAAAATCAAACATGAAGTCTATGTGAGGACATGCAACAATTTCTCCATTGAAGGAGGAATTTATCCATCAGTCAAAGAGATAAGGATGAGTTGTAATTAGTTGGCTCAGTTAATTGAGTCAAGTCTAGTTAGATTAATTCAAACAGTTTGTTGAATTAATCGTGAGTTTAGTTAGTTAATGCTTGCATGCATGTAATTTCTGCTCTCTAGATAACTGAATATTCTCTCATAAATAACTCATACATGTCAGTTCAGACAGAGACCCAGTTGAGATCAAAGGAAGGGACAATGTACTATCAGTTGGAGGAATTTTAGTATAACGGAAACTCATCCATGCATAAGGAATTATCTCCTTCAGGTTTGTGCAGTTATTTCTGAGCCAAGTGAGTAGTGTGAGGTGGGAATTCACACTTGTGGAAGCACTGGACCCCAAGAAAAATTGCGCAAGGAAATAAGAGGCTTGGAGGTTAGATGAGAAGGTTTGTGAGAAGCCTTTGACTGTCTATGAGCAACAGGGGGATTGCAGAGAGAGCAGGATAGCTTGTGAGCTAATTCTTTTTGTAATCCAAACTATATTTCCACTTGTATGATAATATAGAGTTGGGGTTTTAGGTTGAGGCTTTCCCCGGGTTATTTCTTCTATGTTATGTGTGATTGATTTCTCCTTATCAGTTATATGTGTTTTATTGATCTTACTCATATTCGATTAAGCTTCTACACTCTGCAATGACTTCAATGTGGTTACAAGAGACTCTCCCCTAATCCTTCACTAGTTGATAAAGTGAATAACCTAAATCAATCCTTGGTCGAACCCAATATCTCTAAATGTGAATCCCATGAATCTATACCTGACCAATCACAGGTCCAGGAAACAGTTGACCCGATTTCACCTTTAGTTAATCATACCTTTCACATAGAGAGTGAGTATGATACCACTCAGGTTCTTTTCGTTTCTTTAGATTCCAATGATATTGGGGGAAACCCTCCCATTTCATCAACATAGGAGGAAAATATTCATGTTCTTGTAACTCAAGGGATAATAGTCCCATTATTACGGTACCACCTCCAAGTAGTCTAGTCACTTCCCTTGTGTTAGCTACCTATACCAATAGGTTTCATATTTCATGATTGGCAAGGGAAGGTCCAAATATGCTCTGCTTTGATCATGCAAAGATCACATATTTCCAAGGAAGTACAAGGTGTGTAAATAGATTAATGCATCCCAATTTTGATGGATGGTCCAACAGTCTAATCTGGATCATGCCATGTTTTGAATTTCCAGTTGTAGATTAGAGAAAGAAGTCTATCCAAACTGTTTAATCTTGGCAGACAAGTAGCTTAGGTAGAGAAAATAGGCTCCCAATAGCTTAATCTGGGACCTTGGAAGAAATAAGGGTAGAAGTGGATACAAAAACAAAAGAAAAGCCAAAGAAAATAAAAGGCAAGTAAGGGTCTGCAAGTCCAAGTGCACCCTCCAAGAAGAAATAAAAAATGCTAGGCAAGTAGCTGGGTAAGTAGTTGGGGTTGCAGAAAGGTTATCTTTACCATTGCAAATGTGTTAACTATGTTTACCAGAGCAAAGTCAATCAGTTGACAAGGTGTTCTTCTTCATCAAGTTGCAGCAGAAAGCATGACTAACTTCCCTTTTCCCTTTTTCATGTCATTTACTAACATTCCCTCATCACTTGTGATTCATGGAAGAATTATGGTTTCATGGTGGTTCTTGTTCATTCAAAAGCCACATTTCTTGTCTAAAAATCTTTTCATTTTGATCTACTCTCTAAACTAAGTAAGTTTCAAACAAACTTAGTGGTATTCCCCTCACTTACCCTCCTCATCCATATTAACCTCTAATTCTATTATGTAACTCCCCTATTTTCACCTTTCCCCTACTAATGATAACACCATGGTGTATAAACCCCAAATCTTATATAAATACCCACCCCCCTTGGCATTATAGCCAATAAGTCCTATGTTAGGGATCAAATGACATCTGGTCATTTTGATAACCTAAGCCAAACCCTCTTTCCACTTTTTTAAATCCATTTTCTCACTTTTGGCCCCCATTTACACATAAAACCTATAAAGCCTTGTTTCTACCTTTACCCACTCAAAATTGCTAAAAATACATCAAAACCCACTTGTTCCCCCTTACCCAAAGTTCAAAGATCGGGCGCATAGTCACAAAAATTTCACGAAAACCCATAAGTCCAATGTTCTCCGCTCATGCACATATGCCGAAAATAATCATTAAATAATCCCCGCCCCCCCACCATATCCGTTGACTATTTCGTCCTCCCGACAGCCGTCCGATTAAAAGATTGAAGATCCAACGGCTCTATTCGCGGCGGAGTTGTTCGACGTCCACTGTTTACCCGCCTTATTCCCCGGTCACATCAGTTCCCCGATAGCCGTCCGATCAGACCCCCCAGATCTGACGACCATCGTTGCATCGGAGCGGATCTCCCATCCGAAAGTTATCTTCCAATGGCCGTATTTTGGGTACGTCATACGGTAGCCACGCGTCTCCACCACCGTTCATCGGAGGTACGCCTGACACATACCTCCCCCGTACCGTAAGCGGTGCGATATGAAACCGCTCACGGTTTCCGGTTTCCCTCATCCCACCTATATTACGTCAGCTCCCCGTCACCTCACGTCACTACCACCGATGCCGTCACGTCAACCTTTACGCTCAACCATTGGCCGATCTGTCATGCCACTTCATCATCCCCCTGGACCAATCAGAGCCCGCCACCTGGCCTGATGACGTCATGCTGACGTCATCCGACCCTGACCCCACCTATGACGTCATGCTGACGTCAGCAAAAAAGCGCGCCAGTATTACCAAAATTCCATATTTAGGCCAAAATTTCACGTTTTTTCTACTTTTGGTAAAAAGCTCTACTGTTATTTCTGCATGTGGCTCACGTCCAGACCAGCACCAGCTTGCTAAAGGGATTCCGAGACCGCCAGAGCCTCTAGCACTCGCGCATTCGCCATTCTTGCCGACGAATTCACCAGGTGAGCTCACTTCCAAGCACACAAATTGGAGCAGCTGCATCCTCCTCAACTGCCCAACAGCAAACTACAAAAGCTGTTGAAAACATATCAGAGAAGGGAAAAGAAAAGGAAATGGAGATAGAGCCACAACAGCTAGATAAAGAACAGCGGCAAGCAGAGCAGCAACAGCATCAACAACAGCAGGAAAGGCAGCATGAAGAAGGGCAACCTGACAGACAGCAGCCCTTGCAGCAGGAAAGAGTGGTGGATACCCCAACTTCCACTGAGCAACAGGCTCAAAACATAGTGCCTCCTAGGCCAGAAGTCACCACTGATGCCTCGGTCCTCCAAACTCCACAGAAGGAGGACTTAAGCAGAAAAAGGGATAGAGAAACTCCTCTCACTTCATCTATCAACCAGGGAGAGAAGAGACAAAGATTAAATGACTTTTATGAGGATGATGCAGCAATAAGACAAGCATTGGGCATGGGCCCACCCAGCAGAGAAGCTTCAGCAAGTTCCTTCCAGCAGGAACAGGACAGGACCATGGGAGGGGAGGTCAGCTTCTCCAGCCAACAAAAAGAAGGACAAATAAGCATCAAACAGCAATTTATAGACATCAAAAGGAGGAATGATCCTATCAAAATACAGCTGTACAATCATCTGCTAAACATGGCTCCTACCAATCAGCAAAGACTTATGTCTGCCTTTGATGTAGGTGAGGGAAAAATGATCATGAGTCATTTTATGCCCACAGCACTGCATCCCCAATCTGCCTCAGATTACCTCAGGACCAACCTGGAAGTCATGGCCAAAGACATACACCCAATGGACAAAATTGAACTGCATAAATAGACTGGTGAGATGGTGTATGCCTCCTTGGCAGATGAAACATTAGAAAATTACAAACTAAAGAGCAGCCTTAATGCCACAGCCTCTCAACTGGAATTGGAGAAAGCATCATCCCAGGAGAAGGACAACAGAATAAGGTCCCTGGAAGACATAATCATTGAAATTGGGCATGATCCCAAAGATATTTCAGGGATACAGGAAATCTTGAAGTTGAGGGATGCTGACATGGCTGCCATGAGGAAGAAAATCAAACTCCCAGCCACCATGCACCCTCAGACAGATGAGGTAGCCCAACAAAGGCAGGAGAAAGATACCACAGATTTGTTGATCTCCATTTATAAAGAGCTTGTTCAAGCACAAGAGAAATTAGGAGAATCAGAGGCTGCAAAGGCAGCATTGCAAGCAGCATTAAAACAAAGAGAAGAGGGTCAGACCTCTCAGCCTCCTCCTCAAATCATAAATCTTGAGGAAACTGCTCCTATCACTGCTCCTCCTCCTCAACAGACTGAACAGACAGCAACATCTACTTCAGCAGTGCCAACAACTACAGAGCAGGCCCAAAGCCTGGATATGCAAAAGCTGAAGAATGAAATCCAAATCCTGGAAGCTCAAATGACAGAGTTAAATGAGACCAGGGATAAGTTGGCCAAGGTAAATGACAGACATGATAAATCAAAGAGAGAAGTGGCAGAAAAGGGCAGGGAAATCAAAGCCCTCAAAGACAAGATCAAAGAGCTAGAGAATGAGCTCAAGTTAGATAAGGTGGTGGCTGAGCTTAAAATAGTGCTGTGGGCTAACATTGGTCAATCTATCAATGTGCAATGGCCATATATTGAGACAATCCATGAGCAATTAGAGCTCATCCCAAAGGCACAGAAGGAGGTTTACAGATCAAGAGCTTCATTGAGCAATATGCCTGAAGTGGCCACCAGAATGATCAATGTACTTAACCATAGAACAAGTTCTCAGTTGGCTACCATGGGAATTACAAACAGAACTGAGACTATCCAAATGGTCAAAAGGGTTCTCACACTGAGAAACTTAGTGCAGACATTGGAGAGAAGAACCCAGGATATGCAGACTGAGGTGAACAAGTTTTTGGAAAAGTTTCAAGTGTTAGAAAGCAGAGGACTCCCTGGCTTACTGAACAGCGCAGGGAGATTGTTCACACATGACCAGTCTGCTAAAAGGGTCAATACATTTTCCACTAGCCAGATCAGTGATAAGCCCAGCACCTCAGAGGAAACAGGGCCAGCCACAGGACAGTCTCTTTACAACAGAGTCGAGAATCTGTTTTTTATAATGAATGAGATCAATCACCTGTTTGGGGTGGCTCCCAATTTCTTCAAGTACACAGAGGCAGAGGAGACAATGGATGCTATTCTCAGGCATCAACTCCCTACGCAAGAATGGTGGACAAACGCAATACAAAAGATTTTGTAAACAGGGAGTCACTTAACAATTTTGTTTCTTAAAAATATTAGTTGTCATGCAAAGCAAAGTTTAACAAAATCAGCATGCACGGTGGATTAAAGCTGAGCCAACTCAGCAGATGGATCGGCCAACAAAGCAGAAATAGAAAACTACAGCTGGCAGGGCCGAGAAAATACAGCGCAGCAAGAAATAAAGGCGCATTTATCAGCATTAAAGCTAAGCGTTGCAACCGACTCAATGACCTACAAAGGTCAAAATTATCCTCTGACAGACATAAAGGGCATTTATGCTGCATTTAAAGTTGTAATAACTTCTTCTCTACTTTCTGAACAAATTTATGAAGATATTTTCTCTCTCAGATGACTCAATGCCTGAGATATTTTGTATACGCATTCCTATAAAGCCCCCTTCGCATGAGCTTGCAAAGGTGGTTGTTGATTTCTCCAAAAGAAATTCTTATGCTGTAATCCTTTCAGAAGTTTAATAAAGAAAGCGATGGAATTTCTCGGATTTCTGAAGTGTTGAATGCGTTCTGGTGTCTGTTGATAACTGCTGGATTCCTGTGTATTTCACCATACAATAAGTCTCTGTAACTCTCTCTGTCAATTAGTTGTTTTGTTAAAATCCATATATGTTATCTGATTTTCAATACTAAGCAACAAGGAAAAAGAATAACTTTCAGGATTTATTCACTGAGTACCCTGAGTTCAATCTGTGTTGTTTATGAATGTTTTCTTCAGCTGTAATCTAGATAAGTGTAATTCTTAATTGCTGCACTTTCAGAATACACCTTTCACAGTGGCCTTTGTCACAGGAATTCAAGTTTTGCTCCTGTGCAGTGTGTTCACCTTCACCTCACCAACTTAATAGAAAATTCTTAATTGCTTTCTGTTGGTTGACATACATCACCATTTAAGCTAATTTTGTTTGTCTAAAATACACAATAGGCCCTGCAGTTTGAACACCACCAATCCAGCGTATCAAATCATTTCGCAACTCTAGACTCCATTGCCCAATGGTATTTCACTATCTAAACACTATATCATAAGACCTGAAAGAAATCCTTCAACCAAAACATAAACCAAAACCTGAGCATAATAGCTAGCCTAAAAACACCATCATAACAGAGACAAATCATAAAGAGAGAGCCCTCTCTGATCACAGTTTGGCTAGAAGCTGTGATCCAAAGATTGGTTAGTGGTTACCCCGGCCGTATTCCCTTGGGAGTCATAGGGAACAACCTGGGTGTTAACCTAATTGGCGACTCCACTGGGTAGTGCTTGAGATTTCTTAAATTACTATATATCTTCCTTAAAGCTGCCATCAAGCCTGAAATAAGTCAAGAAGCCTTTAAGCTGTTTCTGTATTACATTAATAGCTTTAAGGAGGAGCTTGTTTTGGGAATCTTCATCTTAGCTCTGAGAATATATAACCATTCCAAAATCTTCATCCAGTCCCTTCAGATATAAAAATTTCCCACGAAATCCTAAAAAACAGTTAGAAACTGGCTCCTAAGAAAAATCCTCGGCATACTAGGGCAAATCCTGACCCAAATCCACCCACCATTGTTGATAATCCAAATACAATCCCTAGAAACATTAGAAGGCAGCAAAAGAAGGAGCAACCTGCTGATTTGATTTCAGAGCCAGATCATCCTAGCCTTATACCTACTCCCTGCAAGGTCCTTTTCAGGTCTACCCCTAGTTCCCCTAGTTCACCATCCAATTCTCACAGTCCTCCTCTCACATCGTCATCCACTGAACATATTCCCCTGACCAATACTCTTGGTACCGCTTTACCTGTTATCCCTGTGGTACCCATCGTTCCTATTATCCCAGCAGCACCTATTAATACACCCAACCCTCCAAATATGGCTAACAGATATGCACCCTTGCGAATACCAGCTAATGCTGCAGCTCTACCTCAAGACTACCAAACCAAAATCTCATATTTTGACTCCAATGGCCCTCTGACAGCTGTCCAGCATGCGAAGAAGATGCAAGACCATTTTGAGACCTATGAAATAGATGATGACAGTGTCAGAATGAGGATGTTTGTTCAAAGCCTAACTGGGGATGTAAGAACTTGGTTTAGATCCCTGAATGCAAACTCCATTGCAACTCCTGATGAACTGTATCAAGCCTTTACTACCAGATGGGAGAAGAAGAAAGATCCCCTGCACATACTTGCTGAATATGAAACAATCAAGAGAGGTCCGCAAGAGACCGTTCTGGAGTATTGTGCTAGATTCAACAATGTGTACAATGCAATACCACAAATCCTCAGACCTCCTCCTGATTTGGCCTTGTACAAATTCCCTGATGGATTTGATCCTGACATGGCATATCAGTTGAAGGAAAGAGAACCTGAAACCCTTGAAGACGCCCAGAAGGCTGCTGTCACAGTAGAAGCAAACCTGATTGCCAAAAGAAACAGGGCAAGGTTAGAAAAGAGAAGCATATACAAAGAAGAAACTACAACTTTTGATCAAAAACTTGATGCAATACTTAATGGTATGAAAAGGTTGGGTGATAGGGTAGAATCAGTGGAGAGAAAAGCATCATGGGAAGCACCACAAAATAATCCTCCTAGGAATCCAAATTTTAGGAGAAATCCAAACCCAAACGTTGGCAAGACCAGTGCTGACCAGGACATAAGACCCCCTTTCCAAGAAAATTATGCAGAAACTTCCACATCAGCTGAGCCCAATGAAGATCCTGAGATTAATTTAATGGGTCTAGATGGTGAAAGTCAAGTTTTCTTAACACAAGAAGATCATGAAGATGATGAAATCAAACTATTCCAAACTAAATTAGGTGAATCCTTTGACTTCAAACAAGGCTATGACACTGCTGTTTATGAAGTCCATAAACAGTACAAGCTAAGGAGCAGAACTGTGAATGTCAACCAGCCTGAAAAGAAAAAGGATAATCAGCAGCCTGAAAGAGTTATAGTCACACAACCTAGTGACAAACTAAATTCACCTACAGAAGAAGTGATTGTTGAAGAAATCACTGAGCCACTGTCCTTAAGACAGCAGTCTCTGGACACTTCATCTTCTCATCCTAATTTAAATGTTACTCCTCAAGAGATGAGTAAAAAGGATAAATCTCAAAGTCAAGATAAAAATCTAGAAGGAGACTTAATGAACAAGGAAAGAACTGTCACCTATAACCCCAAGACCCAATCTGAGAAACCTTTTGATCTTGAAACAGAAATTGGCAAAATAAAAATAGCTATTCCTCTCTTGGAATTAGCCAAGCATGACAGCTATAAATTGCAAATCAAAAGGTCCCTTCAACTCACTAGCAACAAAGATGATGTCAATGTACTGGATGACACCCCAGAACTCCTGTTTGGCCCAGAAGTGGATGGAAAAACAGTAGTCACAGGGGTACTGCCTTTCTATGTCAGTTTATATATTCATGATAAAATATTACATAATGCAATGTTTGATTCAGGTGCCTCTCACAACCTTATGCCAAAAGCAGTCATGGAAAGATTGAATTTGGACATAACAAGACCATACAAGGATCTGTTTTCCTTTGACTCCAGCCAAGTCAAGTGTCTAGGTCTCATAAAAGACTTATGTGTCTCTCTAGTTCAATACCCAAACAAGACAATCCTAATGGATGTGGTAGTTGCTGATATCCCACCTAAGTATGGAATGCTGTTATCAAGATCATGGGGAGCCAAACTCCAAGGTTCCCTACAATTAGACATGTCATATGCTACCATCTCTGTGTTTGGACAACCAAAAAGACTGTACAGAGAAACACTAATGAAGTACATGGTCAGCAGTGAAGAAAAACCTCAAAATTTTCCTATATATGCTGTCCATTCAGACATAGACTCATACATTCTCTTCAATAATACAACTACTCCCTCAAAAGGTGAAGTTGAAACCAAGATATTCATACAAGAGGAAGATGCAAATAAGAGTAGTATCACTCATAAAACAACAGTCAATCAAACATTAGATAGTGCTGCTGCCTTAGTTGTCAAAAACATTCAATTAAATGATGAGACTGCCCTAGAAGACAAGCTAGAGAAAAAACCACAACTGCTACTTACATTACCAGCCCATGAACAGATCATAAAATCTCCTTCCCAACAAGATATTCTATGGTTCCTTGAATTTGATGGCTCAGTCAACAAATTAGGGGCAGGGGCCGGAGTTTGGGTACACAATAAAGAAAATAGTCATGCAGAAGGCAGAACCTATAGATTGAATTTCAGATGTACTAATAACATGGCAGAATACGAAGCCCTTTTACTAGGACTCAAGTTGGCAAATTTCTTACAAGCTGCCAGGGTTTCAATCATGGGAGATTCAGATTTAGTCATCCAACAAGTGAAAGGGAACTTTGTCACCAATGACAAAAGACTAAGGACTTATAGGTCTGTTGTTGCTGAGATACTAAATTTTTTCTCTGAATTCCGAATTACTAAAATTCCCAGAACCCAAAATCTACATGCTCATAGTTTAGCCACCTTTGCAAGTACCTGCAAGTTGCCCTTTGAGCCCCACCATTGTTTCACAGCTGAGGTAAAACACAGACCCTCCATTCCAAACAACATCAATGATTGGCAAGTGTTTGAGGATGACAAGCAAATAAACCATTTTTTAACTCTGCAGCAAGAATTTGCAGGATTAAATATTGACAATGAGACAGCAAGTCAATCACAAATACTTAAGATAGTAAGTCAATCACAAATATTCAATGGAGCAAGTCCATCACAAATACAGTTTCAACGGACTTCTCAGCCAATATCACCTAGAACTGCAAAACAAATGCTGAATCCAACTATTTTCAATATAGAAAACATCCAGCAAATTCAACAAATTGACTGGGAAGAGGGAGTATCCAATGCTGAAACTGAAATCATTGAGCTAAAAGACAATTTTCTACCAACAGGCCTAACCCCACTAGAGGACATCTTTGACTCAAATGATATTCCCAGAAAACCAAAAATGCAGCCCCTGAATGCAGCCATTGAAGAGTGCAACATAGGTACAATTGACAAACCCAAGATAATTAAATTATCTGCTTCCCTACCTCCTGACCAAAAGCCAAAATACATTGACCTCTTCAAAGAGTTCCAGGATGTTTTTGCATGGAGCTATGAGGACCTAAAGTCCTATGACACCTCTGTAATCCAACACACCATCCCTCTCAAACCTGATCAAAAGCCCTTTAAACAAAAACTGAGGAGAATCAATCCTATGCTTCTCCCAGCAATGGAACAAGAGGTACATAAAATGTTCAAAGTAGGCATCATAGCACCAATCAGATTCTCTGAATGGATTTCCAACTTAGTCCCTACAAGAAAGAAGACTGGTGAGATCAGGCTGTGTGTGGACTTAAGGAATCTAAACCAAGTATCCTTAAAGGACAACTACCCCTTACCCAAGATGGATCACATTCTTCAAAGGGTGGTGGGGGCCTCAAGGATCTCATTACTGGATGGATTTTCGGGTTTTAACCAGATCTTAGTTCACCCTGATGATCAGGACAAAACAGCATTTACAACCCCATGGGGAACCTTCAAATATGTAAAGATGCCTTTTGGATTGAAGAATGCAGGGGCAACATTTCAAAGAGCAATGGATATTGCCTTTGCCAAAGAAATTCATGACTTTTTAGTCATTTATCTAGATGACCTAACGCCTTTCTCAAAATCAGACCAAGAACACATAAAACATTTGAGACAGATCTTCCTAAAATGCAGAAAATATGGAATCTCCTTGAATCCGAAGAAGTCCCTCTTTGGCTTAGAAGAAGGCAAGCTCTTAGGACACATCATCTCAAAAGATGGCATTAGAATTGACCCCGATAGGATACAAGCTATCCTGCAAATGCCTCACCCAAGGAATGTCAAAGAATTACAAGGATTCTTGGGAAAAATCAATTTCTTGAGAAGGTTTATCCCAAACCTAGCAGAGCTAACCAGATTATTAAATAACATGCTGAAAAAGGATTCAAAAGTAAAATGGACTGTTGAAGCCAATCAAGCATTTGAAGGTATAAAATTGGCCCTTACCCAGACCCCAGTCTTGACCAATCCTCAGTTTGACAGAGAATTTATCATTTTCTCTTTTGCTTCCCAACATACTATTGCTGCTGTTTTATTACAAAAGGATGACCAAGGAAATGAGAAGCCAATTGCTTTCTTTAGCAAAGCTCTCAGAGATGCACCTTTGAAGTATCAAATCATGGAAAAACAAGCTTATGCTTTAGTCAAAGCAATCAAAGACTTTAGGATTTATATCCTTTATTCCCATGTCAAAGCATATGTGCCAAGTCCTATTGTCAAAAACATTCTCACCCAAGAAAATTTAGAAGGCAGAAGAGGAAAATGGATTGCCAGCATCTTGGAATTTGACATTGAAATAAAACCTACAAAACTAATAAAAGGGCAAGGCTTGGCCAAATTAATGACAGAAACAAATTTTCAAGCCTTAGACATCAATCAGTTGGACAGTGAAACAGAGCTGGCGACTCCAAAGATCAATGTAGCCTTTGAACAATCCCCCTGGTACTCTGATATCTGTTATGTGTTACAAAACCTGTGTGCTCCCCCAGGACTGTCCAAAACTAAGTGTAGGTTCCTAAAAATGAAAACATCAAGATTTTGTGTGATGGATGGCAATTTACTTTGGAAAAACCATGAAGGGATATTGCTGCACTGTTTAATTGAAAATGAAACTAACAATATCATGCAAGAGTTTCATGCAGGAGATTGTGGTGGACACTTGTACTGGAAGTCCACTGTGGATAAAATACTAAGGGCTGGATACTACTGGCCCACCATGTTCTCTGATGTCAAGAAATTTATCACATCTTGTCATAAATGCCAAGTGTTTGAGGGCAAAAGACAGTTGCTGCCACTCCCCTTAAGACCCATTGCAACAGAGAGACCTTTTCAACAATGGGGCTTGGATTTCATTGGGGAAATTCATCCCTCATCTTCAGGACAACACAGATGGATTTTGACAGCCACAGACTACTTCACCAAGTGGATTGAAGCTGCCCCATGCAGACAAGCAAATGATTCAATAATCATTCAGTTTTTGGAGAACAACATACTGGCTAGATTTGGCTGTCCTGACAAAATAATAACAGACAATGCTGCTGCTTTCAGATCCAAGAAAATGGTGAACTTTTGCCATAAATTTCATATTACTTTGGGCCATTCTACTGCATACTATCCCCAAGGAAATGGCCTTGCTGAATCATCAAACAAAAGCCTGGTGAACATCATAAAGAAGGTGTTGGAAGAAAATAAAAAGAATTGGCATAAGAAACTAGTCAATGCCTTATGGGCAGATAGACTAACAACTAAAAGATCAATTGGGACCAGCCCATATGAGTTGGTTTATGGACTAGAAGCCAAATTCCCCTCATCCTTAGGAGTGCCTGTTATGAAGCTTCTTCAAGAAAGCCAAGCTGAACCAAATGATATGCAAAGAAGGATAAATCAAATCATATGTCTGCAGCAAACCAGAGATCAAGTTTTCGGCAGAGCTCAGGTATTACAAGAAAAACTAAAGAAGGCCTTTGACAGAAGAACCAAAGCGGAAAATTTTAATGTTGGTGACAAAGTCCTCAAGTGGGATGCAAGGAGAGAAGACAAAGGAAAACATGGAAAATTTGACTCCCTTTGGAGAGGACCATTTGCTGTCCAAGCAGTACAAGGTAATAATACCTATTTCCTTAAAAGTCTAACTGAAGCTGACTTGGATGAAGGTCCTGTCAATGGCAGGATGCTGAAGCACTATTTTGACTATTTCCCATGAGTGCAACCTGAGGTTCCCTTGTATATATGCAGATGTACATATTATTTTCTGTTTAGATTGTAAAAATGCAGTTTTCCAAGTTTATTGACTGACCAGCAAAAGGTAAATAGAATCAGAGGTCTACCAAGAAGAGAAGCACACAATTTGGGCACTTCAAAGCAGCAAACTACAAGATGGACAAGAGTAAACAAGGAGCAAGGCAATCTGACCTGCTGTTATTGGTCTTTCAAATGAAACACCATCCCCATGTGGAGCCACTGTTAGCTACCTATACCAATAGGTTTCATATTTCATGATTGGCAAGGGAAGGTCCAAATATGCTCTGCTTTGATCATGCAAAGATCACATATTTCCAAGGAAGTACAAGGTGTGTAAATAGATTAATGCATCCCAATTTTGATGGATGGTCCAACAGTCTAATCTGGATCATGCCATGTTTTGAATTTCCAGTTGTAGATTAGAGAAAGAAGTCTGTCCAAACTGTTTAATCTTGGCAGACAAGTAGCTTAGGTAGAGAAAATAGGCTCCCAATAGCTTAATCTGGGACCTTGGAAGAAATAAGGGTAGAAGTGGATACAAAAACAAAAGAAAATCCAAAGAAAAGAAAAGGCAAGTAAGGGTCTGCAAGTCCAAGTGCACCCTCCAAGAAGAAATAAAAAATGCTAGGCAAGTAGCTGGGTAAGTAGTTGGGGTTGCAGAAAGGTTATCTTTACCATTGCAAATGTGTTAACTATGTTTACCATAGCAAAGTCAATCAGTTGACAAGGTGTTCTTCTTCATCAAGTTGCAGCAGAAAGCATGACTAACTTCCCTTTTCCCTTTTTCATGTCATTTACTAACATTCCCTCATCACTTGTGATTCATGGAAGAATTATGGTTTCATGGTGGTTCTTGTTCATTCAAAAGCCACATTTCTTGTCTAAAAATCTTTTCATTTTGATCTACTCTCTAAACTAAGTAAGTTTCAAACAAACTTAGTGGTATTGCCCTCACTTACCCTCCTCATCCATATTAACCTCTAATTCTATTATGTAACTCCCCTATTTTCACCTTTCCCCTACTAATGATAACACCATGGTGTATAAACCCCAAATCTTATATAAATACCCACCCCCCTTGGCATTATAGCCAATAAGTCCTATGTTAGGGATCAAATGACATCTGGTCATTTTGATAAGCCTAAGCCAAACCCTCTTTCCCCTTTTTTAAATCCATTTTCTCACTTTTGGCCCCCATTTACACATAAAACCTATAAAACCTTGTTTCTACCTTTACCCACTCAAAATTGCTAAAAATACATCAAAACCCACTTGTTCCCCCTTACCCAAAGTTCAAAGATCGGGCGCATAGTCACAAAAATTTCACGAAAACCCATAAGTCCAATGTTCTCCGCTCATGCACATATGTCGAAAATAATCATTAAATAATCCCCGCCCCCCCACCATATCCGTTGACTATTTCGTCCTCCCGACAGCCGTCCGATTAAAAGATTGAAGATCCAACGGCTCTATTCGCGGCGGAGTTGTTCCGACGTCCGCTGTTTACCCGCCTTATTCCCCGGTCACATCAGTTCCCCGATAGCCATCCGATCAGACCCCCCAGATCTGACGACCATCATTGCATCGGAGCGGATCTCCCATCCGAAAGTTATCTTCCGATGGCCGTATTTTGGGTACGTCATACGGTAGCCACGCGTCTCCACCACCGTTCATCGGAGGTACGCCTGACACATACCTCCCCCGTACCGTAAGCGGTGCGATATGAAACCGCTCACGGTTTCCGGTTTCCCTCATCCCACCTATATTACGTCAGCTCCCCGTCACCTCACGTCACTACCACCGATGCCGTCACGTCAACCTTTGCGCTCAACCATTGGCCGATCTGTCATGCCACTTCATCATCCCCCTGGACCAATCAGAGCCCGCCACCTGGCCTGATGACGTCATGCTGACGTCATCCGACCCTGACCCCACCTATGACGTCATGCTGACGTCAGCAAAAAAGCGCGCCAGTATTACCAAAATTCCATATTTAGGCCAAAATTTCACGTTTTTTCTACTTTTGGTAAAAAGCTCTACTGTTATTTCTGCATGTGGCTCACGTGCAGACCAGCACCAGCTTGCTAAAGGGATTCCGAGACCGCCAGAGCCTCCAGCACTCGCGCATTCGCCATTCTTGCCGACGAATTCACCAGGTGAGCTCACTTCCAAGCACACAAATTGGAGCAGCTGCATCCTCCTCAACTGCCCAACAGCAAACTACAAAAGCTGTTGAAAACATATCAGAGAAGGGAAAAGAAAAGGAAATGGAGATAGAGCCACAACAGCTAGATAAAGAACAGCGGCAAGTAGAGCAGCAACAGCATCAACAACAGCGGGAAAGGCAGCATGAAGAAGGGCAACCTGACAGACAGCAGCCCTTGCAGCAGGAAAGAGTGGTGGATACCCCAACTTCCACTGAGCAACAGGCTCAAAACATAGTGCCTCCTAGGCCAGAAGTCACCACTGATGCCTCGGTCCTCCAAACTCCACAGAAGGAGGACTTAAGCAGAAAAAGGGATAGAGAAACTCCTCTCACTTCATCTATCAACCAGGGAGAGAAGAGACAAAGATTAAATGACTTTTCTGAGGATGATGCAGCAATAAGACAAGCATTGGGCATGGGCCCACCCAGCAGAGAAGCTTCAGCAAGTTCCTTCCAGCAGGAACAGGACAGGACCATGGGAGGGGAGGTCAGCTCCTCCAGCCAACAAAAAGAAGGACAAATAAGCATCAAACAACAATTTATAGACATCAAAAGGAGGAATGATCCTATCAAAATACAACTGTACAATCATCTGCTAAACATGGCTCCTACCAATCAGCAAAGACTTATGTCTGCCTTTGATGTAGGTGAGGGAAAAATGATCATGAGTCATTTTATGCCCACAGCACTGCATCCCCAATCTGCCTCAGATTACCTCAGGACCAACCTGGAAGTCATGGCCAAAGACATACACCCAATGGACAAAATTGAACTGCATAAATAGACTGGTGAGATGGTGTATGCCTCCTTGGCAGATGAAACATTAGAAAATTACAAACTAAAGAGCAGCCTTAATGCCACAGCCTCTCAACTGGAATTGGAGAAAGCATCATCCCAGGCGAAGGACAACAGAATAAGGTCCCTGGAAGACATAATAATTGAAATTGGGCATGATCCCAAAGATATTTCAGGGATACAGGAAATCTTGAAGTTGAGGGATGCTGACATGGCTGCCATGAGGAAGAAAATCAAACTCCCAGCCACCATGCACCCTCAGACAGATGAGGTAGCCCAACAAAGGCAGGAGAAAGATACCACAGATTTGTTGATCTCCATTTATAAAGAGCTTGTTCAAGCACAAGAGAAATTAGGAGAATCAGAGGCTGCAAAGGCAGCATTGCAAGCAGCATTAAAACAAAGAGAAGAGGGTCAGACCTCTCAGCCTCCTCCTCAAATCATAAATCTTGAGGAAACTGCTCCTATCACTGCTCCTCCTCCTCAACAGACTGAACAGACAGCAACATCTACTTCAGCAGTGCCAACAACTACAGAGCAGGCCCAAAGCCTGGATATGCAAAAGCTGAAGAATGAAATCCAAATCCTGGAAGCTCAAATGACAGAGTTAAATGAGACCAGGGATAAGTTGGCCAAGGTAAATGATAGACATGATAAATCAAAGAGAGAAGTGGCAGAAAAGGGCAGGGAAATCAAAGCCCTCAAAGACAAGATCAAAGAGCTAGAGAATGAGCTCAAGTTAGATAAGGTGGTGGCTGAGCTTAAAATAGTGCTGTGGGCTAACATTGGTCAATCTATCAATGTGCAATGGCCATATATTGAGACAATCCATGAGCAATTAGAGCTCATCCCAAAGGCACAGAAGGAGGTTTACAGATCAAGAGCTTCATTGAGCAATATGCCTGAAGTGGCCACCAGAATGATCAATGTACTTAACCATAGAACAAGTTCTCAGTTGGCTACCATGGGAATTACAAACAGAACTGAGACTATCCAAATGGTCAAAAGGGTTCTCACACTGAGAAACTTAGTGCAGACATTGGAGAGAAGAACCCAGGATATGCAGACTGAGGTGAACAAGTTTTTGGAAAAGTTTCAAGTGTTAGAAAGCAGAGGACTCCCTGGCTTACTGAACAGCGCAGGGAGATTGTTCACACATGACCAGTATCCTAAAAGGGTCAATACATTTGCCACTAGCCAGATCAGTGATAAGCCCAGCACCTCAGAGGAAACAGGGCCAGCCACAGGACAGTCTCTTTACAACAGAGTCGAGAATCTGTTTTTTATAATGAATGAGATCAATCACCTGTTTGGGGTGGCTCCCAATTTCTTCAAGTACACAGAGGCAGAGGAGACAATGGATGCTATTCTCAGGCATCAACTCCCTACGCAAGAATGGTGGACAAACGCAATACAGAAGATTTTGTAAACAGGGAGTCACTTAACAATTTTGTTTCTTAAAAATATCAATTGTCATGCAAAGCAAAGTTTAACAAAATCAGCATGAACGGCGGATTAAAGCTGAGCCAACTCAGCAGATGGATCGGCCAACAAAGCAGAAATAGAAAACTACAGCTGGCAGGGCCGAGAAAATACAGCGCAGCAAGAAATAAAGGCGCATTTATCAGCATTAAAGCTAAGCGTTGCAACCGACTCAATGACCTCCAAAGGTCAAAATTATCCTCTGACAGACATAAAGGGCATTTATGCTGCATTTAAAGTTGTAATAACTTCTTCTCTACTTTCTGAACAAATTTATGAAGATATTTTCTCTCTCAGATGACTCAATGCCTGAGATATTTTGTATACGCATTCCTATAAAGCCCCCTTCGCATGAGCTTGCAAAGGTGGTTGTTGATTTCTCCAAAAGAAATTCTTATGCTGTAATCCTTTCAGAAGTTTAATAAAGAAAGCGATGGAATTTCTCGGATTTCTGAAGTGTTGAATGCGTTCTGGTGTCTGTTGATAACTGCTGGATTCCTGTGTATTTCACCATACAATAAGTCTCTGTAACTCTCTCTGTCAATTAGTTGTTTTGTTAAAATCCATATATGTTATCTGATTTTCAATACTAAGCAACAATGAAAAAGAATAACTTTTAGGATTTATTCACTGAGTACCCTGAGTTCAATCTGTGTTGTTTATGAATGTTTTCTTCAACTGTAATCTAGATAAGTGTAATTCTTAATTGTTGCACTTTCAGAATACACCTTTCACAGTGGCCTTTGTCACAGGAATTCAAGTTTTGCTCCTGTGCAGTGTGTTCACCTTCACCTCACCAACTTAATAGAAAATTCTTAATTGCTTTCTGTTGGTTGACATACATCACCATTTAAGCTAATTTTGTTTGTCTAAAATACACAATAGGCCCTACAGTTTGAACACCACCAATCCAGCGTATCAAATCATTTCGCAACTCCAGACTCCATTGCCCAATGGTATTTCACTATCTAAACACTATATCATAAGACCTGAAAGAAATCCTTCAACCAAAACATAAACCAAAACCTGAGCATAATAGCTAGCCTAAAAACACCATCATAACAGAGACAAATCATAAAGAGAGAGCCCTCTCTGATCACAGTTTGGCTAGAAGCTGTGATCCAAAGATTGGTTAGTGGTTACCCCGGCCGTATTCCCTTGGGAGTCATAGGGAACAACCTGGGTGTTAACACCTTGACTGGAATCGACTAGTAGGATGTCGTCTTCCTTCTTATGTGCCTTTCTAGATCATATTATAGGTTTTTAATATGTTTGTACCTAGCACTATTATAGATGAAGGTGCATTTGTGAGTAACCTTTCCTCCACTGATTGGCAAGCGCTTGGTTCGCCGCCATGTGTGCCTATTACCTAGAATCTATTGGCTTTTAACAGAGGAACTAGTCAACCATTAGGGATCCTTCCTCAGTTGCCTATTACTTTGGGAGGAAAAATTGTTTATCTCAATGTGATGGTAGTCCGAGGCCCTTTATATTATAATTTACTTCTCGGGTGTGACTATGTTTATGACATGGGAGCTATTGTTTCTACACTCTTTCAAATGATGTGTTTCCCGCATGAAGGCAGAATTGTCACCATTAACGAACTATCATTTCCCAGTCCAAATATGGTTTCCAATCAACCATCTTCCCTAAATGGTCCTTTTGTACCAATGGTATCTTCCCCACCTTGGGCTAATTATGTCTCAACCTGTTCCATGCCTACATAAACAAATGATTAATTCCGTGATGTTGTACATTATGTATTGGGGGATTGGAACCAGATCTATCCTTCCAAAGAATTGTTCTCCCATATGATGAAAACCTCTCGGAAGTCATGACCTCTTATGGGTTGTGATCAAGGAATATGAGGATAGTCCTTTTACTGTGTCAACCTCATTAAAAAGTGAAACAGGTTCCAGGAGGATAGTTCCTTGTCTTGTGTCAACCTTGTTAAAAAATGAAACAAGAAATATGAAGATAGTTCCTTTTCTTGTGTTAAACTCGTTAAAAAATGAAACAAGGAATACAAGTAGAGTTCCTTTTCTTGTGTCAAGCTCATTAAAAAATGAAACAAGGAATATGAGTATAGTTCCATGTCTTGTGTCAAGCTCGTTAAAAAATGAAACAAGGAATCTGAGTAAAGTTCCTTGTCTTGTGTCAAGCTCGTTAAAAAATGAAACAAGGAATCAGAGCATAGTTCCTTGTCTTGTGTCAATCTCGTTAAAAAATGAAACAAGGTCCCCTGGAGCAAAGTTCCAATATGAGTCCTTGATTAGGTCTTGTAAAATCCTAGTCAAGTCTTTCACTTGATCTCGTAAATGAACCTTCATTCCATCCACCTGATAGCCACATGCAATCTACTTAGGTGAATGTAATGAAGCTTGGGGGGCATGCACTTAGTCTCGAGTCATCATGCTGGGGGCATGTAAGCTAAATATAAGCATAGTTTTTCATTTCAAGCTTGTGTAAAAATGAAACTGAATCCAATCATAGTTTTTCATTTCAGGCTTGTGTAAAAATGAAACTGAATCCAAGCATAGTTTTTCATTTCAAGCTTGTGTAAACTTGAAACTGAATCCAAGCATGATTTTTCGTTTCAAGCTTGTGTAAACATGAAATTGAATCCAAGCATAATTTTTCTTATAGTTCCCTATGGTTGAAGCTTGTGTAAAAATGAACCCATCTCCATTTTAACCCTCGTGATTGCCTTTATATCAGCTTATTCCATCAGATGAACCTTGGTTTTTCTCCTTCCATCATCACTATCTTCTTGATCGATCATACGCTTTCACTTGGTTTCTTTACCTTTTTTGAGGAATAGTTGCAACGAGTGGTCTTATTAGCCATCTCTTCACAAAAATCAACATGTTTTGGGAAGTTCCAACATCACCTGAATCAGTTTCTATCCTAGACACCACTCATTCCTGAAAGTGGAGTCCTCTTTGAGCTCTTTTTAGACTCTCGAAATATGGAAAGATTGCCAAGAACTTGTCCTTTACGGCTAATTAACGGATTGGAAATGACATCTACTCAGTATAAGTTTAACCCTTTTCTGGACTGAGATAGATTATTTACGAAAAAGGAATACGTTGATTGAACATGGTCAATAGGTTCTCTCTCGTATTATTTTACACTTTTTTGGATTTGGGAGACAAATCTACAAAAAATAATTTATGGAGTTTTCTTTTTTTCCCTTTTCAAATTTTATAAGCATGAAAAGGACCGAGTTATCTTTTTCGTTAAACTTGTTAAAACATCAAATAGCAACAAACTTTCCCATTATGACAAGACCGAGTTTCTCCTTGCTAAGCTCATTAAAACATCACATAGCGATGGATTCACCCAAAGGGTGGAATTATACAACAAGCATATGTTATCCTCCTCAAGCTTGATAAAAAATAAAGAGGTATTGGTTAGCAATGACTGGGTAAAATGGGAAAAGGGGTAAACCACTTTATGGCAGCAGGTCGCTCTTGAACATGACACTTTCACTTCATCGTTGTGACTATTTGGGTTGGGTTATTTGCTTGAAATTCATCATACCTTGGTCTATCATAAAATGCATTACTTTTGTTTTGGGTCAATGCTTCCACTCCATTCGGTGTCACTAACATGTTCAAGAGAAGTCACTAGGTTAAAATTCATCCTTTGCAATACCATAAACCTTCATTTTCATGACCGCCATTCCTGAACCTTGTGTCGTCAGTCAGGTTCCATCTCCAAAATCATTACACTCGTTTCATGTTTTTGATTTGGGATACATCAAGGCCCACCTGCGATGAGTCGCTTCTTGTTGACATCAACACATTATCCAAGAAGTTGACTTAGAAACACCCCTTCAGTACCTTGACACTTGCATACATCAATGGCAGGTTTCTCACTTTTGGCGATAGGTTGACATCACTTGCCTTCAATCAAAAGACTTTGTATGGTGTTCAACATCAAAGCATCAATTCACACCATGCAAAATGTATTGTTGTACCTTGAGGATCATTATCATTATCGGTGATTTCTCTCGTGTCTGTTAATGGCTTACATCATTGGCTGGTAATTAGATAGTGGCTTCCCTTGTTTGACTTTAGATCACATATTCGCATGGGTTGACTCACACTTGAGTGAAATATTGAACAAGATAGAAGATCCCGGAACTAGTTTCATCCATCTGGGTTGCAATTTCAGGAAATGTACCAAATCATCCATACAATGGTTTTACATTGATAGTCATTCTGATCATGGGTCTATATCTGTAGATGACTATCTATGTACTTGTAATGAAAGTTTATATGTTGAGCATGGGTATTCCTTCCCTTAGCGATTCATGATAAAAAAATAAAAATATCACGATATTATGTATTGTAATCGATGCAGGTCACCAACCACTTCAGAACCTCCTCATCACATTGTAAAGCATATCACCCAATATTATTATTTTCAACTGCATGATTTAGGGGGAAGTTGTTATAGATCCATTTGGGCACATCACTACCATTATTTAGATCAGTACCATTAAGGATCATCAAACCCTAATTCAGTTGCTACATGCCCTAGACAATTCACCTCTTTGAATGCCTCCTTCCCTGAGAGTTCTTTAGCCTAAAACCCTCTAGAATTGCCTCCTTGAGGGACCAGCATAGCCTTGAACAGGGGTAAGTGCACTTTACTGTAGGTAGTCCCATGTTAGGGTGCTTTGCAGAGCACCTAGTCCCACTTGGACTCGTGCTGTGCGAGATTGAGCGAAATTCACATAGGGTTTTGAGAATATTCTTATCCTCTGGAGTCATCTAGAAGATTCCCACACTAATCACCTCCTATGAGCTCGAAAATGGATGAGGAATGAGTTAAGTAACCTCCTATCATCTCATCCATTCCTCCATGGAAACTAACTCTAAGTATGGAAGGCCATTCAATACCCTCATTTATGACAAAACCTCCTCCATTTGCCTATAAATTGAGCACTTATCTAAGTGATTAGGGACTGGACATTGAGAATTTGTAAGGAGATATTGTTGGAGTGATAATTGATTTTGTAAGTGAGTAGTGTTATGCCACCAGAGTGCTATGCTATTGATGTGATATTGGTTGGAACCCAAGCTGGAAGAGTGGCAATGGATCAGACTTCATGGTTGTAATTCTTCCTTCAATCTAATAAAGAAATTTACACCTTTTTCCATATGTTTATCTTGATATATGATGTTTATATGTGTGAATGTATCTGATTCCATTTACTTGTATTGGATAGATCTCTGGCTTTGATTGGTTCTCTATCTTCTGTTTATGCTTGTAGGTACTTTTTGAGCGAGTTAAGTTCGAGAAGGAGTGACGAGAGTCAAACAAAAGAGACAAAAGGAAAGTGAAAGAACAAGTAGGTCATTTGATTCCCTTTGTATTATTTATCATTTATAGAAAAAGGAGAAGCACTTTAAATTTGTTGTTCTAGGTATAGCTACCTACGTAGGGAATTAGTATTTATCCGTAGATACCAAATTCCTCATAACAAGGATATACCACTATCTTAAATAGGTATTTCTCGATAGAATATCATGAAAATAATAGGGGAAGGATATCCAATAGAAAGTGGATCTCCCTGCTAAAGGAACCTATTTCCAACTTATTACAGGATTGTTACATAAACAACACAAAACAATTCCATAGTTGATTACTGGTTTAAGGAAATAACAAATAATCACCCCATCCCTAGTTGGAAGGTAAGGATCACCCACCATTCCCTTCGTGGAATAAATGAAAGGAATACCTACTTGTAAGGGAATTGATAGGCCAGGGTTTGATTTGTTTCAACCCTGGAAAATAAATAGGGCAAGGCATTTATACAATAGATATGGTTTCATATTTCCAAAAATAAGTGAATAAACCTCTACAAAGCTCTACCATTGCCTATAAGAAGAACATGAAAATCAACAAAGAATACTAACCTTGCTTCTTAACCATATTTATTTTACTGTTGAAACTCTGGAAATTGATGCTTGTAAAAGCAATGGAAATTCCTCATTCTCTGCTGTAAAAGTACCAGAAACCTTGCTCTATCTCTTGTATATGAAATTCCAACTCATCAGAAAAAAAAAAAAAAAAAAGGAATAGGAATGCATTTAAAAATAATTGAAGAAAATATTGACATAGATACCAACTCACTCTGAAAGCATTATTTGTTGATCAAGTTGGCCCTTCAATTACCATTGCATATTCTCCTCAGCCATGAATTTCTTTCTCAATTAACACAAATCCACAGATACATAACAAAAAAAATTTCACACACATAAAAAATTTCCACAACACAACACATTGCAAGCATACAACAACACTACATAGTACATTCATGCATAAAACACTACATTTATGGAGCGCTCCATAAGACAGACAACTTTACATCAAAGTGCTCGAGAGAGAAAGAAAGAGCTAGGAGAGTCCATGCTTAACCTGTTGAGTGAAAAGAGAAACCAAATTTGTGAGTGTACTCAAAATTCCCTATGGAATGAATTAAACAGACAAATAAATTAAAGGAGCATAAAATTACCTCGATCGCGTGTTGCCTTTCCTTCTCATGTGAATTTCCTCCTCCTCTACAAAGCCTCCTCAATCACCAATTACTATCATTCTTCATTCATGAAGTGCGACTATATAATCACTTAATAATTCTTGAAAAGGAAGGTCGATTTTGGTTTTAATTTTCTTTTTGGACCGTTGTGTTCAAATTCTTAAACAAATCTTTTAATCACCATTTCTTAAACCAATATTTTAATTACCATTTAAACTGAGTTGTCATGTGCTTTCATGTTTTTAAATGATATTTTTGAAAATTATGCTTTCATGTGTTTTCAATTTTTTTTTATTGCTTAAAAATGAAAATAATTTGTTACTGGTTTCTCTTACATTAAATTTCTCGCGCTCTTATTACTAATTTCTCTTACATTCATTACTAGTTACTCTTACTAGTTTTGTTTCTAGTTACTAGTTTCTCTTACAAGAAATATTGCTCACACTTTTATTTCCCAATCATAATACATGAACGCGTTCACTTCAACATAATACATGGAAATCAATTACCAAATTCCAACAAATTCAAACACCCTCTCTGCTAAAAATAGTCCATGATATTTTATTATTGAGAATGTTAGGTCACACGTTCAAATCCAAAGTACGGAGTCTAGTGATGTGTGAATTAATTTGTGTTTCCATTACGTAAGTCTAAGCAATTAGTTGTCCAAATAATATTTTAGTGGTTTAACAAGGATTTTTTTTTAAAATTTACTTTAATTTAAGTTTTGGCAATATTGTTTGAACTAGAATCTTCTCACCTATAACCTTCTTTAAGCATGAAACATGGAAAACTAGGTGCACTCGGGAAGCCGTGGGAAGCTCCAATTTGTATGCCATAGTACCTATCTTTTGCAACACCTTGTACGGACCATAATACTTCGGTGATAATTTATTATCCTTCTTAGCTTGCTTGAGGGACATTTTTTGATATGGTTGTAGCCGTAGCAATACCCAATCACATACATCAAAACTTCTTTTGCTATGAGGTTGATCTTCCTGTTGTTTCATTCTATTCTGCACCAAGGTGAGGTTATCATTTAATAGTTGGAGAACTTGTTGCTGATGCTCGATGTGATCTTCAACTGCTTGAACCTTAGAATTTTTTCTTAAATATGATGTGATGGATGGTGGATGATATCCATAAAGTGCCATAAATGGGGTCATTTTTGTTGCAGTATGGAAGGAAGTGTTATACCACCATTCAGCCAAAGGCAACCATTTGACCCTTTCTGTATGTTTATCAGATACAAAGCAATGAAGATGTCCTTCCAAACATTTGTTTACTATCTCAGTTTGCCCATCAGATTGAGGATGATAAGATGAGCTATGAGCTAACTAAGTACCAAGACAAGAAAATAATTATGTCGCAGATATATGAGGTAGTGATATAGTTACTAGTTTCTCTTACATTTCATTTTTGGTTTTTGATTAAATATTTATGATATTCAATAAGTCTTGCCATTACTTTGGTCTAGTAAGGGTCCTTATTGCACTAACCAAATATCAGTTAGTAGATGATATATTTAATTCCAAATAAAGGAATTTATACTTCCATGTTTGGCATGCACCATAGAAGTTGTCATGATGAAGGCTACTAGGTCATTAACCATATCATTTCATTACAAAAATGGAAAATTGGCTCATGGGACTTTCACATGTGGTATTTATTTTATATAAATTTAAAAAAAATCAAATAATTTCTAATTTTATGTAATTCATTTGTTTTAAATAGAATATTTGAAAATCAAAAATCAAAATTCTTAATATATAATATTTTTATTTAATGCAATGTTGTATATTAATTTATTTATAATAAATATAAATTTATAAAGTATTCAATTAGGCACCTAACACATGAATTTATAACTTATTCAATTAGATATTCGATAAATATAACTCTATAACATATTCAATTAAATATTTAATAAATATAAATTTATAACTATTCAATTTTCTTAATAAATTGAAAAGCATTCGTTCAAGTTTGTAGATATAGTAAGCATTCTTTAAATTATTACTATTAATGTATTTGAAATTAAAAATAATTTGTGGTGAGGTGATGAAGGTGGTGAGGCGGTGTTGAAACTACTTGGTTACAAAATTCGGTTGGGCATTCTCCCACTTTCAATATTGTGTTCAAAAGTACACAAAATCAGATATTGGAGGATAGGGGTTCTTTAAACATGAATTTAAAGGTAGGAGGGGGTCATCCCTCCTTCCGGAATGCTCTTGCTAGTAGGTATTTTCAAGGGGAAGGAAAATTTGGTACAAAAGGAGGATCCTTAGGTTACTCTCAAATGCCTATTTTGGGAGATAAAAATGGGGCTACAACGTCAACGTATCCCTAAGGCCCCTCAAAACCCTAGATTTATCGTTTCTGCAAGATGTCTAGAAGACAATAGGAAGCACATGAGGGGTCATGCTTTTGTATGTAATTTTATAGGAATTTGGCTGACAAAGAAGGAATTGGAGCATTGGATATAGTAGAATTGGTAACCAAAGGGAGAGATGGATTTGAGACTGGGACCTAAAGGTTTCTTCACAGTCATATTTTCTAACCTTGAAGATAAAACTAGGATCTTTGAATGGGGACCATACTTCCTTAACAATGTGGGTCTCTACATTAGGCACTGGGAAGCTTGTTTCAACTTGGATAAGGAGGAATTCACAGAAGCACTGATATGGTTAAGATTGTACTCTTTACCAGTAGATTTCTAGATACTAGAAATTATAGAAGGTATAGGGAAAGCACTAGGATGTTTTTTCAAAGTCTCAGAGGTCACAAAAAGAGGGAAAAACATGTCATATTCTAGGTTATGTGTCTATATGAATATATCACAACCATTACCAAATTCTATAGAGTTGGACTATCAGGGAGAGATCTGGAAACAACCTCTGGATTATGAGCACTTTCCGTTTAGATGTAGGCTCTATCACGAGCATGGCCACTTGATAAGATAATATTCACTGAGAAGGAAGGAACAAGGTTTTGGAGGTCAGATGGAAAATGATGGTTTCACCAAGGTCACTACATGGAGATGAAATCACAGGAACCCAACCTCCTATAAAACAAAGGGGTTGGAGGAGAAGAATTCCTTTTTCACACAGGAGGCTATGGAAGAAGACTCTTAGAACATAAAATCCATCCATATGGATATTATTCCCACAAAAAAAAATCTGGACAAAAGTGTGTTAAAATGTAAGTTGGAAGAGGAGGAAGATATACAAGCTAGTTTTGAATTTTATGCAGTGTCAGGTTTTGAGGAAGTAGCTCCTTTACTAAAGCAAAATTCATCAGACCTCTCAGATGAAGAGTGGGTATTAGTCACACTGGTGAATGATTGGGTGCAATAATATAAGGGGGACTTGTCCAAAGAGGAAAGAGAGATCTATGAAAATACTTATCTCAGGTGGAAAACAAAGTGAAGAAACTCAATAGTGGACCCAATAGATCAGTCATTCCAAGCTTTTAAGGACAAGTGGAAAGACATTCTACTGAAAGACCTTATTAAAGAACCTAAGATGAAGACAAATAAACCGAACAAGGAAGTGAGACAAAACACTGGAGTGAACTAGGGTAATACGGATCAAGCAGTAGTTGTGACAGAGAAGTCACTGCCTTTTCCCAACTCATCATCATGAGCATTCTTTCATGGAACAAATGTGGGCTCAATATTAAAGGAAAACATTAATGTATTAGGGAAATAATAAAAAAGGAAAACCCAACAATTGTTATATTACAAGAAACAAAACTAATAGGGGAGAAAATGAATCAAATAGAAGGCACTTGTTGGAAACGGTGTGAGTCCATGTCTCTCGATGCTAGGGGTAGTGCAGGAGGCTTAGTTTTTTGGTGGAACCCACATGAAGTGGTCTTCCAAGACTGGATGGCTTCTGATCGTATTCTTACACATATATTAAAGTATGTTGTAATAGAAGATCTCATTCTTCTATCAGTGGTTTATAGCCTTCTAGGTACGAGGGACAAGAAGGTTTTATTGTAGCAACTATAGAAGCTGAAACAAATGATAGGAAATTAATTATGGCTATTTGGATGAGACTTTAATATCCTAAGATCTTTAGAGGAGAAAAAGGGGGGTATTCATAGGTTAGACCAAGCATCAACTGATTTTGACTAGATCAAAGATAACTTTCACCTTTAGAAATTCCAGCCTACAATGGGATGTTTACTTGGAATAATCGTTTACCAATCAGATAACCTACACTTTGGGTCAATTTTTTATTATAGGAAGTTTTATAGAAGGATATATTTATCAAAGCTTCAATTTTGATTTGCATGGGGTCAGATCACTAGCTCATTCGAGTGAAAATTGATCTAAAGAAGGCCCACTAAATATCCCTTTCTGTTATGAAATATTTTGGCTTCAATCCATTGGTTCTTAAGATTTGTTAGCCAAATTGTTGAAGGAGTTGAATATTAGAGATACCAGAAAAAGGAACACATTCCAACTTAAACTAAAAGCATTAAGGAAAAGCATTAAATTTTGGAATAAGAACTTCTTTGTGAATATCTTTGAAGACTAGACAACAGTGGAAAGTAAAATTTCAAGCATCCAACAAAGAATAATTCTGGAAGGCATAACCTTAGAGTTGATAGTAGAAGAAGTAGAGGCCATTCAAAATCTAGAGCACAGAAGGCAACAAGAAGAGACTCACTGGTGTAGGAATTTGTTGGGTAAGTTTCTCAGATAGAACACCCAAGGACACTGCTCACAAATAGATCACAGGTCAATACACCCGTATTCTTGATGTGATTAAAACCCTCAAAGAGGGAAACAATCCATGGCTTGAGAATTTATTAATTTAAAAGAAAGAAAATTTACATAAGCTTCTCTCATGAACGATCACCTTAAAAATAACCCTCCATGCTATTTAAATACAAATCATGGACCAATCGAGTGTTAAGCCACGGATCAAGTGTCAGTAATACCAAGGAGAGAATGAACTGTTGGATCACTTCATGTCTAGAACATATCATGATTGTCGGCTTGTAAGTTACAAAAAGTAGATACTAAAGAAACACACTTTACCTAACTATACACTAAGTATACACTATGTATACACTAGACCAAGTTATACTTAACTATTTCCTATGTGTCGAAATATCCTAATATCCTCCCTTAAGAAAAACTTGGGATAGGATTGAAGAATGTACAAATATGACACAATAGGAGAAGGAAGGAGGAATTAGAGTCTATCCCCCCTTAGTGACAACTTCATGAACTCCAACCATAAATCAAAATTTAGTAAAATTCACCTCTGTGAGAGCCTTTGTGAAGATGATTGCAACTTGATCGTCCATTGAACAATATTGCACTTCAAGAACATGGTCATGAATGGCCTTTCTGATGAAGTGCATGTGTAGTTCATTGTGTTTGCTGTGCTAATGTTATACTGGATCTTTGCATAGTTGAATGACACTTTGATTATCACACCAAAGTGTAGTCAGATGTTGTTGATGAAAGCCAAACTCTGACAGGATCTAACGAAGCCACAGGGCTTCCTTACTAGCTTCTATGACACGATGATACTCTGCTTTTGTTGAAGAAAGAGAAATGGCACTTTGTTTCTTGGAAGCCCATGTAATATGTCTAGTACCAAGAGAGAAGACATAACTAGCAGTAGACTTCTGATCATCAGGGTCACCTGCCCAATCAAAATCAGTGAAACCAACCAATATAGGAGATGTTTTTGCACTGTAATAAATCCCAAACTGAATTGTACCTCAAACATAACGAAGTATTCTTTTAGTTTATTTCTAATGACTTTCATGTTGGTTTTTCATAAACCAAGCAATAAGGCTAGCAACAAAGGAAAGGTCAGGACGAGAATGGGCCAGATACAAAAGTTTTCCTACAAGTTGACGGTATAAGGTAGCATCAACTTCAGGGGAAGTACAAGTGACTAAACGTTTGGTTCCCGACTAAAAGGGAAAAGGGGCTCACTTATAGTCTTCCATGTGAAATTGGTAGAGAAGATCACAGGCATTATTGGACTAGGAAATGGAAATACCTTCCTTGGATTGAAAGACATGAAGACCAAGAAAATAATGCAAGTGTCCTAAGTCTGCCATTTCAAACTGCTTTTTAAGGCCGGAATTCACATGTTTTATAAGGTTGGGATCACTACTAGTAAGGATAATATCATCAACATAAAGAACAAGAATGATAAGAGACTTACCCACTTTCTTGGTGTAGACAATGTTGTCAGAATGAAACCTAGAAAAGCCAGTATCTAAAAAAAAGCTATCCATTTTGGCATAACAAGCCCAAGGGGCTTGCTTGAGACCATAAATAGATTTCGTAAACTGACATACAAGGCTGGAGTCTATTTGTATAAAGCTAGGAGGTTGTTCCATATATATTTATTCATTCAAGTCCCCATGCAAGAAGGTAGATTTAACATCCCCATTTGAAAGAGGCAGCAAGGGAAAGAACAAGGTGGATAGAGTTCATTTCGACAATAGGGGAGAAGGTTTCAATATATTCAATGCCTTTAACTTGCGAAAAAACCTTAGCAACAAGACGAGCTTTATGTTTATCAACTTTTCCATATAGTCCAAACTTGGTTCTGTAAACCCATTTGCATCTAACAATTTTTCGTCCCTTTGGAAGAGGAACAAGATCCCATGTATCATTTGCCAATAATGAATGATATTCTTCATTCATAGCTGCATCCCAATACGGATGGCCTGAAGTTTTTGTAAAGTTTTCAATATCATAATTCATTGAAGTTTGAGCTAGTAAAGAAGGGGCTCTATCGAACTGAGAATGTGTATGTTGTTGATCTGTAGGATCACCTGCAAGAGCATATACTGCATCCCGAGTAGCACATACCCATTTTGGAAGCTGAGGAGCTAAAGGAGGTTACTGAGAAGGTGGGGGAGGATTTCCATCCTTGCTTTCATCATCTGTAGGAGAGATATTTTCAGAATTATAAGCAATAGAGAGAGGTGGCACATCCGCCGAACTAGGCTCATAGGTTGATATACTTTCAACATAATTTACATCTCTTCTAATGATAACATTTTTGGATTTAGGTGGAAGAAGTTTATATCCTTTGACATCTTCAGAATATATAACACAAATACATTTTTCACTCTTAGGTTCTAAAGCTTTGTGTTTCTCATTGGGAATATGGGCCCATGTTTCACTTTCCAAAAACACGAAAGTAACTTCCATCTGGTTGAATTGAGCTCCATGCTTCTTCTGGAGTGATATTCTTTAAAACCTTAGTAGGAGTGTGGTTTACTATGTAATTTGCAGAGTTAATTTCTTCTACCCAAAAATTAAGACTAAGCCCTTTAGATTGAAGCATGCAATTATCCATTTCCTTTAAGGTGCGATTCTTCCTTTTAGTTACACCATTTTTTTGTGTAGTATATGGAATAGTATTTTACAATTGAATTCCATGCTCAGTTCAAAAGTTGATGAATCTATTGTTAACATATTCTCCACCATTATCAGATCTTAGCTTAAGAATTCGATGTCCAGATTTTTTCTCAACAAAGGCCTTAAAGGCCAAGAACATTTTAAAGACTTCACTCTTGAGTTTTAAGAAGTATACCCAAGTGCGTCTGGAGAAATCATCAATGTAAGTTAAGAAATACTTGTAGCAAGAGAATGAAACAACTGGAAGTGGACCATATAAATCATTGTGCACAAGCTATAAAGGGGCTGAGGCATGCTAAGAGGCATGTTTTTCAAAACTATCTTGATGATTTTTTCCAAGTACACATCCGGAACAAACACCATCTTTGCAAGATACCATAGGAAGACCTATCACCATATTTTCCTTACATAGATTTTTAATAGAGCAATTGTTTAAGTGACCAAATGACTCATGCCAAAGTTTTCTCATTTCATCATTATGAGAAACAAATAGTGAGGGAAGAGTTGATGACGCAAATTTGTTAAACCTATACAACCTTGTAGAATCATCAACAATGTCAGTAGCTAAAATATGTCTAGGATCTCTTAGGTACTTAGTTACAACATCATGAGGTGAAAATTCAATGATGCTACCTTCACCTGCATGAGTTATCTAATTTACAGATAGAAGGTTGTAGGATAAGGTAAGAACACATAATACATCAATAAATTGACCATTGTCTAGATGAATAGTCCATTCCCTACAACATTAAGAGATCTATCATCACCAACCTATATTTTTGGTGTTACAATCATTTAAAGAAGAATAATGGCTTTGATTTCGGCCATGTGATAAGAAGCTCTAGAATCAATGAGCCACTCATGAGAATGCGAAGAAGAAGATACATTTAGTGCATAACCAGACCGGGATGATTGACAACCACATGCAAAAGTGTTATTCTTAAAGATGACATTGAATTTGAAGAGTGTTGCAAGTGGATGCTATGCTTCTTCATTGATGATTCCAAGACATCCATCTTTTTAAAGCATTTGGATTCTAATTGGCCATCATGGTTACAAATGTTGAAATCTCTCTGAGTCTTCTTCCCTTTGTTTTAATTTCCCTTATCATTTTTTTGAATTTATTTTTCATTTTGAGACTGAAATTGATTAGGACCCTTGTTTGGTTTAGGACCATTCTTTTTAGGATGTTTCTTCTTAGGATTCTTTGAAGTTGCTTGTTGTTGGGATCCTAAGGCTTTCTTAGAAGAGTTTCCAATATTAAGAAGACCAATATGTAAGAGTTTTTCTTGTTCTCTTATTAAAGAATCACAAAAGGCATTAAAATAGGGGGACTTATGGTCTTTTCCTTAAGAAATAAAGGTTTCTCATGTAAAATGGAAGGTGGAAACAAACACAGAGTAGGTTGGTCCCAACTTAGTAAGAATGGAATAGATAAGGCTACCATCTTCTTTCTTAAGACTAACACCATCCAATAGAAGTCTAAGGGTCTTGAACTTGGACAAAAAATCTTCAATGGAAGAAAAATTATTGGGGTCCAACGTAAACAACTCATTTTCGAGTTGATATGTTCTAATTTCATTTTTAACTCTAAAAACTTTATTGATTTGTTTCATTTCTTCATCAGCGGTATCAAGTTCTGCGATATGGAATCTAAGGTCTGGATAAATAGACACCCTATCAACCTACATGCTTGATTTTGCCTATTTTACCATTTTTGTTGCTTATCTTCATATTTAGCTTTAGACTCTTGGCCTAAGGCTATTCTATAAAGACCTTTACTTCTAAGTAAATCCTCCATGTAGGACAACCATTGGAAGTGGTTGGTGCTGTCAAGAATAAATTAGCATGGAATTTCCATTTTAATAGAAAATGAAGTTGTAGATGGTGAAACTAAGTGTTCCAATGGAAATGTCTTGAAAACTTAGGCCGATTAAAAAAACGGCTTCTGGATGAAGAAGTTATGGCTTTTTGAAGAAAAGTTGTTGAAGATGCTGAAGAAGTACATGAATGTGTGGAAGTGAACGATAATGTTATATTAAAAAAAAAATCCCCCCCCCCTCCCACCCCCGGCCCCCTCTTCCAAACTTAGTTTAATTAGCTCACTTTAAAAAAAAATATTTGACCCACTTTTATAAATAATTGAAAGTCACATTTAAAATGGTACTTTATGAGTTGCCCACTAAATTTTAACTTAAATAAAAGATAAAGAGACTTTAGAATTATAAGTGACTCACTTTTTATAATGTGTGTAAACACTTTTACATAAGGTAACTTTAAAACATAAGATACATGTGCTTTTTGAAAAAGTAACTCAACAAAAAGAAAGACTTGAACTCAAGACCTCTATTCTTATAAAGTAACTTTGGACCAAGTAAGCTAGTTTAAAACATTGGTAATTTTTGGAAAAGAGGAAGTGTTTTTTTAGTCACCGAAGCTTTGGAATGTGTGTTTACTTGAGAAATCCCCTTTTTACTACAAAACAAAAAACTACACAACCCAAAATGGACATGCAATTAAAAAAAAAAAAAACCTTACGGCTTGAAGTTAGATTTTGCCGAAAACAAAATATTTTCCTCAATGTTTCTAATTTTCCGAGATCACAGTAAGGCTTGGCAAAAAAGAGAATACACATGAGTAAAATCATTGCTTTCTATTTTGGGTTTGCCCATATTTCACAAAGCCACAATGTGAAGAGCTTATGTAGAAATGAAAGGTATGGATCAAGTGATAAAAAAACAGAGAGTTAAATAAACCGAAATAAATAAAGAGATAAATAACTAAAACTGCAAACAAAGACTGTATACCTCCAGATCTTAAAAATGACGTAGCTAGGGATACTAGAAACCTTTTTGCATGAAAGTAAAGGGGTTCCTCACTGGAATAGATTCTCCTAACAAAAAAGAGTATTCCTCTCGGCCTGAAAGTGGTCAGAAAAAATACATCTAGGAAACGATAGTCGGATGCAGCTCTACCGACATCAGATTTGCATCACCAACAGATGCAGATCCCAAATAGCTCTCATACCATGTAGGAAATCATCAACATCCCTGTGTTCATGCATATCATTCTCATGCATGCATTTCATCCTTCAACTTTTGCTTAAGTAAACTGTACTTTCGAAGCTAAAATGTATATAATATTGCAGCAATAAAGTGAGCCTCCTACTCAACTTTTCCATTCACCTTCTTGGTAAAACCCTGCAACTTGCATTCTATTAGCAAATAGATGCATTATATCAATAGACATGCAACCTTTAATTGGATAATAACTCTAACCATTTCTTACCAATCCATTTCAAAGGTGTTTCCTTTGTCTGCACATCAACATCAACATGTGAATCATATTGAAACACATCAAATATGCCAACTTCTTTTCCATTCTTGCCATTCTCTCTTTCCACCTTCTTCAAGTTTCGTGGAAGCATTGTTGGATTCAGAGTCCAAGACTTTTTAGCAATGTGTCCTTGCTCATGGAAATAAGTGCAACGCATGTGCATCTTCTTAATAGCATGATTTGCCTTGTCCAATGGACCTTTGGCTTCTTGCTTCTTTTCCTTCAAAAGTTTCCTGTATGCAACCATTTTCTTACAACATTTAGAAACACTATGGTTATCCAAACCACAAAAGGAACATGCAATTCTTTTCCCATGCTTATATGGAAATTTACCATGCTTTACACAATCAAAAGGAATATGATTAGAACCAAATTTATACCTTTCTCTTCCACCTTTATTACCTTCATGAGGAGGTGAGTCAAATTAAGAAGTGGTTCCCTTTGGATCACCATCAATCTCTTCACTGCTTTCAAAGTTTCCACAACTCTCTGGTCCAAGTGCATGCTTATGAACACCTTCTTCTTGAAAATGATGTTTCAAGCTATTTCATTCCCCATGAATACAATATTTACACTTTTGAGGTAGAAGACCTGAAATGAAACTCCTTCTTGGAACGGTTTCAATTGTCTTCATGGCAGCTTTGGAAATTTCTCCACAAGATTGTCCATAGCCAAGACCCAAATACTTAGGCCTCTCCTCAAACATTATTGGCTCACAATACCCTATGCATGTTTGCTCAATCCTTTTCATTCATAGCCCATTTTGGACATTAACTTGGAACCTATGCCTCTGGTATGTTTTTCAAAAGAACCAATATAAACATTCTTAGAGGAAATTGAAGACAAACTATAATTGTTTACCTCTTCTTCAAGCCGATACTTGACTAAGGCTTCTTTGGCAACAAGGAGCTGTGTCTCCAACTCATGCACCCTTTCCAGGTTCATATTTTCAATATGAAGTTGTTTCTCCATTTCCTGAAATTTGTTAGAAAGAAACTGCTTCTCTTCCTTCATGGAATTCAACTGCTCTCGAAGTCCAACACTCATTTTTCTCACCATATCCATCATGATGAACAAGTCTTGCTTCATGTCTTCATCAAAGAATCTTGTGATGAAGGAAGGATTTTAGGACTCACTTGTAGAAGCAGTCACTATCAAAATTAACAAAAGAACTTCAAACAAGCTTAAAAAAGAGCTTATTCAAGCAACCTTTTGCAACAAACCTCTTGTGCTTCAAGGATTACTTTGAGGTCCTTTGGGATAAGAAGAATGCCTTCAACCCTTCTTCCTTGTTGTACTCTCCTGGACTTAGCTAACAACAACTTTCCCTTCACCTTTACAAACTCAAACAATAGTCAGTTTACAAACAATCAAACAGTAGAATCCTTTGTATTGTTTAAACACCTTTCAAGTTAAACAAGAAAAGAGATTGCTATTTCAATCAAGCATCCTGATTTGATACCACTTGCATCATGATACCATCTTCTTCATGATACCACCTACTCCATGATACCACCTCCTCTAGTATAACTTGGTCTGATATAACCAGTGCTGGTATCACCTTCTTTGAAGGTGGGGTTAATCAACCTGATGCTCTCATATAACCAACTCTGATATAACCAGCTCTGATACCACCTGATATGAAATGGGGACCTAAAGGCTTCTTGTCAACCTACAAGAACCTCTCCCACTCCAAAGCTTAAACAATTTCCAAGATCTATGCTTATGATTGATAATTTGCGGAATTAAAAGAACTGGAAATAGGTGTATGCTTTGTTTGCCTTTAACTGTTTACGTGCTTGAGTTCATGTGATTAAACTGATATTTAAACATATGACATTAAACATGATGCAGCAAATAAGAAAACACATAAGACAACAATATAACATGGAGTTCACCTTGATATCTTGGGCTACATCTCCTTGAGCTCTAATCAACTCGACTAGGCTCTTTGGGATTATGGCTTGAATTATTTTCCAAGTCTTTGACTCAACTCCATAGGTATACAAATGAACCAATGGGATTAGAATGCCATCTTACCCCTGACTGTCCTTTAGCTACAGATAGATCTAGACTTCTTTGGACTAATTCTTTCAGTCAGTGCTCTGAGCTTCTTGATCTTCTGGCTTCTCTGACTTCCTCAGAATTCTGCATTGTCTCTGGAATTCCTTCTTCTATCTTCTGCATAACAGACACCAGCAACAACTTGATCCTTTGATCTCTTTGCTGTTTGATACTTCACGCCTCCAACCTCTAGTGGCTTCACTCTGTTAAGCACCCTGGCTTTGCCTCCCAACCTCTGGTGGCTATCCTCTGTTAAGAATCTCTGGGTTCATTGTGTTTTATAACACATTCTCTTACAACAATTGCTTAATGCGTGAACAGACAGTTCATTAAAAGAATCAGTTTACAAATGAAAGGAACGACGGGCGCGAGTAACCCAACTGTTCGGCCTTCCTCCGGCTTAAATCCTGAAACATAACCCAATAATGGAATACACGAGGATTGTCATGAAAAGGCAGCTTTAGATGTTGATGATTTTCATCTGAAGGAAAATATTGCAAGTAGCCATGATGAGGTTGAACTTGTAATTGAAAAGGTTGAGAAACATGTTATTACTGTGGTTGTAGTGACCACAATCATTGTAGAAGCTATAGTTGCATATGCTCAAGCTGCTTCCCAAGTGTTTCATATTCTCATTTTCTTTATTTTGTATCATTCTTACTCTACGGTATGATATCAAAGCACTTGAATTTTTCATTCATATTTATGCTATATAATCTTCGTATTTTATGTCCAAGTCAGAATGTTGAACATGGTACTTTCAACATGCGTCGCTTGTTGTATTACCATGATTATCTATTCATTTTGTTTGTATCATTCTTTGTATTAAATCCGAGTTATTGCATAACATTGATGCAAATGTCAAGGACGCTCGGAATATAAGGCCTGCTTTTGTGAAAGTCAATGCTCTTTTGCATTTAATTCTACAATTATAAGAGTGGAAAATATGACTAGAGAATTGGTGGTGAATGATGTGAACAACAATGAGAATTTATTGAAGGGGACAAATTTGGTGCTTACTATGGTCCATTCTAGCTGCAATGTCTTCATTCGAACTATGGAAGGTTCAAAAGTAATCTTTGTTTTTCTTACCTTGATTATTTGGTGTTTACATGAAAGCTTAGTTTTATTTTGAAAAATTTGGATTCCTTTATTTCTTATTTCTAAATGAATGGTTAAAAATATCAATATACTAAGCAACATGCAAGATGCACTATTTCAAAAAATTACCTTCACAAAATTGACCAAAAGTTTGAGTTTTGGAGCACCAAACATAAATCTTGCTCTCAAATTTATAGGATTTGGGGATTCCTTAAATTGGAGTTTTGAAAAAGAATGCATTCTAGAAATGGATGTTAAAAGGATAAGCTATACACATGGAAAAATTTTGGAAAAGAATCCTAAAATATTTGAGAACACTAAGAGTGATGGGTGCTAGATCTATAACAATATGGTATCTCAGACCTCTATACTTTGTACAAAATGGTCCTTTGGCTTCTTAGTATCCATTGAATTCTTAGTATGACATGAAATTATTTCTCGTTAAAGTAGAACATTTTTGAATCTTCTACCAAGAGACCTCATAGGGATAAATTAATCACGATAAAGAAAGATAGAACAAGTAAAATCAAATCCCATATTAAAATTTATTAATAACGAAGTAATTTCCATTAACATTGAAATCCTCATTAACATAAAGATAGAACAATATCACAGGGTGTAGAAATTAATGTGTAGATGTTGGGTGCAACCCAACTTGGCCAGATTTTGGGCAAGGATTCCGACTTTTGTGGAGCGCACAATACAAAGGATGCTGCAAAGTGCAAAGTGGACTGTGCGATAGAGGACAATGAAGACCGCACAAAAAACTCACTTCAGAATATAGGGGATTCGCAATGAAGCCCCTCACTTTTTGTAAAAGCATATAATATTGTAAAAGTTGAATTGTTTTGGACCATAGTCCCTTGTATTTTGGAAACCATGGTATTGGGTCCATGGTAAGGTAGCGACGTAATCATTCAATGTAATAGTATATATAGGGATGAATAATAAAGAAGGAAGGCATGATTGGTTCTAGATCTGTGTTTATGGTTGTATCTTTGTGATCCGTACTTCAAAGGAAGGGGTGAGGCTCTGCAGTTGAGTGTGCAGAGGCCTGGGTATGCAACTTAGTGTGCAGACCATATGCAATTTAGTTCACAGATAACCTGCAACTATGTGCATAGGGAAATAACGGTTTGTTGTACCTAATTCTCTATTATAAGCAATAGTTCTTGTGGACGTAGTCCCACATTGGGATGAACCACGGTAAAATTTGTCTTCATGTGTTTTGCTTTTTATCTGCACTTTATTTTAGTACTGTGAAGTTTATCCTTTGGTTTCTTAGTATCCATTGGATTCTTAGTATGACGTGAAATTATTTCTGGTTAAAGTAGCAAAATTGTGAATCTTCTATGAAGAGACCTCATAGGGATAAATTAATCACGATAAAGAAAGACAAAACAAGTAAAATAAAATCCCCTACCAATTTTTTTTAATAATGAAGTGATTTCCAATAACATTGAAATCCTCATTAACATAAAGATAGAATGATATTAGAGGGTGTATAAATTAATGTGTAGTTTCTAAAAAACTCATGAAATTTTCTAAATCACAAGACTAGAAGCTACTCTACTGATCTGCAGAAGTAAATTCTCGATCGAGAACAAAAATCATTAACATGCATCAAGATTCAACACACATACACAAATATTTATCTTGGGGAAATAAACTGCTCAAAACCCCTTACTATCTGTATTGCATTAGTCAAAGAATCGAGATGAATACAATATGCTCTGCTCAAGCTTGAGCTCAACCTGCCCCTATATATTTTATCCTCTGCCTGACTATCTGACCTTGGCCAATACTTAGCCAAAATTTCAAGCCTCACATGAGGAATGTCATGAAAAGGAAGCTTTAGATGTTGATGATTTTCATTCAAAGGAAAATACTGCAAGTAGCCATGATGAGGTTGAGCCTGTAACTGAAAAAGTTGAGAAACATGTTATTACTATGGTTGTAGCGACCACAATCATTGTAGAAACTATAGTTGCATATGCTCAAGGTGCTTCCCAAGTGGTTCATCTTCTCATTTTCTTTATTTTCTATCATTCTTACTCTATGATATGATATCAAAGCAATTTTTCATTCATATTTATGCTATATAATCTTTGTATTTTATGTCTAAGTCAGAATGTTGAACATGGTACTTCAACATGTGTCGCTTGTTGTATTACCATGATTATCTATTCATTTTTTTTGTAGCATTCTTTGTATTAAATCCATGTTATTGCATAGACGTTGATGCAAATGTCAAGGACACTCGAAATATAAGGCTTGCTTTTGTGAAAGTTAGTGTTCTTTTGCATTTAATTCTACAATTATAAGAGTGGAAAATACGACTAGAGAATTGGTGGTGAATGATGTGAACACCAATGAGAATTTATTGAAGGGGACAAATTTGGTGCTTACTATGATCGATTCTAGTTGTAGTGCCTTCATCGGAACTATGGAAGGTTCATAAGTAAACTTTATTTTGCTTACCTTGATTATTTGGTGTTTACATGAAAGCTTAGTTTTATTTTGAAAAATTTGGATTCCTTTATTTCTTATTTCTGAATGAATGGTTAAAAATATCAATATACTAGGCAACATGCAAGATGTACTATTTCAAAAAATTACCTTCACAAAATTGACCAAAAGTTTGAGCTTTGGAGCGCCAAACATAAATCTCACTCTCAAATTTATAGGATTTGGGGATTCCTTAAATTGGAGTTTCGAAATAGAATGCATTCTAGAAATGGATGTTAAAAGGATAAGCTATACACATGGAAAACATTTTGGAAATGAATCCTAAAATATTTGAGAACACTAAGAGTGATGGGTGCTGGATCTATAACAATATGGTATCTTAGACCTCTACAATTTGTACAAAATGGTCCTTTGGCTTCTTAGTATCCATCGGCTTCTTAGTATGACATGAAATTATTTCTTGTTAGTGTGTAGACCATCTGCAGTTTAGTGCACAGATAACCTGCAACTATGTGCACAGGGAAATAATGGTTTGTTGTACCAAATTCTCTATTATAAGCAATAGTTCTTGTGGAAGTAGTCCCACATTGGGATGAACCACGATAAAATTTGTCTTCATGTGTTTTGCTTTTAAAAACTTAATACTTAGGTGACATGAAAATCTCAGAATGCCATTTGATTGCTGAATATAAATGGTGAATGAAGAAATCTGAAGAACTCAGAGAAAATATGCTGTTTTACACATAATCTACTATCTGTGACACTTGGAAGAAGTTAAAGATAATATGATGTCTTACACAGAAACTACTATCTGTAACTTAGAATATTTGCAGAGGTAGGAACTTCAGGTATAGGAGCACTCTTTTAAGGGATTTTAACTTCATTTACATAAGCAAATAAAGACCTGCAACTTCATTATCATACTTAAAAGGAAGAAAACATATGGTGACACATAGCAGAGAAGTCACAAAATCATACCCAACAATGTGTGGAAAACTTCTGATTCTTTCATTAATCAACAATTTTATCAAGAATACAGTGGCCTAGTCTCCAGGTTCTCCAAAGTTTGAACCCTTTCTTTGTAAATTTTCCTCTTTTTATACATTATGAGACAGTTGGTAATCACCAAAACTGTCAAACTGCTTAACTATCTACTAATTATTTAAAGTAAAAATCACTACAAAATATTACATTTGAGGGTAAAAGACACCTCATTCTCAAGAAAATAAAATAACAATAAGTAACAGAATTTAGAAAAATGATGATGGTTGTTCACTATTCAGATCTGTGGCTTGACTGCTGACAAAGTTTATCTGTAGATGTTCTGATAATATTTAAATTGTTTTAGCACAACACGCTGCACTTTAACAAAACTCCATGCATGGACTTGTGGGTCACCTACATATCAGAAGTGTTGTGATTGGTCAAAACATAAGGAAACCCGACCAAAACAAATTTTAATTTGTTTTAGACATTTTAACTAGTAAAAATTTAATGATTTTTTTGGTAAACTTGTAAACATACATACATACATACATACATACATACATACATACATACATACATACATACATATATATATATATATATATATATACCATGTCTATGGTCTACATCTTGACTAGCTCTAGTATGCTTGAGTGGAAATCAAACTGAGAAGATTTGACAAGGTTCAAACTAGATCTTTCCAAATCTACAGTTGAAGCTAGTACTAGCGAGGCTCATCATTATAATAGATACAAAAATTGGCTATGAAAGACATAAAAACCGGGTAAGAAAAAACACTGGAAACATGAATTTAATAAACCATGGGTATTTTTCAGCGTATTGATGGTGGGTTTGTGCCAGAGAGAGACCATAAAATTAAACAACTATAGCAAACATTCAGGGTGGTTGAGACATGGTGGATCCCTATCATGAAACACTGTTGTCTTCGTTCATTGCATTCTACCATCCATAATCTAATATAGCAAGTGGAGCTCCTCCATCCAATGTGATGATTAGAACACACACAAAGCTGTTTCCCTCTTACTTACTAGGATTGGTAGACTAAATGACATATTCTAGCTAAAATATGAAACCAACCCAAACTTGCCTTGAACATTCCTTCAATCATTTCAAAACCCTCACCCAATTGATTAATAACTTCCATTTCCATTGCCATTGAATGAATGCTCGCTGGTGAGTAACTACCCCAATGTTCTCTCGCTTAGGGTGAATTCAATGCCATATCCAGGACCTTCTTGATCCAACATGTGGTCAAACACCTCACTTTTGAAATCCACCCGATTCTCCAAATTTTTCGCCGCCTTACGTGCTATCCTCATGGGCCTTGTATGTGTGGTAAAGCAATTCAGTGCATTGGGGTTAATATTGATTACACTGACAAGTGACATGATGGGTGTTACAACATCAACAAAATATGTATGTTCCTCATATGAAAGATACAACATTGTATTTATATATCTTTGAGAGTTAGCTCAATTGGTTGAGTTTTTGTACTTAAAGCATATTTATTGTTGAGAAATCGTCAACTCAATTTTATTGACACCCTTAGAGTTAAATTTTATTCATAAATAGTTTTAAAATAATTTTAAAAATGATAAATTTTAATATAAGATAAGTGAACATTAATATTTTTAAATATTAAAATAAAAGATTTCTTCATAAAATATTGATTTAATATTTTTATTAAATTTATTATAAAACTAAAAATATTCTCAAAACCATTATATATATAAAATTATATATGATAATCGTTTTAATACAAAAACTCTAAATTTTAATATGTATATATATATATATATATATATTTTAAATTTTATAGATATATTATATATATAATAATTATAATAATAGATGTGATATGAATTATAATAATAGAGATGAATTATAATAATAGATGTGATATTAAATTAAGTTAGATGAATATTAAATTAACGTGTGAGCTTTTCGGTAAATTCTTCCGCATAAAAAGAATGATAATTACTTTAAATATGGATCAGTTTAGCCAACCCTTCAACATTGGAAAACTTTATAATTTATTCACAATTTAAAATAATGATTATAGTTAAAATGAAAACTGAAATAATATTTATTACGCTGAAAAAGCAAGATTATTATAATTTAATGGTTTTTAATATTCAAATAAAATAATACAGGATTATTATTATTTAAAATTTTATTTAAATAATTTTAATATTTACTGATATAATTTTTAAATATGGGTTTAATTGTATTTGAAAGTTTAATTAATATTTAGTATTATATGTTATTAGGATTATGTTTTAATAATTAAAAGTGTTTTATAAATATAATAATATATTATTAGTTTGTTTTTATTTTAATTTACTTTATAATTGTAAAATGTTTGATAAAATGAAAAAAATATTAAATTAATATAATCAACCATATTCAAGTATTAAGAAGGATTTATTTTTTTTGAGATGAAAACTTCTTTTGGAGTGAAAAGAGATTTGATCTCTCTCCACTCTTCATAGTTCATGAGTTAAAATGGATTTAGCCTGGTCTAATTTCACCCTTTAAATATGCTATGTTCATCATGAATACCATGGTTTTTCAAGACCATTAGTAATTTTTTTTAGGTTTATTTTTTTTTTTATTTTGACTATAAAATATTTACATTATATTAATCTTTTTATTTAATTATTATTATAACATATTTACCATACTAAGTTAGAGAGCACCTCACAAAACAAATATATATTTATTACAATAACAAATGTTATAATTTATTCTATTTTATTATTCTGATTTAATAAAAATAATTCATTTTATTTTATTATTATAATTTAATAATTAAATATAAAAAATAAATATAATAACATATTACTCATATTTGTATTTTTTTTAATACATTTAATAATAAGACATGATAATAATCAACAATTATATATTTGGTCAAATTATATTAGTTTATTTTAATAATTAATATGGTTTAAAAAATGTTATATATATGTAGAAAAATTAAAATAATATTTAATAATTATAGATATATATATGAATGAATATTTCAGTTTATTTTATAGTAAGCTCATATATTTAAATGTTTTTTAAATAATAAAAAAATTAAACTATTTTAATGTTTTGAATTTAATGTTATGTTTTAAATTAATTAAAAAACACTAAATAGAAAGCTCCTCTTGGTTTGGAGATGTAAAATCTCTACTATGGTTTTTTAAATAATAAAAAAATTAAACTATTTTAATGTTTTGAAGTTAATGTTATGTTTTAAATTAATTAAAAAACACTAAATAGAAAGCTCCTCTTGGTTTGGAGATGTAAAATCTCTACTAACAGGGTCAACCACGTGAAGGTGAGAGCTTATATGACCCCAAAAACGGTCCATCATTGGCATGGGACTAACCACTGACGCGCACCCACACAATCCATTGCCAATGAGGCACAATCACTCACATGCATACATGCACACAACAAACAAAAGGGTGCACACAAACATACACATACCCAAAGACATTACACATATTGACTCACAAAGTGACATGTTCACATGCATCACATTTATTATGCTTATTATGAATTTTAGAATTAACATTAGCTTATGCATGTGATGAAGATTGAATAAAGATATTATGATGTTGAAAATTACATTTATTTTATAAGTTAATTAATATGTTATGAAAATGGAGAAATATTTATTTTCTTTATTATTTTTAAAACAATAATTATCATTAGCAAAATTTTAGAATTAATATTTTTTCCACATATTATTAAATGCTAGTATTATGAAAAAGAAAATTATAAATTATTAAAATGAATGAATTCTTAAATAAAATTAATTGAATTTATTTATTGTATTGATTTTAATATTAAATAATAAATTGATATGTATTATTACAAATTGATGATATTATAAATGTCATGTTATTGTTTCTTCTTTTATAAAGGATTTGAACCTTGAGTCTCATGGTTTGCATAATATTTTATGTCCTTGGAAGGCTAATATTATTTATTTATTAATGTTATTATAATATTTATATTGTTTTTCATTTTAAAATGATAGATTAATATTATCAATCTTAGGGAAACAAATAAGAAATGAAAAATAAAATAATAAGAGATTGATTAAAAAAATAAAATAAAAAGCCAAAATTATAATATATAATAATAAATAATAATAATAATAATAATAATAATAGTATTTTCACAAATATTTAAACTAATGTATTTACAAGTTAATATTCTAAATAATATATTTATATATAGAAATAATGATAGTATATTTATAATCATTCATATATATATTCACACAAACTACACTCATATATCTACAAGTAAATAATATATATACAAATATAACAAGGAAATATTCATACCAACATAGAGAATACATTCATACTCATACAAATAATACAATTATGCAAGACACATACAAGTATAGAAAACAATAGATTCATATACATACAAAGGATATAATTAAGCAAGACACATACAAATGTAGCAAAGAATAGATTTATAAGCACATAAAAGATATGTTCATACACATACAAAGAATACAAGTAATCTAAGGCACACAAAGATTCATGTACACATAAAGAATACAAGTAAACAAGGCACACACAAATATAACAAAGAATAGATTCATGTACACATAAATAATATATTCATACACATACAAAGAATACAATTATGCAAGACACATACAAGTATAGCAAAGAATAGATTCATATAGTCAAAGAATAGATTCATGCACGTACAAAGAATACAATTAAGCAAGACACATACAAATGTTGAAAAGAATAGATTCATACACACATAACGGACATATTCATACACATTCAAAGAATACAAGTAATCTAAGGCACACACAAATCCAACAAAGAATAGATTCATATACACATAATGAATACAAGTAAATAAGACACACACATATATAGAAAAGAATAGATTCATGTACACATAAATAATATATTCATACACATACAAAGAATACAATTATGCAAGACACATACAAGTATAGCAAAGAATAGATTCATACACATACAAAGAATACAATTAAGCAAGACACATACAAATGTAGCAAAGAATAGATTCATACACACATAAAGGACATATTCATACACATACAAAGAATACAAGTAATCTAAGGCACACACAAATGCAACAAAGAATAGATTCATGTACACATAAAGAATACAAGTAAACAAGGCACACACAAATATAGCAAAGAATAGATTCATGTACACATAAATAATATATTCATACACATACAAAGAATACAATTATGAAAGACACATATAAGTATAGCAAAGAATAGATTCATACACTCAAAGACTAGGTTCATACACATACAAGGAATACAATTAGGCAAGACACATACAAATGTAGCAAAGAATAGATTCATACACACATAAAGGACATATTCATACACATACAAAGAATACAAGTAAGCAATGCACACACAAATACAACAAAGAATAGATTCATATACATACAAAGAATAGATGTAAATAATATACACACAATTATAGCAAAAAATACAGTCATACATGTACAAGTAAACAATATCCCTACACTAGAATACTCAAAAAGTACACACATAAGCAAATAATGAAGGAATATTGAAAAGCACTCAAAAGAATACAAGGAAATATTCAAAAAAACACATTTAAATACACACAAACAGTGAAACCACCACTCTAATACTCAAGGCATAGTCAAACAATACACTCATATAAATACAAATAAACAATGAAAGAATACTAAAAAACATGCAAAATGAGACATTCCTAAACATAGAAGAATACACACTCCAAAGAAATAAATACAACTAATGAAAACACTTTATCTCAATAATACATTCACACACATCAGATAGAAGGAGATACCTTGATAGATACCAAAACAAAAACCTTAACAAATAAATTCTAACTACTGAAATGCAACTAATAAAAATATTATCTCAATTCAAAAAATAATACATTCATATATAAAAAAATAGGCATTCAAGAATATATTTATTGTATATAAATAATAAAACCAATACACAAACATTTAGATATATTTATACAAATAAATAATAAAAACTATTAAAATATTTACAAACACAAACACTCTAAATAATATAGGAGTATTTAATATAAATTTATAGAAATATCAACAAAAAAAATTAAATTATATTTATTTATATATATGAAAAGAAGGTAAAAAAAATAATATAAATATCCTAATAACATATTTGTAATTAAAAAAAATCAAAGTCTTAAAAAAATCAAAACCAAAAGTCGAAAAGAAAAATAGAAATTTAATAATAGAAATAAATTTAGGTTATAATTGTTACATAATTTATGTGAATGAGAGTGATTTTTCATTTTGTGTGTATGCAGTGAAGAAGTTTAAAACATTGAAAATATGTTAAATGATTTATGTGAATAAATTTGACTTTGCCATTTGTTTGTGTATGTGGGGAAGATGCTTAAAACATTGAAAAAATGTTAAATGATTCATGTGAATAAAGCTGATTTTTTCATTTGTATGTGTATGTGGGGAAGATGTATAAAACATTGAAAAAATGTTAAATGATTTATGTGACTAAAAGTGATTTTGCCATTTGTGTGTATGTTGGTAAGATGTTTAAAACATGTTTATACATTATTATTACAATAAAAGGATATATGTGTATTTGTGCATATTGCAGTTGCTATAAACTAAAGATCATGAAAAACATGAGCACAAGGAACACAACTCAAAGGAGGGTTACCATTTAACCCTCCTAAGAGATCATGAAAAACATGAGCACAAGGAACACAACTCAAAGGAGGGTTACCATTTAACCCTCCTAAGAGCCTTTTGGAGGGGTTGAATCCCCCTCCACAAGAAAAAAGCCTACTCCTTTTATTAATGTAGTTTGTGTTGATGTACATTTTTTGATGGGCCCATCTAAACAAAAAAAAATACACCTTTTTTTAATTACATCATTACAAAAAGTAAAAATAGATAACGTCTTCTTCGAGGAGAAAGGCACCTTTGGTATTGATAGATTTTCTGCAATATACAATATTAAAATAATATTGTTAATATACAAATTTTTTATAACAACTTGTAACATAATTAAATGCACCACTCCTAAAAAAAATCTATAATATATATATTTATATATAATCATATATATATATATATATATATATCATAAATCCATAATGCATCACAAGTATTCAATTCCCACGTGCCCAAAAAAAGCCAAAATTGAGTTCCTATCTACAATTGCATTCCACTAAGCATCACAGTGGGAATCCATTATAACCCATAGCAACATTAGAGTTCAAGTTAGGTGTAAAATTGAATTGATTACATAATACACAGAAATTAAACCGGTGAATGCTAATTGGCAATTTCTAATAAGAAAACAATCCATTCACACAGCTCTTTGCACTATGATCAACACTTATGCATATATAACTTTTGATTGCCCATTAACAATTGTCTACGGAGAAAAAATTTAAAATCAACGAGCACCATTAACAAATCTACATAATATAATCCATAACTATGAGTAATGATTGAAAAGTGTTGAGAACTAAACACGGAACTAGTACTGATTGACAGTTGTCATCAGGCATCAAACTCATGAGCACTGATCACAATTGCTGGTGAAATGAATATTTTATATTGATTGGAACTTGACAGTTTTCTCACTATGATTAACGAACTTGCCTCAACGATACATGTGCAATTTCCAATGAGCCCACGCACTTTATGGCTCGGGTGCAATTTAGAGTGGGTATTCTGGTTTCCTACATGGGTATTCTAGGTTTGCTATGTGGCTTGGTTTTAATAAAATAATTTTAATTAATAATTACTTTTAGATTAAAAAAAATTCATAAATCTATATGAAAACCAGGAGCTCATGAAGGATCATTCCTCACGAAGTGTCCGAGGAGAGGAGATTTTTCATTCAGATGTCCAAACACTATTCAATTTTCCGCTTCCCTAGACCTAGATGGAATGTCAGTGGAACAGGTATATTCGAACTTACAAGTAAAGAAAGAGTTCGGTGAAATTATGCATGGCCAATGGACATATAACCAGGCAAGAGGCTCTTTATATTGGACTACTCAGCCATGAAATGGGAAAAGGAGGAGCTCAATTCGGCGACCAATTGGATTCATGGCTGAAATGGGAAAATGAAGAGCTCAATTCGGCGACCAATTGGATTCATGGCTGAAATGGGAAAAGGAGGAGCTCAATTCGGCGACCAATTGGATTCTCTAACAAACAATGCGGCCATGAGAAGGAGAAAAAGGGGAGACCAATTGGGTGTTTGGAGAGACCAATGCTGTCAATAGCCAAAAAGATTGATGGGCGATCTCACCTATTACATGGAAAACCACCTAACCAGTTAACACAGACCAACACAGAGGACTAAAACCGACTCAATTGGAAAAACTATTCTGCAATCTATATCATAGAGATATTCGTAAACTGCACCAAGAAACAGAGGAGAACAAGGCCATTCACAAATCGTACTAACCTTGCTTCTTAGAAATACTTCATTTGCTATTGAAACTCTGCAAACTGGTTGTTCCAAAAGAGCTCGAGACCCCTCATTCCCCGGTGCAACAAAAGCAGTGGACACGTCTTCTCCAGCTCCTGTATATAAAATTCAAACTCATCAGAAAAGGGTCTAAAATGAATCTAAAAATAATTCAAGAAAATATTGCACTCACTCTGAATGCATTATTTGTTGATCAATTTGGCACTTCAACCACCGGTGCATATTCTGCTCAGCTGGGACTTTCTCTCCCAATTAACAGACACAACAAACATTTGCACACTACACAGGACACAACCACAACTAAACATTTGCACACTACACAGGACACAACCACAACTAGACTACACAGGACATTGATGCATACAACACTACACAGAACATAACATTTATGGAGCGCTCCATAAGACATACAGTATGCTTGAGAGAGAAAGAACACCCATGTTTTACCTGTAGATTCAACAGAGAAAACAATTTGTGAGACAATCACTCAATGGCCTGCTCTCTGGTTAATCAATTGAATAAACAGAAAGATAGTGAAACAAATTAGATTACCCTCTCTATGAATAATCCACGCCATCGCCCTCGTACTGCGAAAATTTTGATCACCTCCTCTTCATTGGTGGCGCTGAATTTCCTCCTCTCATTCTTTGTTCATCACAATCACCGATCGCACTCAGGCGCGCCAGTATATAATGAGTTTTAGGCTTGCTTTGGTGTTAAAATTTAGCTTCAACCTAACCAATCTTTTAATTCCTATTCATTAAACCAATCTTTTAATTACCAATCTTTTAACTCACTATTACTATTTATAGTTTATGATATTGCTCTAGTTTTTTTAACCCGCTGGCTTTTTCAGTTCTATGTTTTTTAGTTCTTTGTTTGCAATCTTTTAACTCACTATTACTATTTATAGTTTATGATATTGCTCTGGTTTTTTTAACCCGCTGGCTTTTTCAGTTCTATGTTTTTTAGTTCTTTGTTGGCAATCACAGTACTTCTGAAACGGTGTGCAACTCTACCTTCTTATACACGGGGCTGCCCATGCGTATATTCTAATTTGTCCAATTCAGCGGCACAAATAAAATAAAAAAACTGCCAATAAGCAACTTGACCACATCCTGCACGTTATAATTTAGATTAGTTTTTTGGACAGCAGGGTGGTATTGTAATTTCTATTTATACGTTATTTTTTATTAATATTTTTGAAAAGAAAATTTGGTTAAAAATTAAATAATTGTAAATAATTTCTTTGGACTTGTTCTGAGTTTTGAGATCACTGACTAGTATAACTTGTATTTTTAGTTGCTTTGATCCAAAGCATTAATTACTCAAAACCTCCTGAAAGTTAATTATAAATATTTTAGTTATTTAAATCAATTGTAATATTATTCAAATTATTAAATTAAAAATATTAAAGTTAGGTGTATATAATTATATAAAAATATATTTTACGTTTGCTAAATAAAAATATATTGACAGGTCTTTAAAGAAAGTGAACATGATCACTCTCAGATCCAAGTTGACTCCTTTCTTTGGGAGAGCATCCGGGACCTAGTTTTTCTCTTTTCCAATGAGCCTTATCCAATTTCATATTGACGGTGAGTTTTGCACACCTAGTTCTCTGTTTCTTTCCATATATACTTATGGTATTATTATTATTTTTTACGTTAATTTTGAATTTCCATAAACATCTCATATTTATTTATTTTTTTAAATTTATTTAAATTAAATAATATTTTAATAAAATATTTTTAATTAATAATCACTTTTAAATATTAAATGATATGAAATTGATTTTTCTTTTTAAATCTATTTAAATCAAATAATATTTTAATAAAATCTTTTTAATTAATAATCACTTTTAAATATTAAATGATATGAAATGGGCACAACCAACACTAGGAAATAGGTCTACCATTTCTCTCAAATGCCCTCCCTGTTGTTGGCCATTATGAGATTCATTCAATTGGTTCAATTCAGATTTTGTCAATTGGTTCTCCACCTAGATTTGCAACTAGGTCCCAACTCGGTGGTGGATATGCAGCTAGGTAGTGATTTACGCATTGTATGTCTAGTTTACTAATTGATGATGCACTTAGCATCTAGTTTCCTCGTAAAGCACTCCATGATGCACTTAGTCAAATGCTCCATATAATGCTCGAGTCTTAGCCTCCAAGCTCGGTAGCTCCATATAAGGTTACCTCACTCACACCTTCTCAAGATAACGTATTAATTTGTTTCTTTCTGAATGGTAGTGGGAATGTGGAGGGCATGGAGATATGAGGTGTTTCTGAGCAGCAAATTAATCTATTTCTTTCTGAATGGCAGTGGGAATGTGGAGAGCATGGATATATGATGTGTTTCTGAGCTTCAGAGGGTCAGATGTCATGAAAGGCTTCGTAGATCATCTCTACACAACCCTCACAAGTACCAAATGAATCTGTGTATTCCATGATGCCCATCAACTAAGAAAAGGGGAGGATATGAATATGACCATAAACCATGCCATTGAATGCAATATTTTCTCCCCACACTACGCATCTTCTCTATGGTGTCTCAACTAAGTTTCCCAAGTGCACGGGAGGGTCATCCCTCTATTTTACAAAGTAGCTCGTGTTTTATTAGGAAACTCATTTGCCAAGGAATTCCAACACCATAATATATTGAAGGATGGAAAGGTTCTCTGTGTCTAATCGGTCACGCTAGACTTTGGCTAGACACTAGAAAACAAAGTGATTAGCATGAAAAAAACTATCCCAAAAAACAACTAGCTCCTATCCATGAACATTCTGGAAAACTAGACAATCTAATTAAGTAACCCCATTAACTTACATATATAAAATGTTGAAATTCATTCATACAACTATAAAATCCAATCAATCAAAGTTGGATGGTTTTAGCTGGTAGTTCACAAAAGGTGTAACACTGACAATTATGTAAGATTGATATGTAATAGTATTAGCAGTTAGCATCTTGTCTCAGATTATTAAATTTCAAAAACTGGTCACGAGGTCACTAATTGGCTCATTACAAATATGTAAAGACAATAAAAAATTCATTATCTTAATACATAACACTTAATACCTAATTTAAAAAAAAAAATCCCATTCATAAGATTTACATAATGAGTCACTAACCCATTGTGCTGTACAATATCCTACACCACTATAAATAAATTTGACTTCACTAACTAATTGTGCTGTACAATATCCTACACCGCTATAAATAAATCTGACTTCAAAGGTAATTCACATACTTATCATATTCTCTTCGTGTTTCTCTATTGAAAGTATTTTATTATTTTGGTCTTAAGCACTCAGAACTTCAGAGTCATCGATTTTTCTTTCTATGGGTTAACCTCCTCTATTCATATTATGGTGGGCTTTTACAACGTCGTTTGGCTTTTACGAGGCTATTCTTAGGATTCATTATAGTTGAAACTTCTTCTAAATTCCCCTTTTCCAATGCATGTTATTCTCATTCCAATACATGTTATTTTCATTCTATTTTCAAGATTTTTCATTTTGAAGGTATTTTGAAGATTTTGTGTTGTGAAGGCATTTAGAGTACTAACTCATCGAGCATCGTACGTTGGATGTCAACTAAATTTTCTTCCATTCCATGTATTCTGTTGGGTTGTAGTTTCTTTAGATTCAGTTGTAATTCAAGGGAAATAAAAACGATTTCACATACAAAGAAATTACTCGATCTTGATCTCAATCTTGATCTGGAGCATTCGATTCTCTAAAGACTCAAACAACCATAAGCATCAAGATCTCACTCTCGAGAATCTAACTCTTTTGGGGTTTATATATTACTCAAGGTTGCATAATCTGGATCTCAATAAATAGGTTGCTAGAACTATTCTATCTGTAACCTAGGTCTTTCTCTATCTGTAACTATTCTAACCTAGTTATGTTGTTATCTTGACTTCTAGGTCTTGCTCTGGGTCTTGTTCAAAAACTGTAACCGGGTAACCTACGCCTACCTCTCTAGTCAAGGAAAGGCCAAGAAATCGAAGGATCTCCCTCTACTACTCCGAGGAAGGATATACTGCTATATTACATAGGTATTTCTCGATAGAATATCATGAAAATGGTAGAGGAAGGATATCCAGTAGAAATCCAATCTCCATGCTAAAGCCTGCTAAAGGCACTTATTCCCAACCTGTTATAGGATTGTTACATAAACAACAAAGAACTATTCCATATCTTATTACTGGTTTAAGGAAAGAACAGATAAGTGCTCCATCCCTAGTTGGAAGGTAAGGATCGCCCACCATTCCCGTCGTGGAACAAAGGAAAGAAATACCTATCTGTAAGGGCATAGATAGGTTAGGGTTTGATTTGTTTAAACCCTAGAAAATAAATAGGCCATGCCATTTACACAGTAGATATGGTTTCCCCTTTCTAAAATAAATGACTAAACCTCTGCATAGCTCTACCCTTGCCTATAAGAAGAACAGGGCAATCAACAAAGAATACTAGACTTGCTTCTTAGCCATATTTCTTTTTCTGTTGAAACTCTAGAATCTCGTGGATGTAAAAGTGGTAGAAGCTCCTCATTGTGTGCTACAAAAGCACTAGAAACCCTGCTCTAGCTCCTATATGTGAAATCCCAACTCATCAAAAAACCAAACAGAAAAAAGACACAAGAATGCATTTAAAAATAATTGGAGAAAATATTGACATAGATACCAAATCACTCTAAAAGAATTATTTTTTGATCAAGTTGGCCCTTCAACAACAGTGCATATTCTCCTCAGCCACGACTTTCTCTCTCAATTGACACAAATCCACATACACATAACACAAACATTTGCACACACACAACACAACACATTGCAAGCATACAACAATAATATATATTACATTCACCCATAAAACACTATATTTATGGAGCACTCCATAAGACACAAAACTTTACATCAAAGTGCTCGAGAGAGAAAGAAAGAGAAACCAAATTTGAGTGAACAGATAAACCAAATTTGGCAGGGTCACCCCTCCTTTCGAAATGCTCTTGCTAGTAGGTATTTTCAAGGGGAAGGAAAATTTGGTACAGAAGGAGGATCCTCAGGTTACTCTCAAATGCATATTTTGGGAGATAAGTGGAAAATGGGGCTACGAGGTCAACGTATCCCTAAGGCCCCTAAAAACCCTAGATATATCATTCCTACAAGATGTCTAGAAGATAATAGGAAACACATGAGAGATCATCCTTTTATATGTAGGTTTATAGGAATTTGGCTGACAAAGAAGGAATTGGAGCATTGGATACAATACAATTGGCAACCAAAGGGAGAGGTGGATTTGAGACTAGGACTAAAAGGTTTCTTCACTATAATATTTTCTAACCTTGAAGATAAAGCTAGGATATTTGAAGGGGGTTCAAACTTTCTTAACAATGTGGGTCTCTACATTAGGCACTAGGAAGCTTGTTTCAACTTGGACAGGGAGGAATTCACAAAAGCATCGATATGGGTAAGATTGTACTCTTTACCCCTAGATTTCTAGATACGAGAAATTCTAGAAGGTATAGGGCAAGCACTGTTGATCATTGGTTGTCATTGATGTCAACCCAAGTAGCACCATGGGTTACCCCAATCCTGCATGAGCATTTTGACTTGAAGAATAATCCTATTCTAAGTCTAGGATCTTCTAGATGGAGTCTACTCGTTGAGATGTTTTCGTTGATATATGGCATGCCACGTAGTTCTTCATGGTTTGGGAGTTATTTGTGTTTGAAGTTAGTAACCCCACTTAGTGGGCTAAAACCCCATGGGGTTGTGGCATGACATTCATCATTTGTTGTTGTCATTGAATAGTCATAAAATCCCTCCAACGTTCACTTGTTGAGGACCCTCTCAGCTCAAGACATTTCTATAAATAGTGACCCTCATATCCTCCTCTAGAAAGTACTTTTCAATGAACTACCTTCTGAGAACAACTCTGACTAGCGGACAAACTGACAATTAGAACCAGCATCTGTGACTTTCGGATAGGTGGCCTTACTCATCTCTTCAATTTTACTAGTTTATTTCATGATTGTTGGAAGCCTACAACTGCCTAGGAAACCCATGCTCCTCTTCTCGGCCCGGTCACACCTTTTGGGCACATAACTATGATGTGGCTCACACAAAAGAGGGAAAATCCTGCGATCTCACAGTTTTTGGGCAGAAAATTGCGATTTGGAGCTAAAATTAGGGGCGGTATGTTGGCTTGGTGGGGGTTGTAGGTTGATTAGTTGAGGCTAGTGTTTTCTTCTCTGAACTAACAATTTACATGTGGTGTTTTGTAGTTATGGCAGAGTTGAGAATCAACTAGCGTGACCGAGATTTAGATACCCTTCGATGAGAGATTCAGAGGGATCAGGGGGTTTGAGGGGCATTCGCTTGCTATGGGGTTCTTAAGTTAGTAGAGAACCCATTGATGAGGGTAGGTGAGCCCTTGCTATCAAGGATTGTGAGTTATTGGTATCCAAACTAGGAGGTCCTTGTAGTGTAGGGGCACAAGATTGAGCTCATGTTACAGGATATTTACTTCTTGACCAAACTCCCTCCCATAGGGGTCATGGGGGATATACATCTAGTGTTGCCTCATGGGAGGAACATTACAGGGTTTTTGGAGCGCCCTTGTACATGGGGTGTGCATGTGAAGGGCATGACCATGTCTATCAGAGTTCTAGAGAGGCTAGAGACATGGGTTGTTGCCGCAGTAGTGCTACGGGTCTTGGGCAGGGAGGCATTCCACCATAACACTAGTGGGAAGTTGATAATAGTTGAGAGTGTTTTGGTGGGGACCTATTATGGTGGGGCCCAAATGATGCTGTTATTGATGAAATGACAGCTGAGTCTATGCAAGAGACAGGTGAACTACGATTGTGCATTTGGTACAGTGTTGTGTACATTCTTCTTTGAGAAGATACCCACAATCTGTCGTAATGTATAGATCCAAGATGGGGGGCCACAGGAGCCTAGGATGCATCACTGGGGGTAGTTACTATAGAGAGGAGGAGGAGGGGGATTCAAATGGGTGTTCCAAATCAGATTTTTCACACACGGAGATCAAATTCCCCTCTACATTGATGATTTTCCTTATAGCGGGATGAACTATCAGGGTGATCCTGACCTACCACTTCCACCCGAGCGAGCTGGGGACCAGACATTAAATGTTAAGTTGTTATTTTTATGGTGCATTTCATATTTTTATCACATGTATATGGTACTTAGTGTAAAATATGTAGTATTAAAACATAGCACCTATAAAACCGGTAGGATATGCAAGATGAGCCAAAACACCAGTGGCTGCAGATCAGGGAACATCATCGTCACATAAGGGTCCAAAGGATAATGCGCTACTCATTGATCTACACTGTAGGTGTGAGTTACTCTTGACCAGAGTTTCTGAGTACAGATGGCATGAGTTAGATGATTGATACATAGATGAGTGTATAGGCCTTACCTCAGAGTGGTGAGGGATGGCTAGTTAGGGAGTACATGATCCATGTGCAGGTGGAGCAAAACATTTGGCGAGGGATCCACCGAACAATTACTAGATATGGGGACATGTGGGTCCCTTTGATTTTGAATTTTGTAACATGCTATGTGCATGTCATATGTATTTAGAGTTATGGGCTCCAAACACTTATATGTTTTATGTGATACATAATATGATTATACATTTGATATGACGATGATGGTTTGCCATGTGTTATGTTTATGGTTGTATGCTATGGTATATATGTGATAAATGCCAATCTAGAATTTTATTTACAATGGTTCTACATAGCTATTTTGGGCTCTAGGAACATGACTCAAAGTGATGGTTTCAAATTCACCTACCAACAGCTTAAGTCATAGATATTTTATAAATAGGACTTGGTTACGCACATGATACACACCATTCAATTGCATGAAAAGCATCAAGGAATCTAAATGAACATGAAGATGGAGGATGTGATGATCAAGGGCATTGACTAACAAACCTATCACTCCATCATATTCAGCTTGGTTATTGGTGGTAGATCTAATGCACACACAGTTCGAAATTACTAATGTATGCAAGGGGGTGAAAATGGCCCAAGTTGTCGAGGCTAGATTCCTGGAGAAGCAACTCGCACTATGGGGATAACCAATATATAGTGATGATGATGGATCCATATGAATGGTGCAAAATACAATAAATGAGATGATGTACCCTACCTAATTTCATGACAGAAATAAAGACATACAATTCAATGGGATATGAAATGAGTGAAATTACTTGGGGTAGAATGCATTGGGAGAATTAAGAAGGAGATGGCCTTCAAAATACTCCAGAAGAGATGCCCCCTTGCCTAAGTGCAAGGGTAATTAGGGGTAGGCCTAGCTTCCATGATATCTTCATCGTAACGAAATATGGTTGGATAGGAGGAACATTGACTACATGACGCGGCAGAGGTACATGGTGCATCATCCTAAGAAAAGAGGTTCACATATGCATCATTTGGAATGGTATATGACGAGATAGTAGATGTAAAATCTACCGATGTTGGGACCTGGGATTTGGCTGAAATAGATTCGATAGAAGCACGTACAGAAACCTTAGAAAGGTTTTCCTATGAGGAAGTCAAGGATGAAGATAGGTAAAGGATATGGATCGTGTAGTTTGTCATCTTGACATCAGGGGGAGGGATAATGATGGTGGGACTAGAGTCCCCCTATTCTGGTGTACTACTTGTACCAGAATCCACGAGTAGAGGAGTAGGCGATCCACTACGAGTGGTCTCGTATTCACGAAGTGCCTCAAGACAATCACAAAATTTGTTAAGATGAGGGAAACAATGGGAATAGTGACCATGATGGTCACACAAGGCACAAGGGTGATTTGTGCATAACTTTCTAAGTTTCTTGGCTGGACCCAGTAAGGTAAGTTGGACCTTGGGGATATTAGACTCGGGAAATGTTTCATGAACAAAAGGTTTGAGATGAGGAAGTTCAGGATAGTTATTGATGGTTTTGCCAACAACTTTACACAAAGTGCACGAAGGTGACGACTTTGGGGATTTGGGGGCTGGAGGAGCTTGGGGAGCCTTGTACTTACATTCTTTCCTCTTGGCTTTCCCCCCTGTCTAGATTCTTTTGCAACATGAGTGGGTTCCTGTTGAGGTTGCAGTAGAACTAGAGTAGTAGCAGGGGCTGTAGGGACCTGTTGAACTGAGGTTAAAGTATGATATGGTCTTAGTTGACCAGGAGGGGTGCTTACAAGGGGGTCAATGTACCAGATTCGGATCCTAAAAATCATGTTAGGGAGGACCAATGAAGCCATGAGATGGTCAAAAAGATTCCAAGAGGAGGAAACACGAAACATATCTGTCCTGCAGGGTAATGTCCTGGTGGAACAACTCCTGGATTGTTGAGACCTAGAGGAATAGTTCCTAGTGGGAACATAGGAGAGGCACCCACAAACAGAGAGGGTCCTAGGTGGGTGGATCAAGATGGCTCGGCTGAGGTGGGAACAACAGGGTGCTGAGGAGCTGGCTATTGTTCAGATGTACAAGACTACTTGTGAGTAGCCCATGATGCTTGTAACATGCAAACACTCAAAGTGCTAGGCTCAGAGATAGGAGGGGGAGAACTAGGGAAAGCACCTAATTGTGAGGAATCTTTGTAGACTCAGGGTGCAACACTGGTGAGATGGGTAGAGCATTGTTTGTCGTACATCGATGAGATAATGGACTCAGGGGAGGTCAAGAATGTCATCTCGTAGTATGTTAACTCATCGATGGTGATGATCATCCCTTCATGGGGGAAGCACATCTTACGAAAAATTGTAGACATAATGACTGACATGGAATAAGTGTAACTACGACCCAATAGAATGTTGTAACCTAAAGTGGCATCAATAACTTCAATGTCTACATGGAAATTTCTGCCCACAAGAGTCACTGGACAATTGTGATGCATGCCAAGAGGTTGGGAGGAGTTACCGTCCCAACGATGGAAAGTGATGGTGGATGGAGACAATTCCGATGACTTGAATTGTTTCCAAACAACAACAGACATCGCAAAGTTGAATTCCCCTTCGTCAATAACGCATCAAGAGATGATGGCATTGTAGAATTGAATTAGTATTTGGAAAGTAACAGATGAAGGTAATGGGGGATGTTCTGATGTATCAACTGGGAAGACAAACAAACGATCATTAAAAGGATCTACTATGCCCAAGTAGTTAGTAGAGCTTTCTCTTGATATGGGCATGATTGGAGTACCTCTAGCATTGACATGGTAGCAGGTGGTTGCACCAAGTAATATACTATACTGTATGTATGGGAAAATCGGTTAGAAGCAGTGTTATGACGTAATGGCCCCTTGGGGATCTTGGGAATTGCCTCAACTTTAGGATGAGGGATCTGTAACAAATTGTTTGGTGTCATAAGAGGCTCAACAGATGTTTTGGTTTTGGACTCAGTGGCAGATGGAGTCACTGGCTTGTCATATTGATGCAACTGAGTTCTCAAGTTGATATCGGAAGTATTGACCTCATCATAATTCATCATGAGGATTTGGTACTCACCAGGACTAGAAGGTTGGGGGGATGGGCTGCTTGACCTAGATGAGGTTGAGTAGTAACAAATCCTTGCTGGGGGAAAGGATTTGTAAGCATTGTCAGTTGAGATGGCATAGGATTTTGAGGCAATTTTTGGATGGGTGGTTGACCTTTAGAAGTTGCTTGAGCTTCCCAAATTTTGTGCATCTGGGGTAAGAGAGGACACTCATGTGTATAATGGCCAAGTACACCACAACATGTAGAAGGCTTGTTCATACAAATAGCCTTTTTTTCTTCTTAGGTTCACTACCCTGTTGCTGGTTGTTGGTGTTAGGATGGTTCCCATGGGGTTCACTAGGTTGATTACCTTGATTACCTTGGTTACCTTTGCTACCCTTCCCCTTATTCTTTTCCTTCGAACTTTGGGGATTGGTCGCACTTTACTGTGAAAACACTTGATCTTGAGGGGGCAATGGTTGTTGGGGGTGAGGTTGCATGGGAGGCTGCGGTGCTAATTCTTGAGGGGCTAGAGCGCTTGGATATGCATAGTGATAATATGGTGGAGGGGAAACTATTTGGTAGATAGGTTGAGCATTGGTTGGCGCTGAAAACATGTTTCTATCATGAAGGGAATAAGTGTTGGAGGAACTGGTGCCCCCTTGTGGATAGACATAATTTTTCTAAGTATATGGTGGATGATGTGTTAGTGTCAATTAGTTTTGACTGTCACCAATGATCAAATATACTTTTAACAAGGTTTGTTAGGGGTCTCAAAGTCAAATTATGATTTCATTAGGCTTTCAAAATAAAATTTGGTCACTTCCTAGTGTTTCTAGGTCTATTGTTGCTCTTTCAAATTTTCATGTTCCAGTCACTACCATCATTCACTTGGATGATCCATCATTGAACAAATCATCATGATCATATGAGTCATGTCACCATGGTCTTCATTCAGCTCAGTGTCTCCATTACATCATTAGGGTTAGAGTCATCAAAACTGGCATTTCATTCAATAAACCAAGAAATGAAGGATTAGTGGTAGGGTTTGATTAAAAATTTAATTCACTTCAAAATGATGTAATAACTTATGTTTCAAAGGAAAACTTCATGATTTCATTTCTAGAGCAGGAAAATCAGCAGTTGAAGGTAAATCAACCTCTTTTGGAAAATCATGAGTCTTATATTGGGAAAGAGGATATAAAGGGAAAGGTGGTGACGGATGTAGAGGCTTCAGATGAACATTAGGAACAGGTAGAAAGGAAAAGGCCAAGGACCAAAGGCCTCAAAAGATCACTTCAACAACAAAGAGAGTGGATGACTTCTACTAACCTAATTGCAGTAGAGATCAATGAAGATATAGAATTTTGCCTTGACAAGGTGAATTGTCACTTGGAGAAGCTTATCAAGAGGGCTAAAGAGAAAAAAATATTGTAGAAATGCATGGTTTCCCATTATTACACAAGAAATGTGATTCCTAAGGTGAAGATCAAGTGATTGAAGGAGAAGCTCAATGAAAACTTAATCAAGAAAAAAGGGAAGGCAAAGTTATATTTTCTTGCTAATGCCTCCCTCATAGCATATCATACCACTTGGTGACCTCACATATCAATTTTGAAGCGTTTTGGAGGAAATTTAGTTTTTTGAGAATTTTTGCATATTTTAGCATAGTCATGGAGGAGAAAACACAGCGTGCCCTACGCTGCGCTTTATTTGGGGAGCTCCAAATGAAGTTCGGTTTTCATTTATAGATTCCTCATGGTCCATAAATCATTTTTTTCCCTAAGGGGAACATACTTTTGAAAAATTTTAACAGGTGAAGAAGTAAAGAAACCATAAAAAAACCACCTTTCTACTACCCTAATGGAGGCCATGTTACATTTTACAAAGTACCTATGGGAGAATGCATTTTTGATGGGCTAGGAGTAATCTTTTTGAGCTCCTGAAGAGTCCATTTTGTATCAAACATCCTCAGCTTTCCACTGAGATATCAAGGTTAGGATTTAGACTTCAGGAAGGCTTTCAAAAACTACTTTTGCCAATTTTGCTGTGTTTTCCTCAGCTTCACTGTGTTTTCTCAGAAATTCGTTGTAGTTTTTTCTGTGGCAGTTTTTCTCTAGTTTGGTCAGTTGGATTCAAATTTCTATGATGTAATTGATTAATCCTAATGTAAATATGATGTAATACTGGGTAATTCGTCTTGTTAAATTTATTTTGATGTAAATTTAGCCTCATTTATGAGAGTGGTTGGAGTCAAAGTTAATTGGAGGAATTGTTTTAACCTCCCTAGCCTTTAGGGTTTTGGTTGGAACACCTCATGGAGCAATTCCTAAACTCATGGATTTGACCCCTGAGAGCAAGGAGATGTTGTTTTGGTCTTTATGTCTCATTTTCTAAGTCATAGAACAAGTTGGACATCAAAGGAGAGAACTATTGTAGCTTATACTTCAACATTTTCTGGAAATCAAAGGATACAATTTGCAACTATTATCTAGGAATTCATGTGCAGTATGTTTGTGATGTTTTTTTCTCTGTTATAGCTTTATATGAAAGATATTCATCTTCTCTTTCCATTCATTAGTTCCTCAATGGTTTTCCTTGAAGTTGATAAACATAATTCTTTGCATAAAACTTTGTTTTTATGGGAATATCATTATGTGTTAATTTATTTCCTGTTTAATGAATTCATGTGCTCGTGCTCATTAAAATCCTTTTGCATCTTCCAAACACTAGACTACACCAACAAACCCTAAATCCATCACATAATTATTGCTACCTTGCTCCTTTATATCATTGTTGTTGTAATCCTTTGAGCCTTTGACCTAGCTACATATTTTTTCTCCCTTATACAACATCAAACCCTAAATTTCCAAGACCTACCTAAGGCTAGCATACCTAGCCTAAAATCTATTCCTTTTCCAGTCAATTAATTGGATGTGATCATAGAGAGAGCCCTCTCTAGTTTGGTAAGGCTAGCTACCAAACTAAAAGCTTGGTCTATGGTAAACTCCATTAATCTCCTCTCAACCTAGGACATTATGGAGGATAACAGGATGTGAAATGGCTCCAATGGTACAGTTGGTGGCGTGAGATGCCCCCGACGAATTGGCACCACCATGATGGGGGAGGTCTATAATAACGGTATAGACATAACTAGATTGCATATAAATCAAGTCATATCTAAGAGTGGTTTGGAGAGATTCTTCCTCTATTTGAGGAAAGTGAGACGTGATATCTTTGAAAATGGGCGATAAAAGGCTCCGAAGAAACTAATCAAGTGGTCAACCAATCCAACAGACAGCTCTTGGCGAAACCCATAAAGAAATCTTAAAAATTCTCACAAACCATAAAAATCACAGGTACAAACCTAATTCCTGGGAGATCACACTTTTGGGGCCAAAAGGTGCACTTTGCATCTCTAGATTGTACTTTTGGGGTAGAAAAGTGCAATTTTTGCTCCTTGATTCTCGGTTGGCAAGTCTAAGAAAAATTTGTCGTCTCTATCATGGCTGGTTCCTGTGACCTGTAGAAAAAACTAGAAAACTTATGGAAGTTAGAATTTTGAATGATCTAGGGTTATATTGCTAGTAAAAAACATTAAGAGACTGAAAAAAAGAAACCCTAAGCTGAAAACTGAAGGTCACCGAAGTTTCTGGATCATATTTAAAAACCCAACAGAGTCACCAATTTTGTTATAGTGTTTTCTTCTCATATGTGTATGAAAATAAATCACCTAAGACTATGGATGACAAATAGTATTAATAATATAAATGGCTGCTTAACATTGTAGATCTGCAGCAAATGATAGAAGAAAACCTACCAAAGCCCTGATTTATGCCATGATCATAGTTAAACAACAAAATGAAATAGTAATAAATGTGGGTAACTCCAATAATCCAATGGAAACCAGATATATAAAGACTATATTTTATTAAACAACACTTGTGGAGGGAAAAAATAAACGTTACTAGTCCCCCTCTATGGGATGGGTTCTTGGTTATCCTCAAATGTCTTCATCTTTTCGATAGATTCTCTCTCCTCTATAATGTGTAAAACCTAGCAAATGAAATATTTGAGCTCAGTTAGAACTCAAATGGAAAAGTAAAAGGTTTGCGACAATGATAATAATCAAAGTTACAATAGTGAGTGCAATAATGAAAATGATCAAAAGTGAATAATGAATGGAAAACCATCATATTTAAAACAAAATATTAGGTTATCCTCGAATAGTGAGCAATAATAAAATATTATTAACCCCATTCTAGAAATAATCACTTGGAATATTTTATTATATTTGGTTAGGAGGGAAAATAATTAATAATTAATTAGTGACTAATTAGTTGTTCCTAGAAAAAAATAAGATAATTAATAATTTATCTGTTTATTTTTCTTAACTTGGCCAAATGTGACAAGGAATATTAATTAAATAATGGTTTAATTAATTATTCCTAGAAAATAATTAAATAAATAGTGATTTATTTAATTATTCTTCATGGGTTTAATTATAAATTGCTTTACAAATGTGGTTTATTAAGTAATTTCTCACTATGAAAGCAATTTTACTATGGTAAAATTGGCCTTACATGGTGTACTTCGATCCATCTAGTAAATTAAGGCTAGATGATCAATTTTGTGTGATAACAATTACAATCTACACATGTACTCGTGTGAGACAAAATATGTTGGAGCAATCCATGCAAGCCATCTCTAAGACTCAGATAGCTATGGGAAGACTAGCTCTTCGACATCCTTGTGATGATCGATGGCGGCGAACTAAGGCCAAGCTTGGTAGTCCATGATGGTTTCTGCGTGCTCAGTTGTGACATCCAGTTGAAAACAAACTCTTTCCTCCATTGCATCTGGGTACACTAATTTTTCTCCTCTGTCCAACTCGTTTGATAACATGTGCATCATAGTCTTGAGTGTGGCCAGGCCAGCAACATATTGATGCATAGTGTCTACACTGATCTCCAAGTGTGTGCTGGTGGCTATACATCAAATTGTCGAAGTACATGTCCATCTCCAGGCAGACTTGGTTCTTTATCTTCGCCTCGATAAGTGTGCCAATGGATGGGATTGCATGCATGTGTACAATGACATCCATGCTCCTGATCACCCATGCATGCGGTCGACAACATTGCTGGCCCTTTTTGCTCTATAACACCTATTGGGATGAGTCTATATCCTGTATGGGTGCAGTTTCATCAGTATGTGCGTGTTTTAGCCCCTGTTAGATTTCTTCCTGTTGCGCTTCCTTCTCTACTCTACACAGCTCTTGTTCTACCCTGAGTTGTCGCTGCGACTCCTACAACTCCTTCTTTGTTTCCTCCATCCCTTATTTATCTCTTTTCCTTTGCACGATCCTCTTGTCATGTTGTCACTTCTTAGCCTCAATCTCCAAAGATGATTTCATCACAAGTGGATCTACTTTGAATTTGCATCTTTTCTCCACCTCTGCACTATCAAGAACCTTTTGGGCTATCAGGAGGTTGACTAACTATTGGAATTACACAATGCATCATCCATCTTGGCTTGGTGAGGACTGAAACTATGTAATGAGGAATTTCAGTCAACAGTGACATGCAAACCATCAAACCACATTGCACAATTTATGGGGCTAGCAAGGCACTGCCTCCTAGAATTGCACAATGCAAGCCTGGAGGCCATTTCTAGCCAGATATGTAGATTTTTTGGGAGGAAGGTAGAGCCTCCATTCTCATAAATGTGCATTGTTGGCTGGGTAAGGTAAGGTCCGGGCCTAAGAAACTTAGACCCATCGAAGGGCAACTGAAAACATTAGAAGGCTGGAATGCATGGTGAGACTGACTGTAAATAAGAGTGAATGATCATGCATGCAAACAGTTAGTGCAAAATTCAAAAAACAGGAAAACAAGCATGTGTGTGAAGTGAGTCACTGTAACAGTGGCTGTGAGTGCAGAAACAGTGTCATGCATGCAACAATAGTGAGATTCAATGAAAAACTGAAACAATGCTTCTACAGGCTAACATGCATCAAAACAAAAGAAAGTATTCATTGAAATCAATCAGACAACACTTACACAAAATAGAAATACAAAAAGCGACAGAAATGCAGCACAAGACATGAAAAGAATACTTACCCTAAAAAATCTTAGCTAAATGTGCCGAAGAGTCTTAGATGCAATGTGGGATGTCAGAGCTATAGAATTAATGTGAGGAATGAGCTCTACACCATCTAGAAAATGAGTTTTGATAAGATCGAGTTTATGATGCCAATGCCACAAATCTAGGAAAAAGCGACACTGGGAGGGAAGTTTCTAAAATGATATTTGCATGTAACCTCCAGATGCTAAAAATAGATCCCTAAAATTGGGGATGCCTTTTTGATGTTGCTTTTTGCTACTTTAGGAAAAAGCAGCCCATGCATGCAAATAAGGATTGCTTAGTCCCAGAGGGAACTGGTCAACCTGAATGCACATGCAGTAGTCTGCAAGCTTGGGAAAGGGATTTGCATAGTTTCTGGGCAGATTATGGTTCGTTGTCCCTCAATCATTTTGAAATTTATAGGGTCAACATGTATTTCCTCCCAAAATTTTGCAATTTCTGGGCTGAAGCCTAGTGTTAGGTTGGATTGTGCAATTTTCTGAGGGAGGGATGCTTAGATGGATTGCGCAATTCTGGAGCTCAGCAGGGATCCCAACAATGATTGCACAAATTCTTGAGGGAATGTTGGTTCCCCTCCAGAATTGCACAATTTTGGGGGGCAACATCTTAGCCAAAAAATTACCCAAGTTCAGAATGTCGTCCTATAGGTGGGAGACAAACAAGTTGACATGCACAGGCTGGCAAGCCGATGAAACTTAGCTAAAGCATATGTACTTGATAGTGAAAGACACGCTGCTAAGGATGGTTTGTAGGGAGGCTCCAAAACAAAGCTAAAGAAAAATTTTGGAGGGTGGTTGTAGTTGCTACAACACTTGGCGACACACTGGTAGAACTCCAGCTCTCTGAATGGACCTTGTTTCATGAAAGCAAGTCTAACACCTCTAGATGTATTGTTTAGTTCTCTGATCATATTGAATCCCACACTAGCTTGATTGAAAGATGTAGCATGTGCCATGCTCTTTGTCAGTCAGTGCACATTCCAATCCAGGTCAACATAGTTGTTTCGATTGGGATGTGGGGTATATTGGCACGCAAGCAATATTATAGTTAGATTTTTAAGTTTCATTGTTGGTGTTGATCCGCTGTGCGCAGGCTTGGATGGTACACTAAGGGAGTCATGTAGGAACACAAGCATCACTCCATTGCCAGCAAGCCTAGTCAGTATCCCAGTGGAGTTACTTGCATCACCTCTCTTCGCAGGAAGCCTTTCTCTTCTTTCGCCTTATTCATTTTCATTTTTTCTCAAAAATTTTCACATTTTCCTTTTTTCATTTTTATTTTATTTTATAATTGTGAAAAACACTTATTCATTTCGGAGGCGGAAGAGGGATCTCGACTTATTGAGAGTAGAAGAGGTTGCTCCTTTAGAGAAGTATATTGTATATACCTCTAACCTACTTGTTAAGATTTTCCCCCTCACCTTACTCTACTTGACTGAGATGACAAGGGATAACCCAAAACAACTAACGAGAGTAGGTGACACTAATTAGCGTGCAAGCATTGGGTTTTCATCAAGGTTCACTTTGAACAAAACGTATTTTCCATTGGTGTATCAAGGACTAAAGATAACAAGTTCTACATACATATAGAAGACAACAAATAACCAAGTATTGATAATTGCAGAAGTCCTCTTACACTTTACCTTTGCTTGTTTCAAGAGTCACACACAGCTTCATGTGAAACCAACCTACGAACATAAACAAGAAAACAAACAACTAAAAGAGTGAAGAGCAGAATAAAAATGTGAAAGAAAAGCGAGTAAGAGAACAAGAAAACACTATTCCTACTCCTAAGCTAATGGTGCATAGGCCTAATCACATGAAGTGATATTTCCAATGTAGCTACTGGTGCATTGGTTGACCCATGTTGGTGAAGGCGTGGTTCATGAACAACACAATTGTGCATACCAACAAACATGAAAGATATAATATGAAGACAAACATAATCTGATTTTAAATGCGTGCACAGAACATAAATGAGTGTAAGTAGATGGCATGTAATACGTGGACTTACCATGGGTGTGCGACACTTCCTGTAGATGTTAAGCATACACATTCACTTGACTGTGACATGTAAGAAAACGAGAGAAACAAAGACAACTTGTGTCATGCACATGTGCTTGTTGTGTAAGATTCCTCCAATGCATGAGTGATGGGATCATGTATTTTGAGTGGAGGAAGTGAAATATGTGTGTGGGATTGATATTCAATGCATTACAGCTGAGTGATGAGGAGCCTTGGTGTTTCAATAATTTCCTGACGGGAAGAGAAACCAACCTCAAGACAGCGAGGGCTTGACATAACCATCAGCTTGGGCTGAGGTGCCTTAACAGTCTGCGGAGTTTCGACTTCATCGATAGATAGCTCATCATAAATAGGTGGCTTTGAGAAATCAACAATGATAGAACATCATCATGATCAAATATGGAAGTAAAGAGATCACGATAGCTACGATCAGAAAAATCAATGATTTCGTTGGCATCCTCATGATCATATAAATCAAACAGAGGGGTAGATTAAAAGCAAGAATGTTCACCCTCTGCATTTTTTAAAAAAGTAGATGAAAAATCGAGTGGATTTTCAATGAATCATTTGTCTTCTTTGTTGTCGAATGATGGACTGACATTCGGTGTGTTGTACGAATGATCAATAATGGGTGCATCCATTGGTGGATTTAAGTAAGGAAAATCAGAGATATAAGAATCACTAAAGAGGTCAAGAAAAAGTGGAGGAGGCATAGACAGAAGGAGATCATCCTTTGCCATGGGTTGATGTTCAAGTTCCCAGTCATACTCATCGTGAAGGATAACGCAGGTTGGTTGTGCAACACCAACTCCATCGATGGCTTGATTCTCGTTCACAACAGGTGTAGAGTCTAAAACGATAGAAAGCAAGAAAGTGAAATCTAGATGATGAGAAGAACACAAAGAGGGAGTTTGTGGTAACAGATCCATGTGACAACCCATGGGCTTCACAACCAAATCTACACAAAAATTGAGAGAAGTCATGCTAGGAGGATATGACAGTTGAACAAATGTGTGTGCATGTTCTCCCACATCACTTTGTGGTGGTGGCGTTGTTTGATGAGGAGAAGGTGGACAATCACATGTGATAGCGACTATGTTAGTCTGTTATTGCACAACTCCATCACCGAAGTATGTTGAGTGGGGTTTGAACTTCAACTTCATCTTGGGATCGACTAATCTTCTAAGAAAAATTTCGAATTTGTCCCAAAGATATTGAAAATTCATCTCGATTTTCGGAGCTTGAAACTACAATACAAGGAAGCACTGCAAAAAATCCATAGATGATTCTTGCGTAGTTTTCCGTAGTTTTAATATTTTTTTGTCAAGAGGTTCTGGATCAAAATGATGGAAAGTAGATTCAATGAGATTAAAAAACTAGTCAAGTGAGTGCACACTACAGGTGGCAGGCTACTGCACCATCGTTGCTGGGATTTGTGAAGTGTGTGTGAAATAAGCAACCTAACCTCTTCATCAGAGAAGTCATCTGTATCATCAATAAATGCATAGAAGTCTTGTAAGTACTCAGGCTAGGCCTCTTCGCATTCACCATCATATGTGAATTCTGGTAAGAGATCAAAAAACTCCCTCGTGATGTCAAGATGTTCAGCATTAGAGAAACATCACAGAGGGATGAGTCTAACAATATCCATGACAGGTATGTGAAGAATCAAAACATGATGTAAGGGCTCAACTTATCATGTAGCCCTCCTTCTAGCACTAGAAATGTTGACAGTGTTGGACTCGCCAACATGTCAGTAGATCTCTCTAGTAAGAAGTCCCAACTAGACCTTAGACTGTTTGCTGAAGGAGTCCCAGTAGTGGGTTGTACGACACTGCGTTGACCGTGATTGCGCACAGAGGCATGTAGGATGTCCTTGTTGGTATCAAGGGTGTGACCAGCATAGTAAGCCAATGAAGGTGCATGGAGGGTTCTAACACATGGATAGGGGGATGAGTTGCACCCCTTAGAAACCTATGGAAACACAAAGCTTGAAAGGGAGCACATGAGAAAAGATACATCAGAAGCTGGAAGGCAGGGAAAGCAATGATCCAAAGTGATGGCTAATCCAACAACACATCTCAATAATATTCATATATACATATATATAAAGAGTCCATACATACATGCGTAAGAAAACAACTACATATATCATTAAAGTAACCAAGATAGCCGAAATACAATAACAACATATGCATGAAACGTGTTGGAGCTATTATATTAAGAGTGTGTTGAGAGCCCTCAAATCGGGTCAACAACAAGGGGGATACCCACCCGGTCGGGAACCTAGTTAGCGGCTCCATGCCCGTTTGGTGTAGCGGGTCCGACTGGGGATAACGGGACCAGCTTCCCGATCTAAAGGGGTGTGTGTGTGCGTAGGGTTTGATTATGTTGTTTCTTGGGAAATTTTAAGAGCTAATTTAAATCTAACTCATGATTTTACTATAAGCTGCTGAAAACTAATGAAAACATCATGTGCAATCTATGCTAACCCGGGGTAGATCTTTTCCATCATGCGATCTAAAAAGATTTCATATAATAACTGGTAATGAAGATTATTCAGCTACTATAAGAATATAAACCATTTAAGATAAACCATTCTGCATAAGAAGTTAAACAGGACAGTTGTGGGCTGCATATCGCATGATAAATCATTCATATGTCAAGCATGAACAAATGACTCCACCGTACAAAAGTGCCAAATGGTAACCACACATTTATACATTAACATATAAATAAAATCAGCTGTATATCACTTTAAGCAAATAAGTAGAAATTCATCAAGAGATAAAAGTACCATTTATGACTAATTTTTTACTCACAAACTTCAAGCAATAATGATTTACTTCTACTTACTGCTAACACCTACTAAGAGTACAGAAATGCAACATCAGTAGCAGACATTAAGATGCAAATATAAATAAATCCGATCCTTCCATTCATCAAAACCTCCTCTGAGGTGCAGAAATGCATGTTCTGAGGACAAGTTTTTTTGACAAATTTCTGGACCCCTTCTCCAATGCAATGAGAAGGGTTAAAATACTATGTCCTAATCCTAATAATAGTATTATTACAAAATTAAGGATTCAGTTTTCAAACGACCGTCCTTTTTCTAATATAACTAAAAACAAAAAGAAACAACATTCTAAATAAAACTACTTGTGGACTTGGTCTTTGAAGTTGCATGTTTCTAACATAGGCTTGAGAAGAGTCGACTGGTTAATTTCCGTTTTGAGCTGGGTTGCGAAAACGACATCTATAAGAGCCGGCGCTACCTTCTCGGCTGCGTTCATGATACACTTTACCGTCATCCATTGGCTATGTGGTTTAACCAGGTACATCCAGTAACTTTCCCAATCCAGTCTAGCCAGTGCTTGGATAGATTTCCCTTTTTTAACGGCTCATCTCTTCTAGACCATTCTTTAGTGGTGTCCCATAGATCTGGGTTCTCCATTGCGAACTTCCTAAGAAATTCCGCATTATAGGTCACTTGCGGTTCGGGCAGATGGTACATTAGCTTCAGATCTTGGGCAGCGAAAGATCCCACGAGGCCATGTCCCTGAATCTTGAATTGTCTGTTGTTTAATTCTGCATCATCCAGAATCCACTTGACCATATCTGTGTATGGTAGAATCTTAGGCCTTGCCGCTATTCTGTGAAGGAATGAACATGCTAGGTCTTCTAGGGTTGCTTCAGAGGAGCGTGGTGCACCTGCAACGGTAGTCACTTTCATTATTCTCGACTTCTCCTCTTCTAATAGCCTGTACATGCCTTCCCATGTGGAGATTCATGCATCTCGGTTGCAGGTTGTATCTGTGTATAGGGGCACCATCTCCTTGGTCTTCTCTCTTGCTTCGGAGCTCTGAGCCTTGTTCTTCTTTCCCATTTTTACTTTGTGTTTCTTTCTGAGTCGCCTTTGCACTTTGTTCCTACAGATTACAAGTGAAATGGAATGTCCGATCAGAAAGGTGATGGGAGAGTTTTAAATGCAAGAGATAAATCAATTACGCCACCTTACGTGAAGCAAATATCCAACAAGGGACGCGTCTTTAATCCTCTTAATGACTGACAACCAATTTACTTACTAACATTAAAAGCGCATGATTTCAGGTCAGGTAATGGTAAGTGGCTTTTCCTTTGAAAGGCGCGCCCGAAGGATTCGTACTAAGGTGATTTTATGATTTGCTGACGTACCCTCGCATGTCGCATGATCGCAATATCGCAGATCGCAAAACCTAGTGCTCGCCAAATCTCGTCTGGCTTGTTTCTGCGATATGCGATCTAGCGATCGCAATATTGCAGATCGGTGAATTTCTTGGCTTTTCGCTAGGGACATTAGTATGGTGCGATGCGATGTCGTTATTAATCATGAGGGTGGCGCGTATTTTGATTTTAGAAGAGTAACGAAGATGTTTCCTATCTTTTTGCATACGCGATTTTAAAAGACCTATTGTCTTCCATAGAAAAATATCCAAGATGCCTTTTCTAAATTATGATTTGTAACTTCAAAAAAGAAAGTCTAGCTTTTCTTAAAAATTTTATCTAAGGGTCCCCATTCATTCGGTATCATGATTTGATACTAAATGAAAAAAGGGGGGGGGGGGGGGTTGTTGCTGGCCACAACAATTGGCGATTCACTTGGGAGAACCAGTTATCTCTGTTATTTTTATTGACGCTTTTAAAAACTTCTGAAAAAATTTAAAAATATTGAACTTTATTATAAAAAGATAAGACAAATGAGACTTCAAACTGCCTATGATGTTTCGTTTCAAACTCTTTTTGTTTCAATTATTTGTACACCCAGTTCGTCTTTGCATCTAAATCAGCTGTTACTTGGTCTTTGTAAAACATAAAATAAAGTCTTCTCTGTTTATCAGTCCTTTAGTATGCTCCTTAGTCGCAGGTAGAGCCTCTGCTGCCAGCAGGCGTCCATAGCCTCGACATGGTTACCTTTTAACCAGCAATGATCCTTTATCCTGCTTGAGGTTATTCGCAACATTCCAGAGAAAAATCCTTTTTAGACACTTTTCCTTTTTTAATTCTCTAAAGAACAATGTCTTGGTTTGGTGGCCAAATTATGACATAGTCATTCACTTGATTTACACTTTTGCTGAACAAGCCGGCTCATGATGAGACCTCTTGTCTTTTGATTGCAACAATCTTAAGTCGTTGCCCTATTTTGATAGACAGTATTGGCAAAGTCAGCAAGTTATAATATCTGTGATCATGATAAGCCGGCTCATGATGAGACCTCTTATTCTTTGAGATATAGTGTTTTTCTTGGGTTGTTTCTCTGAATGCTGTAATTCCCTTTTAGCAGGGAGGAAGTCATTGTTTTTCCTTAAGAAAGTTCTGGACAACAATGATAGGGCAATAAAGGCTGTTTTGACAGAGAATACTTATCTTAAAATTGATACCTTTCATTGTGCTGACTTAAAACAAATCCTATACTGAGATAGCTTTCTTTAAAATTTTGGAGTTTGAAATTATCATCATATATGGGTTGAAGTTCTAATGATAATAAAGATCTAATTTTTAAAAGATTCGCTATTGATAGTAGCAGAAGTTCCAAATTTTAAACAGAGACAAGGTATCTCCAGTAAATGTCAGATGTCATTGAACCAGAACAAACATTATTATGGAGGAAATTAAAAAGGAATGATAGGCAAATATTTTCTGAGGTTATGAAGAGAATAAGTATAGCTTTGCCTATCAGTTATTAAAAACAAAAAACCTAACTAAACTACTCCTACTCCTACTCCTATTCTAACCATATACAGGAAATAACTATGTGAAATGATATTTCCAATGGAACCATCTATTCATTTTTATCCCTAGCCGAATGAATCTTCCAAGCATTAATAAAAAAAAAACAAATTTTTCTTGGATCGTAATTGTTGGCTGAGAAATAAAAACACAGAACCTCAATTGGAATTCTGGCTGATTTTCTTTTCTTATGCAAAGTTGTTTCCAACTGGGTACCTATTGGATCATAAAAATCAAAATGAATTTCAGTTGTGAATTGATGATGTCGCAATAGGAAAGACATCAAGTCAAATTGTGGACAAGATTTTTTGATTTCAATGACTTGTAACCTTTTATCTGTTAATTTCGAGTTTTTTGTGATTTTGTTTGAGAAGAAAATTCTCATATGTAAGTCGCTAAAACATAATCTATCTAAAGTTTGAAGATTTGAAAAGAAATCCGATTTTGTACATAATGAGTTTGAGTGAGAAAGGAATGATTGGGAATTTATACAAATAGTGTTACAGCACGACTGGGCTTTACTTGTAACATCTTGTTTTTCACAAAAACTGGCCAGGTTTTGTGAATAGGGAACTAGGTCATGATTACAAACACGGATGGAGCTTTCCTCATGATACGAATCATAGATCGGGGTATTACCTGGGATAGTAAAATCATTTAAGTGATCTTCTACTTCGAGATGAGGGTGGACTGACATGATTTCTGATTTAAGATGTCCTTTATCCTCTGACCCTAGTTGAGTTATCTGAGAAAACTCAACAACATTATCATTGTCAAAGTAACTATCACAAAAGACTCTACAGATTTCCCTAGGTTCCTCCTTTTCATTGTATGTTTTCTGACAAGGGAGGTCAGGCAATCCCTTTTTATCCTTGATCGAAAGCTGTGTTAATGCAATCTCTTTAACTTGAAAACCTAATGATGAGTCATTTAAATAACCCTCTGTAGTTTTTGAGATATCTTGAATATTAAGAGGGGAAAGGTTGTCATCACTAAAAACATCACGATAAAGAGAAAAATGTAAATCTGGAACAATGCATTTAAAAACATCATAAAAGAAACTTTGTTCATCAGATCCATCACAAATGTCGGGCTTTAGATCATACCTTTTTGCGCTGATACTTTTTGAAAGAGAAACATTTGATTGATCTAACCTTGGCATCTGCATTCGTTGACTTGAAATGATATTGTCAGAGTCATCTTCTGTTTCCAAGGTAATTTTGCTTTTAGCATCTTCATCTCTCTTTTCTGGTAGTAGAGCATGCATGACTCCCAGGCTTTGTAGATTTTCTTCATTATGGATGCTTTGTGTATTTAACTTGGAATGATCATTCATATTAGAAGAAAAGCTAGCAAAGGTAGAATTAATTTCTGATTGGTCAGACACAGGAGGTAGGAAATACTCATCGTAATCTGAAGATTCTTCGTCTGTGAGCTCATTTTCGAGATCATACTGTAGGCATTTAAGATGAAATCACATATTGAAATCCCTTACGGGTTCATCTTGTTCTCTAAGATAATCAATTTCATCGTATACCTGGTCGTAATCATAACAATCAAATTCCAAGATGAACATCTTAACGAACTGGTCCCAGCTGTGAATTGATGCAACTGGGAGGGTTCTGCACCATTTTGTAGCTTCTGCTGTGAAGGTAAGAGTAAAAATCCTGCACAAAATGCCTTCATCAATCTTCTGAGTATCAGAAGTTGAAACTTTTTGTATGAACTGAAGGGCGTGATTGAATGCGGAAGAGTTTTTCTTACCATTGAACTTTACCTGAGACAATAGCCTTACCACGTCCGGTGGAATGTTGGAAGAGGTATGAACATAGATGCAACTCCAAATAGGAACTTCATGAGTAGTCATCCTGTTTCGAGATTTATAATTCGAAAAACATTCCAACAAGTATTATGCTCAGGCCCTCCTTCTAGCGCCAAATATGTTGAGGGCCCTGAAATCGGGTCAACAACAAGGGGGATACCCACCCGGTCGGGAACCTGGTTAGCAGCTCCATGCCCGTTTGGTGTAGTGGGTCCGACTGGGGATAACGAGACCAGCTTCCCGATCTAAAGGGGTGTGTGTGTGCGTAGGGTTTGATTATGCTGTTTCTTGGGAAATTTTAAGAGCTAATTTAAATCTAACTCATGATTTGACTATAAGCTGCTGAAAACTAATGAAAAAATCATGTGCAATCTATGCTAACCCAGGGTAGATCTTTTCCATCATGCGATCTAAAAAGATTTCATATAATAACTGGTAATGAAGATTATTCAGCTACTATAAGAATATAAACCATTTAAGATAAACCATTCTGCATAAGAAGTTAAACAGGACAGTTGTGGGCTGCATATCCCATGATAAATCATTCATATGTCAAGCATGAACAAATGACTCCACCGTACAAAAGTGCCAAATGGTAACCACACATTTATACATTAACATATAAATAACATCAACTGTATATCACTTTAAGCAAATAAGTAGAAATTCATCAAGAGATAAAAGTACCATTTATGACTGATTTTTTACTCACAAACTTCAAGCAATAATGATTTACTTCTACTTACTTCTAACACCTACTAAGAGTACAGAAATGCAACATCAGTAGCAGACATTAAGATGCAAATATAAATAAATCCGATCCTTCCATTCATCAAAACCTCCTCTGAGGTGCCGAAATGCATGTTCTGAGGACAAGTTTTTTTGACAAATTTCTGGACCCCTTCTCCAATGCAATGAGAAGGGTTAAAATACTATGTCCTAATCCTAATAATAGTATTATTACAAAATTAAGGATTCGGTTTTCAAACGACCGTCCTTTTTCTAATATAACTAAAAACAAAAAGAAACAACATTCTAAATAAAACTACTTGTGGACTTGGTCTTTGAAGTTGCATGTTTCTAACATAGGCTTGAGAAGAGTCGGCTGGTTAATTTCTGTTCTGAGCTGGGCTGCGAAAACGGCATCTATAAGAGCTGGCGCTACCTTCTCGGCTGCGTTCATGATACAATTTACCGTCATCCATTGGCTATGTGGTTTAACCAGGTACATCCAGTAACTTTCCCAATCCAGTCTAGCCAGTGCTTGGATAGCTTTCCCTTTTTTAACGGCTCATCTCTTCTAGACCATTCTTTAGTGGTGTCCTATAGATCTGGGTTCTCCATTGTGAACTTCCTAAGAAATTCCGCATTATAGGTCGCTTGCGGTTCGGGCAGATGGTACATTAGCTTCAGATCTTGGGCGGCAAAAGATCCCACGAGCCCATGTCCCTGAATCTTGAATTGTCTGTTGTTTAATTCTGCATCATCCAGAATCCACTTGACCATATCTGTGTATGGTAGAATCTTAGGCCTTGCCGCTATTCTGTGAAGGAATGAACATGCTAGGTCTTCTAGGGTTGCTTCAGAGGAGCGTGGTGCACCTGCAACGACAGTCACTTTCATTATTCTCGTCTTCTCCTCTTCTAATAGCCTGTACATGCCTTCCCATGTGGAGATTCCTGCATCTCGGTTGCAGGCTGTATCTGTGTATAGGGGCGCCATCTCCTTGGTCTTCTCTCTTGCTTCGGAGCTCTGAGCCTTGTTCTTCTTTCCCATTTTTACTTTGTGTTTCTTTCTGAGTCGCCTTTGCACTTTGTTCCTACAGATTACAAGTGAAATGGAATGTCCGATCAAAAAGGTGATGGGAGAGTTTTAAATGCAAGAGATAAATCAATTACGCCACCTTACGTGAAGCAAATATCCAACAAGGCACGTGTCTTCAATCCTCTTAATGACTGACAACCAATTTACTTACTAACATTAAAAGCGCATGATTTCAGGTCAGGTAATGGTAAGTGGCTTTTCCTTTGAAAGGCGCGCCCGAAGGATTCGTACTAAGGTGATTTTATGATTTTCTGACGTACCCTCGCATGTCGCACGATCGCAATATCGCAGATCGCAAAACCTAGTGCTCGCCAAATCTCGTCTGGCTTGTTTCTGCGATATGCGATCTAGCGACCGCAATATCGCAGATCGGTGAATTTCTTGGCTTTTCGCTAGGGACATTAGTATGGTGCGATGCGATGTCGTTATTAATCATGAGGGTGGCGCGTATTTTGATTTTAGAAGAGTAACGGAGATGTTTCCTATCTTTTTGCATACGCGATTTTAAAAGACCTATCGTCTTCCATAGAAAAATATCCAAGATGCCTTTTCTAAATTATGATTTGTAACTTCAAAAAAGAAAGTCTAGCTTTTCTTAAAAATTTTATCTAAGGGTCCCCATTCATTCGGTATCATGATTTGATACTAAATGAAAAAAAGGGGGGGGGGGGGGGGGGGGTTGTTGCTGGCCACAACAGAGTGAAAGATCCAATCATACAATTCAACCATGACAAACCACTAGTTCCAAAAAGGGAATGTTATAGTCACTGCCGCCAACTCCTCCAAAGAGATACACTAGCTTTGCACTATGGAGAAGCCAAGTTTCTTTACAGTACACTCCAAGATTTCTCTAAGATACACCTATAGGAAGCTTGGCTTCCAAAATCCTCTACAATGAGTTATGAGGTTCTATAAATAGCAAAGGGTAGGGTAACCATTGAAATTCCCCTTTGTCACTCTTCACCTACCCTCATGACTCTTCAATTACTACATGACTGTTACATTCGACCATCAACACTTGGTCTTTCACTTTGACAAGATGTTGCATTACAATCTATAAATGTACCCATGTGAGACAAAATAGGCTTAAGCAATCCTTGCAAGATATCACTAAGACTTGGATAGCTGTGGGAAGATCAACTCTTTGACATCCTCACGATGATCGATGGTGGAAAATTGATGCCAAGTTTGGTACTCCATGATGGTGTCCATGTGCTCAATGGTGATATCCTGTTGAAAACAAACTCTTGCCTCCATTGCATATGGGTACATTATTTTAGCTCCTCTTTCCAACTCATCTAATAACATGTGTATCATCGTCTTGAGTGCGGTCAAGCTAGCAACATACTGATGCATAGTGTTTTCACTAATATCCAGGTGTGTGTTGGTGGCTATGTGCATCAACTCATCGATGTACAAGTTCAGCTTCAATTGGACTTGGTTCTTTGTTTTCACCTCGGTGAGTGTGCCAATGGATGGGATTGCATGCTTGCGCACAATGACATTGACCCTCCTAAACACCTGTGCATGTGATCAACAACACTGTTCACCCTCTCTTCTTTGTGCCAGCTGCTGGGATGGGTCTATATCCTATATGGGCGTATTATTTCATCAGTCTACGCGTATTGCGCCCCCTGCTGAATTTTTTCCTACTGCGCTTCCTTCTTTACTCTTCACAGATCATGTTCTTCCCTGAGCTGTCACTTCAACTCCTAAAACTCTTTCTCGGTTTCCTCCATCCTTTGTTTATCTCTTTTCCTTTGAAAAATTCTATTATCGCATTGTCACCTCTTAGCCTCAATCTCCAAATATTATTTCATCACATGTGGATCTGCTTTGAACTTGTAGCTTTTATCCACCTTTGCGGTGTCAACAATATTCCTCTTGGCTTTGTCACCCGTAGGTTGGCTACCCTCTGGTGCTGCTGATGGTGTTGCTCTCTATGATTCCATGGCCATTTTATCTTTCTATTCTGGTCTATGAACAACTTGATGTCTTTGTAGATAGGCAAGCTCATAGACACTCGCTCAACTGCATCTCTAGTTGTGCTCTCAACGGTGTCCTTTGACCCTTCTCCCTGGGAGGCGGTTTTACCCGTGCTACTAAGAGGCAGATGAACACCTATGATACCTGGAGACAAAACAACACTCATGGAGAGAAATTCGTCAACTGAAAACTAAAACAAACTTGAGGACTGACTTGCAACATACTTGTATGACTGATTGTGAAGATTGCATAATTTCCACCAGGACGATGGGAGACTGAATGCTTAAACTATGCAAGGGATAGTCTGGGATGTCAGGAGGTTGACTGACTACTATAACTACGTAATGCATAGTCTAGTTTGGCCTTCTTAGGACCGAAACTGTCCAATGCACAATTTTAGTCAAGGGTGACATGTAAACTAGCAAACTGCATTGAACAACTTTTGGGGCTAGCAAGGCATTGCCTCCCATAATTGCATAATGAAAGCTTGGAGGCTAGTGTTGACCAGATTTGTGCATTTTTTGGGAGAAAGGCAAAGCCTTCATTCTCAAAAATGCAAATTTTTGCCAAGTAAGGCAAGGTTCAGGCCAAGGTAGCCCTGACCCGCTGACAGGCGACTGAAAACATGAGAAGGTTAGAATGCATGGCGAGATTGAGTGTAAACAATAGTGAATGATCATGCATGTAAATAGTGAGTCCATGTTTAAGAAAATGGGAAAACAAGAATGTGTGTGAAGCGAATTGCTTCAACGGTGAATGTTAGTGCTGAAACAATGTTATGCATGCGACAACAGTGAGATGCAATGAAAAACTGAAACAATGCTTCTATATGCTAACATGCATCAGAACGATAGCAGATGTTCATTGAAATCAAGAAGACAACATTTACACAAAGCGAAATACAAAAAGTAATAGAAACACAACACAAAACATGAAAAGAAGACTTACCCTGAAAAAATTGAGCTAAATGTGTCGAAGACTCCTAGATGCAATGTGGGATGTTAGAGCTACAAGATTGATGTGAGGAATGAGTCCTACAACGTCCAAAAAATGAGTTTTGATAAGATCAATGTTATGACAGGTCTGCCACAAATCTAAGAAAAACGACACTTGGAGGGAAGTTTCTAAAATGATCTTTGCATGTAACCTCCAGCTACTAAAAATAGATCCCTAAAATCAGGGATGCCTTTTTCATGTTTCTTTTTTCTATTTCAGGGAAAATAAGCCCATGCATGCAAATAAGGATTTCTCAGTCCCGGAGGGAACCGTTAACCTAAAGGCACATGCAGTAGTCTGCAAAATTGAGAAAGGGATTTGCGTAGTTTATGGGTTGAGCAGGGCTGGTTTGCCCTCAGGAATTGTGCAATTTCTAGGGTGAGCAGGTACTACCTCCTAGAGTTGCACAATTTTTGGGCTCAAGCCCAGTGTTGAGCTGGATTCCGCAATTTTCTAAGGGAGGGATGCCTGGCTAGATTGCGCAATTCTAGAGCTCAGTAGGCATCCCAACAAAGATTGCATAATTTTTGAATGGAAGGCTTGTTCCCCTCTAGAATTTTGCAATTTCCAGGGGGAGCATCTTAGCCAGAAAATTACCTAAGTCCAGAATGTCAGCCTGCGGGTGGGAGACAAACAAGTTGACATGCACAGGCTAGCAAGCTGATGAAACTTAGCTGAAGCCTATGTACTGGACAATGCAAGACATGTTGCTAAGGATGGTTGGTAGGGAGGCTCCAAAACGAACCTAAGGAAAATTTTTTGAGGGTGCTTGTAGCTGCTACAACAACTGGACACTAGAAAACAAAGGGATTAGCACAAAAACAACTATCACGAAAAAAAAAAACTAGCTCCTATTCATGTACATTCTAGAAAACCAGACAATCTAATTAAGTAACCCCATTAACACACATATATATAATGTTCAAATTCATTCATAAAACTATAAAATCCAATCAATGAATGTTTGATGGTTTTAGTTGGTAGTTTCACAAAAGGTGTAACACTGATGCTTATATAAGATTGATATGTAATAGTATCAATAGTTATCAATGTGTCTGAGATTATTAAATGACAAAAACTGATCGAGGTCACTAATTGGCTCATTACAAATATGTAAAGACAATAAACAATTCTTTAGCTTAATACATAACACTTAATACCTAATTTAAAAAAAAAATCCCATTCATAGTATTTACATAATTAGTTACTAACCCATTGTGTTGAACAATATCCTACACCACTATAAATAAGTCTGACTTCAAAGGTAATTCATATACTCATCATATTCTCTTCCTGCTCCTCTATTGAAATTATTTTATTATTTTGGTCTTAAGCACTCGAAAATTCAGTGTCATCGATTTTTCTTTTTATGGGTTAACCTCCTCTATTCATATTATGGTGGGATTTTACAACATTGTTTGGATTTTACGAGGTTGTTCTTAGGATTAATTATAGTTGAAATTTTTTCTAAATGCCTATTTTCCAATGCATGTTATTCTCATTGTAATACATGTTATTTTCATTCTATTTTCAAGATTTTGCATTTTGAAGGTATTTTGAAGATTTTGTGTTGTGAAGGCCTTTAGAGTACCAACTCGTCAAGCATCGTAAGTTGAATTTCAACAAAATTTTCCTCCATTCCATGTATTCCATTGGGGTGTAGTTTCTTTAAATTCAGTTGTAATTTAGGGAAAATGAAAACTATTTCTCATACAGAGAAATTACTTGATCTCAATCTAGAGCATTCGACTCTCTAAAGACTCAAATGGTCATAAGCATTAGGATCTTGCTCTCGAGAATCTAACCCTTTTGGGCTTATATATTATTCAAGTTTGCATAATTTGGATCTTAATAAATAGGCAAATAGAACTATTCTATCTTTAACCTAGGTCTTTCTCTATTTGTAACTATTCTAACATAGTTATGTTGTTATCTTGACTTTGAGCTCTTGCTATGGGTCTTTTTCAAAAACTGTAACCTGGTAACCTACGCCTACCTCTCTAGTCAAGGAAAGGCCAAGCAATCGAAGGATCTCCTGCTACTACTCCGAGGAAGGATATATTGTTATCTTACTGTTGATGGTGCTAAAGCTGCCAACATTCAGGGGATCTGCCCAGTATGAAGTCCCACTTAGACCTCACACTGTTTGGTGCAGGAGTTCTATCTGGTACGATGGACCGGTTGCCATTATCTTAAATATATACCTTAGCTCTTGCTTGTTATCATGTGAGAGTGGTATTCTTTGTCTTTAAACAGTGAGGTTCACTGGCATGGTGAGTGATAGTGTTACTTGTGTCAAGGTTCTTTCAGCGTAGAGGGAGAGGGTGGAAGTCAGTCTCTAGTCAAAAGGGAAGAGTCCCAACTATATCAGAGACACACAACACAATAAGACATGCGTAGATTCTGGCAACGTAGTGAACACGGATGCGGTAGTCACAAACACATAATGAATGGATAGCACGTACAACACCCGACAGAATAGTCCATGGGAGTACGACAATTGTTATAACAAGTTTATGGGAATGGTTTTATTTAGTGTTCGGTGTGGTAGCCCACAAGGGAAATACGACTTTAACAAGCTATACAACACATTTTCATAAGCATATGTATTAGAACAACTAAAATAGTTCAGTTGTCTTAACACAAGTTAAAGCAACATGAATTACAAGTGTTTAAAGAATAGTCTTACAAACAATTACAATACATGTGTGAAAACATGTTGCCATGTTATCAGACTTCTGAATTAAGGGAAAGTTCCAAGACACATCAGTACACCATACATCAATAAACCCATATGTGGGGAATTGGAGCCACTGCTCGCTCCTCAAGGAAAATATTAGAGACTCTCAAGGCTATGTGGGAGGAGCCAAGGTGAGAAATCTATTGCATGTACAAATGAGGGGTATTTATAGCTAAGGGTAAAACTAGTGCTTGCGGCTGTTAGACTTCCCTCATGAATATTTGACATACATGACTCCTAAACTTTAAATGACTCTTTATATTTACATGTGGGTCTCTTGGACTTCCATGTTACATTACACTGATTTACAATAGTATGGCCCATAGTAGTGCTGTGGCCGAGATGACTCGTGACACGAATTGACACAACAGTGTTGGTATGTTCATGATGGTGGTGGTGTTCATATCGAGCCGCAGGGTTGCTGAGTGATGGATATGATCTTGGTGTATCATAATGTTATAGATATTTTTGTGCCTTACAGCATTGAGCATGAAATGTCCATAATCTAAGGGATCCAAAGTCCCTAAACATGTTGTTCCTACCCCTAGAGGAACAAGGCTAACAAACCACAGCAATTCACAGAAGTTCTCCACCAGAAACTGCTCAAAAACAAGTCAATTCAGGATCATTTCAGTAGCTCCACTAGCTGTCTACGCTGAATGTCAAAGCCAACACTGGCTACCTGCGCTGAATGTCAAAGCCAACACTGTCTACCTGCGCTGAGCGAGAGTTGACATGTGGCAAGTTCATTCCACGAGGTGTCAAAACCCAGGAAGCTTCCAAAATCTTCCTCAATGACACTTGCCTCAGGGAATTCGACTGGTGATGAGTAAGAGGTTCCAAATCTCCAAGTGGAAGCAAGAACCTCCAAGTGGAATCAAGAACTGATAGAGGGAGAGGACACTAGTCAGATCTCAAGCTGACTCATCCTCTCTCCAAACATCTATATATGGATCTCTCCTCCATGAGATCTAGAGGCTGGAATTTTGTTATTGCAAAGAATTGCCGTTGGTTTGAGATTGGAATCATTGGGTGCTTAATGCTTTGAAGGGGGTGAAGATAGGAATTCCATTTGCTGGGAAGGAGATGCTGGATTGGAGCCCTTTGGGTTGTATCTCTTCCTGAACCTTGTTATTCATCAATAAAGCTATCTTGGCTTCTCCTATATACTGATGTATTTTTGATGTATGATTGCATTAGTATGTTTAGTTTATTTCTAATCCTGAACTAGTTATGAATATGAATCCATGTCTTGTGTAGTGTTCTCTTCTTGTGATCTTGCATAAACCTCTTGAAGCTGGGCGAGCGAGAAGGCAAGTAGCTGGGAACTCACAAAGAGAAGAGAGACCGGATCGAGGGACAAACGGAAGACACCGGTTAGTCCATCTATCTCTTTTCATTCTTAATTCATAAAGGAAGAATACTAGAATAGCTGTCTTTGTTTGTTGCTAAGGCACTGTCACACCTTAGGTGGATAGGATCATCCTGCATAGGCATTTTTCCCCACAACAAATTGGCGACTCCACTGGGGAGATTTGTTTAGTCATTTTATTTGTGTTTCTATCATTGTTTGTTTCATAGACTCGACAACAACAATCGAACTGCATCTGTTATTCCCGGATGCAAAGTAGACAGTTGCTGCTTTGATCCAATCACTGGACTTGTCTATGATCTGAACAATGGACTCACAAATGGTTTGATGATCCTTTGTGATAGATCTTAGTACTCCCTCAAAGCATCCCTTTGATTGTACCTTGCTTGTTGCTTTTATTTGGCCTAAAACAGGAGATTAAATAGCAATCTGTGACCCAGAACCCAGTGAGAAACGAGAGTTTCTCCTTCATCGCAGATCCTGTGAAGGGATTCTGCATTTCAACGCAGGTCCCGTGAAGGCTACCTGCGCTGAATGTCAAAACCCCTGTGTTGAGGTTGCGCTGATCTAGTTTTCCCTTGTGCAACTGGGGTTCTCTGCTCTGTTTTGCCTTGTTTTGATCTCTGATTTTTGCAGCCTGTAACCAGCATAGGTACCAGTCTGATAACTCCTTTTCTCTGCTTGAATTCCGCCTCCTTTTGTACAAAAAGACTGTGAGTGTTTTTATGTGTTTGTGGCGTCATTTGCAGTTTTCCTTTGCATGAGTGAAATAATCATCCTGTAGCCCTTGATTTAGATCTGTTGATTGTGATCTTAGAAGAGAGTTCATTGGCTGTTTGCAGTTGATTATACATTTACTCTTGCTTATTGGTTTGATTTTGTCTCTTTTAAGTGTCGAAACAAGTATTCATTTCGAAAATCGTTAAGTGTTGTAATCTCTTCTACCCTCTCTGATTTCGAAAAAATTAACTTGTTTGTACTTGTCATTTAAAAGCAAATTCAAAGTTGTACAAGAAGCTTTCTTTGTAGGCATCAATACTAAGAAAGCGGAAAACAAACACCTGCATTGTGCATTTGCATCTTGATAGTTTGCATGTCTGATTTAGGAAAAGTGAATTAGAGTGTGCTGATTGCTCTTTGAGAAAAGATGGTGTCTTTCTTTTCCCTTAGTAGCTAGGATTTTCAAAGTTGAAAAGATATATAGCTTGCTTATCATCTTTAGACTGCATTTAGGAATTGTATCATACATCTCGTGGTGAACCTTGAAAGGCAAACTTCTAAAAATATCAACCTAAAATAAATTGAATGAACTTAACAACGCTTTGCAACATAACGCACAACATAGAGGTCTAGGCTAGAGACGTGTTCCGGCGTCGTAAAGCCTGGTGACTGTCGATCTCGTGGATGGTGGGTGATTCCTCCTGAGGGACGATAGCGCCAGTACGGATTGTGCTCCCACGTACCATCGCGTATATATTGGGAGACCCCTATAGGCATAAAACCTTTATCCTTAGGAAGCCGTTTCAACCGCCCTACTGATCGCAATGCACTGAACACAGCATTCAGGAAGATCGACCGCCCGTACCCTAAAAAGTATTCTGCGGTTTTGCGAAAAGTTTGGCACACCCTCTGCCTAGAACTCTAGAGCAGTTCCTTTTGGCCTTTTTCAGACTCTATAACAGAAAAAGTCCATCCGAGCATTTGTCACTTCGGGCTCGTTAAAACATCGAAGGAGACTAGAGTCATCTTTAGCTTTTTCTCGACTCTTTAAATCTGAAAAAGCAAGTTGTGTCTAAAGCATCGTTAAAATTTATTTTAAATGGAACAATCACCCCTTATTCCTACGTTGATCTTTAGGTTGAAAAGATGGAGCCCACCAACCAAGGAATTCCCCTTGGTGGAAATCCTAGTCCCTTCTCCTCTTGGGGAGATGTTGGTGCGCCCCATATGGCCACATTGTCGCTTCCAGGACTGACAATTGGCCTGCCAGTCTGGCTCTTTTCAACCAATGTCGTTCAGAACACCACTATTCCTGAACAGTCGAGTCAACAGTTAGACCAGACCAGAGTTGCCAACCAACCTTCTACTTCATCTAACTCTTCCTCTCCTCCTTCCTCTTCGCTTGACGGAACTGGTAAAACAAAAAACCAAGTTCCTAAGGAGAAGAAGGAAAAGAAGAAGAAAGAGAAGAAGAAGAAGGAGCCAAAAGCGACTGGGGGCAAACAAGTGTCGTCTGACAAAAATCCACACACAGCACTGACTAGGCCTAAATCTCCATGTGCCATATGCAGGGGAGACCACTTCCATAGAGATTGTCCCTGCATCCCTCGGATACTAAGGGACTGGTCTCCCCGTTTGCACAATTCGGTAGCGTCGACCTCTGATAGCCATGTTGACAGCTCACCGTCGACTAGTGAAAGTGAAGTCCCAGGACAGAGAGGGAAATCTAGATTTCCCTACAAACTGTGTGAAGGCGATCACGCCATCCACCGTTGTCCCTTCTTAGACGAGGCTAAAAGAGTTTTGGAAGATCGCCCGATTTTACGAGCGCAACTTCCTCCTGGATATCAAAAACTCCTGCCAAGTCCTTCACTAGTTGAGAACCCGGCTGGCCCGCCCAGGTGGTCAGCCGAAACAACTATCATTGAAGATGAACCATCTGGATCCATGCCTGACGAAAGTCAAAAGGTTGAGGTGGCAGTTGACCCTGTTTTTCCTTCGGAGGCTCTATCTTCGAATGATACCATCACAGAGGAGAATAAAGACGACAACGTCCAAATTCTCTTCATCAGCACTGACTCCGACGAACACGGGGGCAATGCACCCATTCCTTTATCGCAGGAAGGAAGTTCGTCAGAGCGATATCCGGCCGTCTATTTGGTCCCACCACCAAGCAACCTAGTTGTCTCGTTCGACTGGAACCAACTAGGCAGACCCCGGTTGCCAGCAAGCATACCATTCAGAATTATCGTTCAAATATACAGAATGGTAATGGTTGGCACTATCATTGATGAGGGGGCATCTGTGAGTATCCTTTCCTCTATTGCTTGGAAAGCACTTGGTTCGCCAACGATTTTGCTTGAAATGAGAAATCTATCAGGCTTTGATAAAGGAACCAGTCGACCTTTAGGGATCCTCCCCAATGTGCCCATAACATTGAAAGGGAAGACCGTTCAAATGAACGTGATGGTCATTCAAGGACCCTTGGATTATAACCTACTCCTTGGACGAGACTATATATATTGCATGGGAGCCATCGTCTCCTCACTCTTTAGAGTAATGTGTTTTATGCATGAAGGAAGAATGGTCAAGCTCGTGGACCAACTTTCATTTCCCGGATCACGCCTCGCAAATAGTCATGTACCATCCCTAAATGGTCTATTAACGCAAGAAGTGTCTCAACCCACAGTCCGTCCTCCTGATGAGCGCGAGTAATCCGGGAGGATATGACTGGAACCCAGGGGGCATGCGTCCTGGTCTGCTTCGGCAGGGAAACTTTGGGTATAGAGTAGGTTTCCGTGGGAGAATATGACTAGTCTGTACCCCGTCCGTCTAGGAAGAGGGTTATTCTAGAATAAGATTCTTTTGTCAAAGTTATGTGAGTTGGCGGGCTACGTCACTCACCTTTGTCTATTTCGGTAGACATTGCCGAGGAAGTGTTTTGTTTGAAAGATTAACGAAACAATCTTTGGGCAACCTGAAAGAGGTAGGCCTCTTGTCACACGGAATCAGTCAAGGGTGCGGACACAACTGACCTTCCTAGAAGTCTAAGACATTCTAATGACAAACAAAACAAACTGGAGCTATCCTTCTCTAAACATACATTATGATATGAGAAATCAAGTGTTTCGTTCTTACCTTTGTCCAAACGCTGTTGTAGAAGTCCAAGCTTTGTTGATCTGGATGAGCTCCTCCTTTTCTCCAAAACCTGCAATCACCAACAGTCAAACAATTAAATAGCACCTGACTATAACATAAAACAAAGCATATTCAACATATAGACCAAGGAGTACATGAAATAACCCATTAACAACAAGTTATTGAGAAAAATGGACCAATTTGCATTAAAGGTAATCAAAAGGAACCATTACAACCTGAGCCTTGGTGTTGTGCAAGCTCCTTCCAGGGTCCACAAGAGTCTTCCTCTACTTTGACAAAGCTCACCCACTTCCAAATAGAACAAGTAAAGATGACAATCTCTCCTCACAAGCTTCTAAATGGGAGTCCTAATTCCTGCAGCATTTACCCTTAGAAATCTATAGCTTTCAACCTTCTTCCTTCTGGCTCAATGCCTCTTTTTATAGTGCTCAAGAGGAAGTTAATCAGGTCCACCATCAATGGGATAGTCCCCTCTTTGGATGGGATCACTCCCTTATTGATGGGATAAGTTCCTCTTTGATAGGAGTGCATGAACCATCTGGAGGCGCTCAATACACATCAAACAACCTTCTAGAATGCTCTAGAAATGACCACAAGTAAGTTTTTGAAGATAAAACTTGCGCATTTTAACCTTTTCAGAGGGACGCACCTACCCCTTTAGATACAGAGCATCCTTGGACGCAGACCTTATGAACAAAAGGTGCGTACCCGCAGGCAAGGCTTGAGAGAACCTGCGTACCCAGAGATAAACATATTTATAAGGACTTTCTCTCTTTCTTGGAGTTTGACATGAATAGCAGAGGCATAAGACTTGCTCAAGAGGGTAGTATGACTGTTGATTGAGCCATACCGACTGTAAATAGCCATGGTGACATTTTTTAGTGTAACAGATTGCCCCCTAAAGTGCGAAGCCTGGAATAGATTAGGGTTTTGTATTATCTAGGAAGGGTGAAGCGCTTTATCATTTCGAGGATTATCTCGTGGAGAACTTGGTTGGAACCTGCAATTTTCAACACAAAATACATGGATAAGATTATATCATCACTGAGGTAGGCATTCCCATTCTCAGATAAAAACTTTAACTAACAGACTAACTACTCTGATACAGGAATGATTTTGCAGTACATCATAATCATAGACTTTTGTAGACACAGTATGGACGCAGCCATCTGTTTATGATTAGTCTACTTAGATAATGAATACAAAACTCCTCGCAGCCTGAATGGTAAAGATTTGATCCAGGGTCTTCATTCCTACTTCTCGAATTGGTACGATTCTAACCATGCGAATAAATGAGTCGATGTCGAACATGGTAGAAACCACTTGATTACCAGTCAATGATGTGAACTGTTAACAAGCATGAGAGAGACCACCAGTAATGTCAATGGTTCTCAAAGTACCCAGTACAATCCATGAGATGTGAATGAATGAGTTGATGTCGAACATTTCACGGAATCCTTCGATCGAAAGTCAATGATGTAAACTGACGTCAAAGGCGAGAAACCTGCCATTGATGCATGCAGACTTCAAGGCACTGATGATTTCTAAGTCATCTCTCTAGATAATGTGCTGATGGCGATAGAAAGTGACCCGTTGTGGGCAAGCCCACAACACGAAATCATTGTTCAAGTTGAAGAAATATTGCTGTAAGGACTGACTCAGGGATGGTCAAATGGATGACAAGTATTTTGCAGATGAAAGTTTTGTTTGCAGACCTCTTGGACACATAACGACACAGCAGATGGTTTGGTGCTGAATAACTCAAAGTTAATCCCCGGAACCCGGTTGAAGACTTTCAAAAGTGGTTTGATTGACTGTGAGGTAAAAGATTTCCCAACCCAGGTGAATGAAAAGTGTCGTGTCCAAGAGTGGTAATAAAGTTTCTTTTGAGACAAAAGGTAACAAATAGGCTCATTCTTCTCTTTTTTCCCCCACCATTTCTGGCAAGTACCTGTTTATTTTTTAACAAGCTTGAGGAGGATAACATATGCTTGATTATAAGCTCATCCTTCGGATGAGTCCAACCCAGTTTTGATTCGAACCCTAGGAAGGAGTGGTTCGTTCCTGTTTGTAATTGAACAGGTCCTTTACTGTGAAATGTTTAACGAGCCCAGTATAGGAGAAACTCGGTGTTTTTCAATTTTAGAGAGTCTGAAAAACTTAAGGAAACTCCAAGTTGAACTTTTTCGTAAATTTGTGTCCCTCAAGCCCGAAAAAGTATAAAATAATACCTGGGGGAACCGCTTGATCTTGCGACCAAGGAGTACTTTCATAATTAGTGTCACTGACCTGAAAAGTAAAAAGCGATCAAGGACACGTCGTTTTATTTCCGTATCGAGTTTGAAACGACAAAAACACGGCAAATCTTTTCCTGATTTTACGGTCAGAAAAGAGCTATAAGGGGACCGTCTTTTAATTCCGTTTTAACGAGCGTAAAAGAAACGCTCGGCAATCTTTTCATGTTTTAGGAGTCAGAAAAGGGCTTAAAAGATGACTCTGATATTTTGTTTGTGAAAAAATTACAATTTTCCCTCTAAGTTCCTTTGTCCTGCACAAAAGCGACACATTACTCATACCTATTTAAGATAGGCAAAAATTCATCGAAAAACATCTTTCCATGGTGAAAAATGAACAAATTCATCCAAAAAACCTATAAAAAGACTTTTTACCATGTCATTTTTACCGTTTGACTGTTGAGGTTGAAAAAGGAGCTTTTGACAAGAAACTTCCCGTGGTTGCTGCGGAAAATCCGACCGTTAGAATCGAACGCCGTCTCTTCCAGGTATTTCACAACATCCTCCTTGTCAATTTCATCCGTTTAGAATTTTGTTTTAGGTTTCATTTTTGATTTTTGGGGGGTTTTGGGTTTTGGAAACCGCCCTGCGGGGGACGCAGGTTTCCTAAAGGCTGGCCTGCGTCCCCCGACTTTTTCCTACACAGGGAAAAGGTCGGGGGACGCAGGTTACCTTCAGGCCACCTGCGTCCCGGCGCACTGTGCGCCAAATGCGGGGTGCCTCCTCCGCAAAACGCGGGTTTTGAAACCCCAAACTCCCAGACTAACCATTGAAATTTCCTAAAACTCATTTTAATGCCTGTTTATTCATGTGTAGGGCACTTATCATGCTGGATTGGAGAGAAAGAGAGCATGAGGAGGTTGATGAAGCTGCAATCAATCATCAACCTTCCCTCGATGCCCTAAGAGGATGTGGATTATACAAATACTGGTCCATACCCGGTATGAGAGCTCAGGTAAGATTCTTGGAGTGGCTGGTTGAGAGATGGAATGTTCAAGAGTAATGCTTTTATATCGGCGGGCAACAACTCGAGATAGAGCCTGCTGACATTTACTTTCTCACTGGCTTGCCGAATAGAGGTGAGCAACTCAATCTGGCTGGGACTAGGCCGGGTGGCCAATCCCTTGATAGTCTCCGAGTAGATTGGTGCCTACCTGATCGAGAGCATAAGAAAAGCATAGAGATCAAATATGTCTCTCAACGTGAACTCATGGTCTTAGCTTTCACTGTGACCAGGATTTGTGGCTCAGCCACTTTACATATTGCTACTGGGTCTCAATTTCGGATGGCAATTGATTGTCTCCAAGGCACCATTTTCAACTGGTGTGATGAACTGTTGGCTAACTTGAAAGCCCAACTGACCAAGGCAAAGACCGGGAGACTAAAGACCTTTGGATATGGGCCTATAGTCGTGAGCTTTGCCTTAGAGAGGATTCCAATGCTGATCCCTCAGCATCTCACTGTTGATATTTCGGGTCCTCAGGAGCCAAAGCTGGTACGATGGGTTGCGGTGATGGCCCGGCATCCGGACGAGGGTGCGGCAGTTGTTCGATTCACTGACAATTATTTTCACTGGTTAGAGGACCAGGTGTTCGCGATTCAGGACTTTCCGTATACCGGAATAGATTTTCGAGGTGATCCGGACATGGTTCTTCCACAGGGAGAACAATGGGATGACAGAGGTACTTTATTTTTCACGAGTTTTCAAATTATGTATTTTTTTGTTTTTTATATATATCGTCTCAAAACTGACAGTAAAATTTTCAAAATGCAGATGTTGGTCCACAGCGTCCAGCCAACCTCCGGCCTTTCGAGAGGAGACATCCAGTTGCACCGGTACCGGCCCCACAGGACGCGGCGGCTGCAGAGGTACTGACTGAGTTGGAGCATGATCTACAACGTCTGACGGCGGATATACTGGAGACTTCTATGGATGATATTCCTATCAGACTTCAGCGCTACGTAGTCGCGGTCCCTGGACCGTTGAGGAGATTTTTGCGCAAGGTAGCCCGTGCAGTGGTGTCGTATAGGGAGCACCACCAGTGACTGGCTAGTCACTTTGTAGACACATGTGACATTTTGACTTTTTGTACTTATCATTTTGCCGATCATAAGGTGTTTTTCAACCTATGATCGAAGACGATGTATATTTTTTGACACACTCCTATCTATATATATATCACTATTACCGGCTTATCTTGTTTAACATGTATGATGAAATGTTTTTTAAATTTACTTGCATGATTATTGTAAATGTCTGTCCAACACTCGAGAAGCAATTGCATCTGCTAATGTATTCAAGGACCTTGGAATATGCTGATATTCAATGTAATCAAATTCACGTTCCAAGAGACGCACTCTCAAAAACAACCTTAATAACACAGGATTTCTAATGGCATAAACTCTATTAAGCTGTAATACAACAAGTTCAGAATCTAACCTCACTATCAAACGTCGAATTCCAAATGAAATAGATTCGGATAATAATTCAACCACTGCACTGTATTCTGCAATGTTATTCGTTGTTTGACCGAGGCTTACCCCATGCATAGAAACTAACTCGTCAGAGGGTGAATAGATAACCCAAGCTGCGGAAGAGATATTCCGTGTACTACGACAAGCACCATCAGCAAATCCAATGTATGTTTGGAGGGGCGTCGACATCTACAATATCAAGAGCAAAACCAAGATAAGCCAGAATAACGACAAAAACACACTCACTAAGCTAAGCACACTGACTAACTAACAATCATACTAGCTAGAAAGAAAACCTAACCTAACTAAAAATTCTCCATACCCACCATTTAAGCATAATACCTCTTTAGGTAAAGTCCATTTCTGGGTTTACCCAAAGAGTCCCCATCAAAATCTACCAGCTCATAAGCCCCTTTTGCTAGCTTTCACTTTACAATATAGGGTCCATGCCACATAGGAACGAATTTTCCAGCACCTAGCTTATCGTTAGCTTGATCATATAAGAGCACTATGTCGCCCTCCGAAAAACTTCGAGGGGTCACATTTCTATCATACTGAGCTTTCATTCGCTTCGCGTGAGTCTCGATTGCCAATGCAGCGTCACGTCGAGTCTCATCTAATTTAGCTAAGTACAATAAACGTTTCTCCTCTTCGGAAGTAGCTGGAAGTAATTCGACAGCCATTTGAAGTGATGGGATTTCACATTCAATGGGTAACACTGCTTCTAAGCCATAAACTAGCTGGAAAGGAGTGAACCCTGTTGAGGTTTTCACTGAGGTTCGGTATGCCCATAGCGCCGAAAATAACATGTTGTGCCAATTCGACCGATGAATACCAATGGTTCGTCGGATCATGATAACCAGAACTTTGTTGATAGACTCAACCAAACCGTTGGCTTGCGGATAATAAGGAGTAGAGCTGTCATGGCGCAAACCAAGCTGGCTTGTAAGTTCAGTCATCATGGTGTTTCGAAAATGGCTTCCATGGTCAGTAATAATTGCTTGTGGGACACCAAACCTAGTTATTATATGATTGAATATGAAAACTGCAGCTGTTTTGCCGCTTGCATCGAATGTAGGCATCGCCTCGGCCCATTTAGTGAAATAATCAACCACGAGGATGATATACGCATGTCCCCCGGCCGAGTGAGGGTTACAAGTAATAAAGTTGATACCCCATTTGGCGAATGGACCAACGGCAATTATAGGGTGGAGAGGAGCAGGTGGTGCGCGCATCTTTCGATCAAACACTTGGCAGTTGTGGCACTTCCGGACTGCAATGATACAATCTTTAAACATAGATGGCCAGAAGTAACCAGCGCGCAACACCTTCTGAGCTGTGGCATACCCAGACATATGACCGCCACATGCTCCAGAGTGACAATCATTCAAAACTCTCTCAGCCTCTTCGTGAGTTAGACAACGTCGAAAAACTAAGTCTGCCCCCCGGCGATAAAGTGTATCTCCAATAATTTTGTATTGCTGGGATTGAAACCTAATTTTTCGACGTTCTGCTTTTGAAGCTTCAGGCCGAAAGGTTTGGGTTTGGAGATAGATGATTATATCCCCAAACCACGGATCTAAAGTACTGATAAGAAACAAAGATTCGTCCGCAATGGACTCTTCTGCCACAGTCTCTGTGTCAGTACGCGGGAAATCACACATCAATTCCGCAAAAACTAGGGATTTCTTAGACTTGGACTTTTCGAACTCCAAGTCGAACTCTTGCAGGATAACGATCCATTTAGAGTACTTTCCCCCTAGCAATTGTTTTGTCAAAATGTAAATCATAGGGTTGCAATCCGAAATAACTGTAGTTTTACGGAGAAGAATGTAGTGACGAAAACGCTGGACAGCTTGAACGGCTGCCAGGGCCAATTTCTCCACATGCGAATATTTTAACTCAGTGGGATTTAAGGTTTGACTGAGATAGTATATCACATGTTCCGCTCCGGATTCATCTTCTTGAACTAACACCATTCCAATGGTGGAATGTGAAGCTGCGAGGTATAAGAAGTAGTCCTGGTTGTAGTTGGGAGGATGCAACAACGGTGCATGGGTCAACGCGTGTTTAAGTGCATCAAAAGATTGTTGGGCAATCTCGTCCCAAAAGAATTGAACGTTCTGTTTCAACAACCGTGTAAAACCTTTAGTGACCTCGGCGTAGTTTGGGATGAATCGACGTAAAAAGTTCGCTTTCCCTTGCAAACTTTGGAGTTGGCGCAAACTCGAAGGAGGAGGCAATTTGATGATCGCCTCGACTTTCGAGGGATCGACGCGAATGCCGGCTTTTGAAACAACAAATCCCAGCAATCGACCTGTTTCTATACAGAAAACACACTTGTGGGGATTCAACCGAATTCGATAATGCCTACACCTCATAAAGATTTCTCGTAGGTGGTCAAGGTGATCAGCTCGATGTAAAGAATGAGCAGGCAAATCATCGAGATACGGTTGCACAATGTGCTTGATGTCGTGAAATGCGTAAGACATCGCCCGTTGAAAAGTGGCCCCGGCATTCTTAAGCCCAAAAGGTAATTTGCAATAAGCAAATGTCCCCCATGGACAAATGAATGCCGTTTTTGGTTGGTCGGCAGGTAGAATATTGATTTGATTATAGCCCGAAAAACCATCCATGAAGGAAAACATTTCACTTCCGGCACAATCATCAATAATTTGATCGATATAAGGCGTAGGATAGTTGTCTTTTGGACAAGCTCGATTGATATCCCTATAGTCGATACAGATTCTTATTGTTCCTTGTTTCTTGTTGACCGGAACAATATTCGATACCCAATCTGTTAACGGGATCGGATAAATGAAACCTGCTTTCAACAGCTTTTCGACTTCTGCTTTAATCGCAGCCGCTTTTCGAGGGTGAATCTGACGCAACCGTTGCCGGATGGGTTTAGCATCCGGGTAGGTTTTGATTTCATGAACAACAATGGCAGGATCGATTCCCGGCATTTCCTCGTAAGACCATGCAAACACATCGCGGAATTCTTGGAATAGGGCCTTGTAAGTTTGGATTTCTTCTTCTGTACATGCGGCACCTATATGAATGTTCTCCTCAATTCCGGGCTTCACTGAAATATCAATGGGAATAGTACGAGAAATATTCCCTAAATTCAACTCTGAATCAGAATGTTTCGTTGGATCCTGAGCGTCTTTGACATATTCAGTGGTAAAGATAGATGAAAAATCATTTTCAAATGCATCATCCTTAGGTAAAAACGAAGATCTGTGATGGAGATCTTCCCATGGTAGATCGTCTACACTTAGGATTTCGCGAAGTTGTTCGTCAGATGACACGACTTCAGGAAACGCTATCCATTCTAAGGTTGAGGTGAAAAGTGATTCTTCACTGACCACATTCATTTGGTCGACTTCGGTTGAATGAAAGTCGGTAAAAGACATGAGAGCTTCATAAGCAATTTCATATGGACTCAAAGGCATAGCATTACCGAATGAGTCTATCTCAGAGTCAGATGGGACATACCAAGGATCATCATAAACAATGTTTTCTGATGTAATCATATGAATTGTTGCAAACGAAGGTTCTACGCTGAGTGGAGGGAGAGGAAAAGTTCCCAGTAAACCGGAATCCTTAACTAAACCTACACCAACGTCCCTATAAGGGATTGTCGTCTTACCGACATGCTGGATACTCTCTGAAGAGGCTGGGTCGGATGAAAAGTATGTCAGCTGATCAATAGTCACGATCTTACCGTTATGTGGAAACTTAATTACTCTGAAGACCGATGAAACGACCGATGTCATAGCATATGACCAACTTCGACCCAAAAGAAGGTTGTAGTCTAGAGGGGCATCAACCACTTCCACATCCAGACTAACGGTTTTACCTTCTACCCCTATAGGCAATTCCTGTAGAATACCAAACGGACGGAACCCACGGCCATCAAAGGCCTTAAGGATGGTGGGGGATTGGTTCAACGAAGGAGAACCAAGGGATCTCCAACATTGAATTGACATAATACACGTAGAAGCTCCCTCATCAATCACAGTTCGATGAATAGGCCTGTTTTTTACTATCACTGGAATTTGGAAAGCCATTTGATGGGGGAGTCGTGGTGTACTATTTTCTAGATCGAAGATCATTAGATTCGGATCCTGAACGTCAACAGCTCCTATAGCCGACAAAAGCAATTTTCGTTGTGCTGGGCATGATTGCAGCACTTCTAACGCCGACATTGCTGAGGGTGAAACAGCTAAGTCCTCAACAATGTTGTAATTCTGGGCCGCTCTCGCATGTGGATTGAAAGCAGACCTTCGAAGTACACCCTTGGCGGGCGGTTTAATTACTAAGTCTGGGTTAGGTTTCTCGATCTGTAGTGGATCGGAACCAGGAGCTGAGGTTGATGGGTTAGAGTGAGAAGATTCTGCTTCCTTACCATCAACAGGATTCTTACTACCATAATCTTGTGATCGAGTCGCAATCCTCACATGAGACATCATCAAAATGGGTTCTTCACTGGCATTCGAGGAAGAACCTATCATCTTATTCTCCTGCTCCGGAAATGGATTTTTTAACACAGTAGGAGTGGGAGAACCTTTGACTATTTTCACTACCTCGGCCCGATGAGGGCAATCTCTCGTAAAATGATCCTCTTCACAAATAAGACAAGGATATCGAGGTTTGCGCTTTTCGTCATTGGTTTCCGACTTTTCAGTTTTCTCCTTCGGAGCCTTGTCTGCTTTAGCCTTCTTCTTTCCTTTCTTCTTTCCACCGTTTTTTGATTTGGCCATAGATGAATCTACAGCGTGAATATCGGCGGTAAGTTCAGGAGAAGACTCTCCTGTCGGGGAATCGGGCAAAGTGATAATAGGAGTAGTTGAAGCCTTGGAAGACTTCTTCTTGCTCTTTGTATTCACGATACCAATCATACCATCAGCGGCATGAGATCCCGAAGGAGTAGCAGCGATTTGGTTCGACTTTGGAAGATCCGGAATCTTCTCGTGTAATGTACCCGACTGCGTGTAAACTAAGTCAAGGTATTGTGCCTGAGCAATGACTTGCTCCTCAGTAACTACTCCGGCCTTAGCTACATCTTCAGTAATCCTTCGTAATAATGATTTAACAAACCATTCAGCTAAGATTTGGTCCGGGATAAAAACTTTCACTAGCCTTCTTCGACGTCTCCACTCATGAATGTGATCTGAAATATACGTGGAGGTTGATTGTTTTAGTGAAGTTAATAACTCCGTACCGTTATCGTATCTGACCGGTAACTGAAAGTGAGTTAAGAACGAGGTAGCTAACTGGCTAAAATTGTAAAAAGAGGCCCGTGGTAACTCAATGTACCACTTGGCCGCGGGACCAATGAGTGTACGCTGGAAAAGACGTAAGCGGATCGAATCATCCGAGATGGAATTTGAAGCACACCAGAGGTGGTAAGTCATCACGTGATTGGACGGATCCTCTCCAGACTTACCTTCGAACTTGGGTATATCGCTGGGCAACTTATTTGGCATTGGCGGCCAGAACGGAAGATATTGAATTGGATCGTTCGTTAGGCGCGTCAAGTCTGGTAAATCCAAAGTTGCGATAAACGGTAACTGCCGGTTAGGATCTCTAAAACTCTGGGTCACAATACCGGCCCCAGGAGGAGGATATCCAGGATAACTAGGAACAGGAGTCGCATTTGGGATATTATATCCTCCTGGAAAACCAGGATTAACCGGACCGTACTGGGGTTGCTGAGGTTGTTGATAAGTGTACCCAGGATACGGTTGATACTGGTAAACCGGTTGTTGGACAGCTTGCCCAGGTTGATACTGTCCCTGGTACGGAGGTTGAACAAATTGAGGTTGAGTAGTGACAACCATACTTATACCAGGTTGGCCTACAGGCATCTGGACTGTGGTTTGAATCGTAGATCCAGACAACGGTACAGATGTCTGAGGAGTGGTTACAGAGACAGTAGAAACCGGAGCCGTCGATACTCCAGAAGTAAGTATGGTAGATGTGGCGGTAGTTGCAGCAGCCGTTTGAGATGGAGTACTAGGTGCAATTGGCGGCTGAGTAACTACCGAAGTTACAGAGGTCTGAACACTTGACTGGACAGGTTGCGGTTGCTGGGGTGGACCAGGAACTACAGGTTGTCCTGCTTGAGGTACCGACTGTATACTTGGCTGCAACATCTGTTGACCCTGTGACGGATCCCACACTAACATTCCAGGGTATTGACCCATAACAAGTTGAGGGTACTGAGATCCATAGCCGGATTGAGGATAGGATTGATAGTTGTAAGGGGCAGTCCCCATACCTTGACCATATGATTGACCTTGAGGTGGTTGATAACCTTGACCTGAGTATTGACCTTGAGGTTGATAACCTTGAGGTAAATACGGGTACTGGGGTTGACCTTGACCTTGAGGTTGGTATCCTTGAGGTTGCCATCCTTGAGGTTGATATTGATACTGAGGTTGACCTTGGGGTACATATTGAGGATGGGGTTGACCTTGAGGTATGTATTGCCCCATAGGAGCGTACTGACCTTGAGGTTGCACCCCAGACACGAATGAAGTACCTTGAGGTTGCCCCCCAGGCATTAACGAAGGCTGCCCCCCAGGCGGTAATTGGCCACCTTGAGGTTGGGTAACGGGAATTGAACCTGACATCATGTAAATGTCTCCTACACTCAATGGTACATTACCACTGTTTCCAACTAATAACCCATGATCAACGGGTTGAGGAGATGCTCCCGCAAAGGTACCAGAAAGAGATTGATACCCAGTAGGAACAGAAGGACCACCATGTAAAAAAGATTCAGGACTTTGTGTAAACACAGATGACTGACCAGACATATTTACAGGAGTATGAATACCTCCAGGTGGAAAAGGAGTACGAGGTGTAGAAAAACCTAGCCCAAAGTTGTCTAAATAATTGGTTAACAAAAGGTACCAAGTAGTACTTCTAGGAGGACTGTAAAAGATGGATTCACGCTCCCTTAGATCAAGGGTAATTTGATCTTCAGGATCAGAGACGCCTATTTCTTCCTCTGGAACAAGTTCTTCTATAGCAATCAAACCAACAGGAAGATTTTCGGTGATAATTCTTTCTATTCTCGGTGAATCAGGAACACTAGGAGTCGGAGTAACAGGTTCGGATATTTCTGGTTCTTCGCCTGTATCACTAGCAGACGAAAAACTACCAACAAGCTCAGAAACTGTAACAGCTTCGGGATTATAACCTGTCTCTAAACTTTGGTAATCTGGATGGACTACCAAGGAAGATTCTCCTTCTTCAGGTGAACCTACTCTACTGCCACTAGGAGGAGTTACAAGGACCTTTAAACCTTCTAAATGACTGGACTCGTCTTGAGGAGGTTCACCCCTAAGTCTACGGGATCTTCTCAACAATTCGGCCACAGAAACAACTTCGGGAGACTGGCGCCGAAGTCTACGGGACTGTCTCGGTAATTCCGCCACAGCTAAAAACTTTTAACTACTACACACGAAAACAAAATAAAATTTCAAATCAAACCACCTAAAGTCTCTAAAGAACCAAACAAATGTGAATCACACGCCTAAAGAATCTAGGGCGTCAAACCAAACACAAACAATATTCTTCCGGACCAAAAATGCTAGTTGGTGATTAGGCCCAACCTCGCTGGATTCAGTACAGAAATGGCGGGTGGAATAGTTACGCTGACAACCTGCTTAATGAATAGACTGGACCAAGTTCCTCCACTTTAACCGTCTCGAGTGAAGTGAACCCCCCAGAAAATCCAAGTGAGTATAGCCGACGTCTGCTCCAGGTACAGTGGGACCTTCCCTCCACCGTCACCTTGGGTAGAATCCTAGAGATTATGGTCACTAAGGTTACCAACGGCCACAAGTACACCTGGGGGAACAGTCTAAACTCCGACAGCACGCAAGGGCAGAGTAGCAAGCTCAATCCCCTTACCGGCTCCTTGACAGTAATCCAAGGTTTACCGATAAGTGACCCCTGGCTCCTCGACAATGGTTAATCCGAGGTTTACCGTTTGTAATACGTACTGTCTGGCGTCGTTCCCAACGAGGGGGGAATGATCCCCTCACTGGTTCGGACACGAGCTCGTGCTTCTCCTTTAAGAGGAGCTTTCCCAGAGTGTAAATGTAACAATTGGATTTGATTCTATCACAAGATCGACTACTTGTTTGGTTTTACTGTCTTGGAGAGTTAAGTACTCCCCTACTCCAAGACACTAGCCTGATCTAAATTGATGCTTCAGAGCCCTAGAAAATAAAAGTTACTATTTCAATTTTACTTTAAGCGTTACTTTTAAGGTTGTTCTTTAAAGTCACAAGGTAATGGAAGTGAAACCAATGGTGTGTAGACTCGACTCCAACCACTACAAAGATGCACCTAAGATGATCTATGCTACTTTGCTTTTTCAATGAAATTCTTTAACTAAGAGAGTTGAGAGAATGCAATTTTTAGAGAAAACAACTTCCTTAGAAAAGACAATCAAAGAAACAATTTTCTTTTTCTTTTCAAGCACACAAACATAACCACTCTTTACTTGCACGAAAAACTCTTTTTCTTTCAAAACTTTCAAAGCTACTTGAAACAAAACTTTTTCAAAGGAGATATTTTTGTATTTTCTCTTTTTAATAAAGCATGTAAACCTATCTTTAACAAAAAACAATCTCAAAAGCTACAAAACTATGAAAACTTGACTCACAAGCAAACCAAAAGAGAGATTACTCTAAGCAAATCTAACAAGGCAAAATCTCACAAAGATGATTCTAGGATGTTTTACTTGATCAAAATCAAATCAAGGACCAGCTAATGCAGAATCAAAAGACTAGTCAAAACAAAACTCAAATCTTTTTGTTCTTTTCGTAAAATGGAATTCAAGACTTAAACAACAAGCACTTCGAAATTGGCCCAAAAGACAACTTGATGGTAAGTTGCTCCTACAGGTAGACTTTATAACAGGTCTGACTTCTCAGAATGTTGACAAAACCAGAGATATCTAAGGCTTGACAACTCCTACCGCTAAAGTCGCTACAAGACCTACTCAAAAATCAAACCCTAGGGCTTACACTTCGACGAAATCCACTAAAACACTCAATGCTAATGAAACCAGTTCAGGTGAAGATTATGGACAAGGGACTGATGAATCTGGGCAGAAGAAACTAAGAAAAAACAAAATCTAAGAGCAGAAAAGGCAAAACGTGGATTTTTCTCAAATTTTGGCAGGGGACGCAGGCAACCCGTTAGCACAGGTGCGGGCCCGCTCTGTGCACACAGCAAAAGTGCGTCCAGGGACGCACTGTGCAGCACTCAGAGGGTGCGTCCTACTGAAAAACTCAAGAAAACCCAAAATAAAACTAATCCTAAGCTAACCCACCCAGAGACAAGGTCACAGAGCCAAAACCAGAAAAATAAACCAATTTTCTCAGAGCAAAGTTCACACAAAAGAAAAGACTCTTCTCATCAAGGGAATCTATTCCCAGCGGAGTCGCCAATTTGTCACACGGAATCAGTCAAGGGTGCGGACACAACTGACCTTCCTAGAAGTCTAAGACATTCTAATGACAAACAAAACAAACGGGAGCTATCCTTCTCTAAACATACATTATGATATGAGAAATCAAGTGTTTCGTTCTTACCTTTGTCCAAATGCTGTTGTAGAAGTCCAAGCTTTGTTGATCTGGATGAGCTCCTCCTTTTCTCCAAAACCTGCAATCACCAACAGTCAAACAATTAAATAGCACCTGATTATAACATAAAACAAAGCATATTCAACATATAGACCAAGGAGTACATGAAATAACCCATTAACAACAAGTTATTGAGAAGAATGGACCAATTTGCATTAAAGGTAATCAAAAGGAACCATTACAACCTGAGCCTTGGTGTTGTGCAAGCTCCTTCCAGGGTCCACAAGAGTCTTCCTCTACTTTGACAAAGCTCACCCACTTCCAAATAGAACAAGTAAAGATGACAATCTCTCCTCACAAGCTTCTAAATGGGAGTCCTAATTCCTGCAGCATTTACCCTTAGAAATCTATAGCTTTCAACCTTCTTCCTTCTGGCTCAATGCCTCTTTTTATAGTGCTCAAGAGGAAGTTAATCAGGTCCACCATCAATGGGATAGTCCCCTCTTTGGATGGGATCACTCCCTTATTGATGGGATAAGTTCCTCTTTGATAGGAGTGCATGAACCATCTGGAGGCGCTCAATACACATCAAACAACCTTCTAGAATGCTCTAGAAATGACCACAAGTAAGTTTTTGAAGATAAAACTTGCGCATTTTAACCTTTTCAGAGGGACGCACCTGCCCCTTTAGATACAGAGCGTCCTTGGACGCAGACCTTATGAACAAAAGGTGCGTACCCGCAGGCAAGGCTTGAGAGGACCTGCGTACCCAGAGATAAACATATTTATAAGGACTTTCTCTCTTTCTTGGAGTTTGACATGAATAGCAGAGGCATAAGACTTGCTCAAGAGGGTAGTATGACTGTTGATTGAGCCATACCGACTGTAAATAGCCATGGTGACATTTTTTAGTGTAACACCTCTCTCGGTGAAACGAATGTTTTGACGGAAATGAAGTAGGGGTAACCTTGAAATCGTACTTTATACCTGGGGGCATGTAAACCTTTTGGAGTGCAAGCAAAGAGCGGTTATTTATCTGTTTTTTGGGTTAGTCGTTTCCTAACTTGCATAAAGAAAGGATACGGAGCAAAGCTTAGTGAGATGAAGCTCCATAAAAAATAGAATCTTGATGAGACACTCTTATCATATGACTGGGTAATCGACAGTTTTAGCACACAGTTCATGCTCGTTAAAAAATAAATGCAAGATTCGAGCAGTTTTAGCACACAGTTCATGCTCGTTAAAAAATAAACGCAAGATCCGAGCAGTTTTAACGCGGACTTCATGCTCGTTAAAAAATAAACATAAGCAATGAGCAAGTGTTTCCACCAGCGTTTAAGCTCATTTTAAAATAAAAAATGAACCACTACCTGGTAAATAACCACTGTGAATGTAATATTATCAGCCATTAAAGCCTTGGTCGTGTTTGCACCGTCACCTCCACTTTTCATTTGGCCGATCGTTCACCTCCATATGATTGTTTACCCATTTTGAGGAACAACTGCGAAGAGTGATTTCACCTAGCCATCCTTGTGACTCTGCCGTGATTGGAAAATTCCAACCTGTACCTGGAATCAGCTGCTAACCCGTTTCATCACTCGTTCCTCAAAAGACGAGTCTTCTTTAAGCTCTTTTCATCTGACTCGTAAAATATGAAAAGATTGTCGAGTCCTTGGCCTTCCAGCTCGTTAAAGGGACAGGAAGTGCTATCCCTCCTCTAGATTTTAATCTTTTTGGACCTGAGGGATTATTGCACAAAAAGATCGAGCGCTTGTTTTATTCGGCTCGTTAAAACTATCGAAAACTCATCCCTTCTGTATTGTTTTATAATTTTTCGAACTCAAGGGATTAGATGACGAAAAAGGACTTTTTGGAGTTAACTTTATGTATCTTTTCAGACTCTCTAAAAATGAAAAGAACCGAGTTATCTTTGTCGTTAGACTCGTTAAAATCATTAAATAGCGACAAACTTGTCTTTAGACGAGAACGAGTTTCACTATCGCTAGGCTCGTTAAAACATAGCGATGGGCTTGCCCGAAGGGCAGGTTATAGAACAAGCATATGTTATCCTCCTCAAGCTTGACAAAAATAAAGAGGTACTGGTCAGCAATGACTGGGGAAAAATTGGGAGAAACTAAATAAAACTTTGATGGTAGCAAGTCGCTCTTGAACATGACACTTTTCCTCCGTACCACAATCGGGTTGGGTTGTTTCATTCACCGGTCACATCCATGGTCTCGCCATACCATCCATATTTGGGGTAATGCTACCGATCCATCGCATCAGTGTCGCCACATGTTCAAGAGAAGTCGTTCAGAAAAAGTCAACCGTGTCCCATCCACTGCCATACATTATCCTTCATCCTTTCATGACCGCCACCCTGAATCATATGTCACAGATCGTTTTCACCTCCATCAAAATCATTACCTCCGTTCCGTGTAATTGATGTGGGATTCATTAAGGCCCTCCTTTGACGGATCGCTTTTTGTCGACATCAGCTCATTATCCAAGAAGTTGATCTAGGAACAACCCCTTCAGTACTTTGAAGCTTGCATACCTCAATGGCAAGTTTCTCACTTCCGGCGACAGGTATACATCAATGACCTTCGACCGAAATATTTTGCGTGGTGTTCGACGCCAAGTCCTTTATTCACACCACGTGAATTGTACTGCAGTACCTTGAGGGTCATTATCATTATCGGTGATTCCTCTCGCGCTTGTTAACGGTTTACCTCATTGACCGGTAATCAAGTGATGTCTTTCCATGTTCGACTTCAGAACATTTCTCACATGGATCGACTTGTACTTAGAGTGAAGATCGAACGAGTTTGAAGACCCCAGATCTAGTTTCATCCATCCGGGCTGCGATATATATTCAGGAAAGATAAAGACATTGACATGTACATCATTGCAGCAGATGATCATCCTACTCAAAGGATGATAATTTCATCAAAATTATCAGTCTACCATCAGATGATTGTCTGTTCTATGTACAGAAAAATGAATTTATAAAACTGAGCATGGGAATGCCCGCCTCAGCTAGATCATGAAAGCAATATGAAAAATAATGTATTGTATTGTATCTTACTACAGGTCTCCTCCCAGCATTGGATGAACTTCGGATCCCCCTGATAAAGCATTTCACCCGATAAATGGCCTCATACTTTAGGGGGCAACTGTTATAGATATTTTTGTGCCTTACAACATTGAGCATGAAATGTCCATAATCTAAGGGATCCAAAGTCCCTAAACATGTTGTTCCTACCCCTAGAGGAACAAGGCTAACAAACCACAGCAATTCACAGAAGTTCTCCACCAGAAACTGCTCAAAAACAAGTCAATTCAGGATCATTTCAGTGGCTCCACTAGCTGTCTGCGCTGAATGTCAAAGCCAACACTGGCTACCTGCGCTGAATGTCAAAGCCAACACTGGCTACTTGCGCTGAGCGAGAGTTGACATGTGGCAAGTTCATTCCACGAGGTGTCAAAACCCATGAAGCTTCCAAAATCTTCCTCAATGACACTTGCCTCAGGGAATTCGACTGGTGATGAGTAAGAGGTTCCAAATCTCCAAGTGGAAGCAAGAACCTCCAAGTGGAATCAAGAACTAACAAAGGGAGAGGACACTAGTCAGATCTCAAGCTGACTCATCCTCTCTCCAAACATCTATATATGGATCTCTCCTCCATGAGATCTAGAGGCTGGAATTTTGTTATTGCAAAGAATTGTTGTTGGTTTGAGATTGGAATCATTGGGTGCTTAATGCTTTGAAGGGGGTGAAGATAGGAATTCCATTTGCTGGGAAGGAGATGCTGGATTGGAGCCCTCTGGGTTGTATCTCTTCTTGAACCTTGTTATTCATCAATAAATCTATCTTGGTTTCTCCTATATACTGATGTATTTTTGATGTATGATTGCATTAGTATGTTTAGTTTATTTCTAATCCTGAACTAGTTATGAATATGAATCCATGTCTTGTGTAGTGTTCTCTTCTTGTGATCTTGCAGAAACCTCTTGAAGCTGGGCGAGCGAGAAGGCAAGTAGCTGGGAAATCACAAAGAGAAGAGAGACCGGATCGAGGGACAAACGGAAGACACCGGTTAGTCCATCTATCTCTTTTCATTCTTAATTCATAAAGGAAGAATACTAGAATAGTTGTCTCTGTTTGTTGCTAAGGCACTGTCACACCTTAGGTGGATAGGATCGTCCTGCATAGGCATTTTTCCCCACAACACATAACTTCACCTTCACATGACAAGGTGTGTGGAGTCTTCAATGGTCTTGTTGTTTGCTTGATGTTTGCATGTCCATGTTCCTCCTTTGCTTGCAATTTTACATGGTTCATGTCTTCATCCATTCATGAACAAATCTCCTTGCATGCATTCCTCATTCATCCATTTGTGAACAAATATCTTCACATGAATTCATTATTCATCTATTTGTGAGCAAATATCCTTGCATGTGCTCTCCTTATTCATCTCGTTTGTCACCGTGTCATGTCTCATCCATGTACCTGTATCTGCAATCATTCATGATGAGACGATATCAAATCCATAAATCTTCTAGTCTTCCATGATGCATTATCCTTTTCTTTTAGATGCAGGCGATCGGGAGAGAGACAAGGCTCTTCAAATAACGCAAGGTAGATTTCAAGCCAGGATGTGGGCTCTGGGCACCACTAGTGAAAATTGCGTAGAGGTCACTAGGAGACTTAGATGGGCAATCTAGATCAACAGTGATTGTATGCGGATTCTGGCTCGGCTAGAGGGAATATCTGCATAATTTTTTAGGGAAGTAATGTAAGCACCTATAATAACCAGCACAACCGATAAAGCTACATACCTGCGTGGGTGTTTTAGGTATTGGGAAATGAAATATTACCTTTATCTTGGCTGGATACATTCAAATTCCAGCAACTGAAAGTAAATGTCCCAAGACTATTCCTTCTTCCATCATCATGTGGCATTTTACTGTGCTCAAAGAGACAAGTGTCCATTTACTTCTTTCAAGAAATTTTTCTAGATTTGCCAGCCCTTCCTCGAATGAGCCCCCATATGGAGTAAAATCATCCATATAAATCTCAACATTGTCATCTACCGGATCAGAGAAAATCCCTAGAATTTCCCTTTGGAATGTTGTAGTTGCATTACAAAGACCAAATGGGAGGACCTGTATGAAAAAGTTCCCCAAGGGCACACGAAAGTGGTTTTATCCTAATCCTCGGGAGCTATCTGGATTTGGTTATACCCACTAAATCCATCCACGAAGGAGAAGAAATTCTTCCCAGCCAAAGTATCTAAGACTTGATCAATGAATGGTAACGGAAAATGGTCTTCCTGTGTTGCCTTATTTAATTCTCTGTAATCCACGTATATCCTCCATTTACCATTTTTATTGGGAACAATCACCAATGGGGAAACCCATTGGCTATCTGAAATGGGGTAAATAAATCCTACATCCAGTAGCTTTTGAGGTTCTTCCTTGACAATGTTTTTCAGAGCGGGGTTCATTCTCCTCTGGGGTTTTCTTACAGGGCAACAATCCTCTCTGATGTATATATTATGGGTACATAAATTGGCAGGAATCACTTTCATGTCTGTGTAGTCCTAGGCAATGGCTTCTTTGTGTTTTTGAAGAACATCTAGGAGTTGTTTTGTCAGGGATTCTGACAAATCTAGATTAATATTTAGGGTCTCCCTGGGCTGTATCTCCAGAGACACACTGTCATGGGACACAATTGTGGGGATTTATTCACATCCATCTGTTGTTTCAATATTTTCTTGTGTTTCACAACTTAAGATAGATTCTAGAATTTGTTGATTCACCTCGGTGAGTGTGCCAATGGATGGGATTGCATGCTTGCGCACAATGACATCCACCCTCCTAAACACCTGTGCATGCGATCAACAACACTGTTCACCCTCTCTTCTTTGTGCCAACTGCTGGGATGGGTCTATATCCTATATGGGCGTATTATTTCATCAGTCTACGCGTATTGCACCCCCTGCTGAATTTTTTCCTGTTGCGCTTCCTTCTTTACTCTTCACAGATCATGTTCTTCCCTGAGTTGTCACTTCAACTCCTACAACTCTTTCTCTGTTTCCTCCATCCTTTGTTTATCTCTTTTCCTTTGAAAAATCTATTATCACATTGCCACCTCTTAGCCTCAATCTCCAAATATTATTTCATCACATGTGGATCTGCTTTGAACTTGTAGCTTTTATCCACCTTTGCGGTGTCAACAATATTCCTCTTGGCTTTGTCACCCGTAGGTTGGCTACCCTCTGGTGCTGCTGATGGTGTTGCTCTCTATGATTCCATGGCCATTTTATCTTTCTATTCTGGTCTATGAACAACTTGATGTCTTTGTAGATAGGCAAGCTCATAGACACTCGCTCAACTGCATCTCTAGTTGTGCTCTCAACGGTGTCCTTTGACCCTTCTCCCTGGGAGGCGGTTTTACCCATGCTACTAAGAGGCAGATGAACACCTATGATACTTGGAGACATAACAACACTCATGGAGAGAAATTCGTCAACTGAAAACTAAAACAAACTTGAGGACTGACTTGCAACATACTTGTATGACTGATTGTGAACATTGCATAATTTCCACCAGGACGATGGGAGACTGAATGCTTAAACTATGCAAGGGATAGTCTGGGATGTCAGGAGGTTGACTGACTACTATAACTACGTAATGCATAGTCTAGTTTGGCCTTCTTACGAAACTGTGCAATGCACAATTTTAGTCAAGGGTGACATGCAAACTAGCAAACTGCATTGAACAACTTTTGGGGCTAGCAAGGCATTGCCTCCCATAATTGCATAATGAAAGCTTGGAGGCTAGTGTTGACTAGATTTGTGCATTTTTTGGGAGAAAGGCAAAGCCTTCATTCTCAAAAATGAAAATTTTTGGCCAAGTAAGGCAAGTTCAGGCCAAGGTAGCCCTGACCCGCTGACAGGCGACTGAAAACATGAGAAGATTAGAATGCATGGCGAGATTGAGTGTAAACAATAGTGAATGATCATGCATGTAAATAGTGAGTCCAGGTTTAAGAAAATGGGAAAACAAGAATGTGTGTGAAGCGAATTGCTTCAACAGTGAATGTTAGTGCTGAAACAATGTTATGCATGCGACAACGGTGAGATGCAATGAAAAACTGAAACAGTGCTTCTATAGGCTAACATGCATCAGAACGATAGCAGATGTTCATTGAAATCAAGAAGACAACATTTACACAAAGCGAAATACAAAAAGTAATAGAAACACAACACAAAACATGAAAAGAAGACTTACCCTGAAAAAATTGAGCTAAATGTGTCGAAGACTCCTAGATGCAATGTGGGATGTTAGAGCTACAAGATTGATGTGAGGAATGAGTCCTACAGCGTCCAAAAAATGAGTTTTGATAAGATCGATGTTATGACAGGTCTGCCACAAATCTAAGAAAAACGACACTTGGAGGGAAGTTTCTAAAATGATCTTTGCATGTAACCTCCAGCTACTAAAAATAGATCCCTAAAATTAGGGATGCCTTTTTCATGTTTCTTTTTTCTATTTCAGGGAAAATAAGCCCATGCATGCAAATAAGGAATTCTCAGTCCCGGAGGGAACCGTTAACATAAAGGCACATGCAGTAGTCTGCAAAATTGAGAAAGGGATTTGCGTAGTTTATGGGTTGAGCAGGGCTGGTTTGCCCTCAGGAATTGTGCAATTTCTAGGGTGAGCAGGTACTACCTCCCAGAGTTGCACAATTTTTGGGCTCAAGTCCAGTGTTGAGCTGGATTCCGCAATTTTCTAAGGGAGGGATGCCTGGCTAAATTGCGCAATTCTAGAGCTCAGTAGGCATCCCAACAAAGATTGCATAATTTTTGGACGGAAGGCTTGTTCCCCTCTAGAATTTTGCAATTTCGAGGGGGAGCATCTTAGCCAGAAAATTACATAAGTCCAAAATGTTAGCCTGCGGGTGGGAGACAAACAAGTTGACATGCACAGGCTAGTAAGCCGATGAAACTTAGCTGAAGCCTATGTACTGGACAATGCAAGACATGTTGCTAAGGATGGTTGGTAGGGAGGCTCCAAAACGAACCTAAGGCAAAATTTTTGAGGGTGCTTGTAGCTGCTACAACAACTGGACACTAGAAAACAAAGGGATTAGCACAAAAACAACTATCACAAAAAAAAAAAAAAAAAACTAGCTCCTATTCATGTACATTCTATAAAACCAGACAATCTAATTAAGTAACCCCATTAACACACATATATATAATGTTCAAATTCATTCATAAAAGTATAAAATCCAATCAATGAATGTTTGATGGTTTTAGTTGGTAGTTTCACAAAAGGTGTAACACTGATGCTTATATAAGATTGATATGTAATAGTATCAACAGTTAGCAATGTGTCTAAGATTATTAAATGACAAAAACTGATCGAGGTCACTAATTGGCTCATTACAAATATGTAAATACAATAAACAATTCATTAGCTTAATACATAACACTTAATACCTAATTAAAAAAAAAATCCCATTCATAGTATTTACATAATTGGTTACTAACCCATTGTGTTGAACAATATCCTACACTATAAATAAGTCTGACTTCAAAGGTAATTCATATACTCATCATATTCTCTTCCTGCTCCTCTATTGAAATTATTTTATTATTTTGGTCTTAAGCACTCAGAAATTCAGTGTCATCGATTTTTCTTTCTATGGGTTAACCTCCTCTATTCATATTATGGTGGGATTTTACAACATTGTTTGGATTTTACGAGGTTGTTCTTAGGATTAATTATAGTTGAATTTTTTTCTAAATGCATATTTTCCAATGCATGTTATTCTCATTCTAATACATGTTATTTTCATTCTATTTTCAAGATTTTTCATTTTGAAGGTATTTTGAAGATTTTGTGTTGTGAAGGCCTTTAGAGTACCAACTCGTCAAGCATCGTAAGTTGAATTTCAGCAAAATTTTCCTCCATTCCATGTATTCCATTGGGGTGTAGTTTCTTTAGATTCAGTTGTAATTTAGGGAAAATGAAAACTATTTCTCATACAGAGAAATTACTTGATCTCAATCTAGAGCATTTGACTCTCTAAAGACTCAAATGGTCATAAGCATTAGGATCTTGCTCTCGAGAATCTAACCCTTTTGGGCTTATATATTATTCAATTTTGCATAATTTGGATCTTAATAAATAGGCAGATAGAACTATTCTATCTTTAACCTAGGTCTTTCTCTATTTGTAACTATTCTAACATAGTTATGTTGTTATCTTGACTTTGAGCTCTTGCTATAGGTATTTTTCAGAAACTGTAACCTGGTAACCTACGCCTACCTCTCTAGTCAAGGAAAGGCCAAGCAATCGAAGGATCTCCTGCTACTACTCTGAGGAAGGATATATTGTTATCTTATTGTTGATGGTGCTAGAGTTGCCAACATTCAGGGGATCTGCCCAGTATGAAGTCCCACTTAGACCTCACACTGTTTGATGCAGGAGTTCTATCTGGTACGATGGACCGGTTCCCATTATCTTAAATATATACCTTAGCTCTTGCTTTTTATCATGTGAGAGTGGTATTCTTTGTCTTTAAACAATGAGGTTCACTGGCATGGTGAGTGATAGTGTTACTTGTGTCAAGGTTCTTTCATCGTAGAGGGAGAGGGTGGAAGTCAGTCTCTAGTCAAAAGGGAAGAGTCCCAACTATATCAGAGACACACAACACAATAAGACATGCGTAGATTCCGGCAGCGTAGTGAACACGGATGCGGTAGTCACAAGCACATAATGAATGGATAGCACGTACAACACCCAATAGAATAGTCCATGGGAGTACGGCAATTGTTATAACAAGTTTATGGGAATGGTTTTATTTAGTGTCCGGTGTGGTAGCCCACAAGGGAAATACGACTTTAACAAGCTATACAACACATTTTCATAAGCATATGTATTAGAACAACTAAAATAGTTCAGTTGTCTTAACACAAGTTAAAGCAACATGAATTACAAGTGTTTAAAGAATAGTCTTACAAACAATTACAATACATGTGTGAAAACATGTTGCCATGTTATCAGACTTCTGAATTAAGGGAAAGTTCCAAGACACATCAGTACACCATACATCAATAAACCCATATGTGGGGAATTGGAGCCACTGCTCGCTCCTCAAGGAAAATATTAGAGACTCTCAAGGCTATGTGGGAGGAGCCAAGGTGAGAAATCTATTGCATGTACAAATGAGGGGTATTTATAGCTAAGGGTAAAACTAGCACTTGCAGCTGTTAGACTTCCCTCATGAATATTTGACATACATGACTCCTAAACTTTAAATGACTCTTTATATTTACATGTGGGTCTCTTGGACTTCCATGTTACATTACACTGATTTACAATAGTATGGCCCACAGTAGTGTTGTGGCCGAGATGACTCGTGACACGAATTGACACAATAGTGTTGGTATGTTCATGATGGTGGTGGTGTTCATATCGAGCCGCAGGGTTGCTGAGTGATGGATATGATCTTGGTGTATCATAACTTCACCTTCACATGACAAGGTGTGTGGAGTCTTCAATGGTCTTGTTGTTTTCTTGATGTTTGCATGTCCATGTTCCTCCTTTGCTTGCAATTTTACATGGTTCATGTATTCATCCATTCATGAACAAATCTCCTTGCATGCATTCCTCATTCATCCATTTGTGAACAAATATCTTCACATGAATTCATTATTCATCTATTTGTGAACAAATATCCTTGCATGTGCTCTCCTTATTCATCTCGTTTGTCACCGTGTCATGTCTCATCCATGTACCTGTATCTGCAATCATTCATGATGAGACAATATCAAATCCATAAATCTTCTAGTCTTCCATGATGCATTATCCTTTTCTTTTAGATGCAGGTGATCGGGAGAGAGGACAAGGCTCTTCAAATAGTGCAAGGTAGATTTCAAGCCAGGATGTGGGCTCCGGGAACCACTGGTGAAAATTGCGTAGAGGTCACTAGGAGACTTAGATGGGCAATCTAGATCAACAGTGATTGTCTGTGGGATCTGGCTCGGCTAGAGGGAATATCTGCGTAATTTTTTAGGGAAGTAATGTAGGCAACAGAGGGGTTGGAAGAAAAACTAAGGAATTTCTTCGTGGAGCTAGCAACAGGCTGCAGGAGGCTTTCTTGGAAAAATTGCATAATTTTTCTGGGGATCTAGCAGCAGGTTGTGAGAGTCTGTTGGAAAAAACAACGCAATTGCTAGGAGGATGGTCCGCTGAACTTCCTTGCGCAAATTTTGAGCTGAGTGGGATGTTGGGCAGCTAGTTGACTACTCATGAAAACTACACAGTTTTCCAGATGAGCAACAGGCCAGATGAATGCCTGACTGGATGGAAAAAAATGCACAAATTTTTTAGGGATACACTGACAGACACAGGGTGCTTGAATTTGTTTTTAAATCTATTTAAATTAAATAATATTTTAATAAAATAATTTTTATTATTAATCACTTTTAAAAATTAAATTATATCCAACGGGCACAATTGACACTAGGATTTAGGTTTATTGTTTCCCTAAGAGGACCTTTCTATTGTAAGCGGTTATGTGATTCATTCAATTGGTTCAACTGATATTTTCTCAATTGGTCCCAACCTGGTGGTGGAAATGCTGCTTGGTAGGGATTTACACATTATATGTCTGGTTTACTAATTGAAATGATGTCAAAACCAAAAGTGTCTCATTTCCCTCGTAAAACACTTCATGATGCACTTAGTATCTGGTTTCCTCATAAAGCGCTCCATGATGCACTTAGCCAACTGCTCCATATAATACTTGAGTCTTAGAATCCAAGATAGGTAGCTCCATATAAATTTTCCTAACTCACAACTTCTCAAGCTAACATATTAATTTGTTTATTTCTGAATGGAAATGGGAATGTGGAAGGCATGGATATATCAGGTGTTTTTGAGCAACAAATTAATTGGTTTCTTTCTGAATGGTAGTGGGAATGTGGAGAGCATGGAGATATGATGTGTTGCTGAGCTTCAAAGGGTCATACGTCAGGAAAGACTTTGTAGATCATCTCTACCCTCATAACTACCAAATAAATCTATGTATTCCATGGTTCCCATCAGTAAGAAAAAGGGAATATATGAATACAATCATAAACCGTGCCTTTGAATGCAATATTTTCTCACCACACTATTCATCCTTTGTGTGGTGCCTCAACTAAATGTCCCAAGTGCATGGGAGGGTCATCCCTCTATTTTACGAAGTGGCTCCTATTTTATTAGGAAGCTCGTTTTCCAAGGAATTCTAACACCATAATATATTGAAGGATGGAAAGGTGCTTCGTGTCTAATCTGTCAGGTTGGACATCTGCTCGACACTAGAAGGCAAAGGGATTAGCAGGAAAACAACTATCCCAAAAGAAATAACTGATCCTATCCATGAACATTATGGAAAACCAAACAATCTAATTAAGTAACCCCATTAACACACATATATATAATGTTCAAATTCATTCATAAAACTATAAAATCCAATCAATAAAAAATGGATGGTTTTAGTTGGTAGTTACATAAAAGGTGTAACACTAAAACTTATGTAAGATTGATATGTCATAGTATTAGTAGTTGGCATTGTGTATGAGGTTATTAAATGACAAAAACTGATCACAAGGTCAATAATTGGCTCATTAAAAATTTGTAAAGAGAATGAAAAATTCATTAGCTTAATACATAGTACTTAACACCTAAGTTGAAAGAATATGTTCCCATTCATAAGATTTACATAACCAGTGACTAACCCATTGTGTTGTACTATATCCTACACCACTATAAAAAATTTTGTCTTCAAAGATAATTCATATACTCATCTTATTATCTTCCTTCTCCTTTATTGAAAGTATTTTATTATTTTGGTCTTAAGCACTTGGAACTTCCAAGTCATCAATTTTTCTTTCTATGAGTTAAACTCCTCTATTCATATTATGGTGGGATTTTACACATTGTTCTTCTTTTATGAAGTTTTTCTTAGGATTCATTATAGTTGAAACTTTTTCAAAATGCCTCTTTTGCAATGCATGTTTTTCTCATTCCAATACATGTTATTTTGATTCTATTTTCAAGATTTTCCGTTTTGAATGTATTTTGAAGATTTTGGGCTGTGAATGCCTTTAGAGTACCAACCCATTAAGCAATGTAAGTTAGATGTGAACTAAATTTGCTTCCATTCCATGTATTTCCTTGGGTTGTAGTTTCTTTAGATTCAGTTGTAATTCAGGGAAAATAAAATATATTTCTCATACAAAGGAATTACTCAATCTTGATCATGACCTCAATATAGAGCATTTGGTTCTCTAAAGACTCAAATGGTGATAATCATTAGGATATATCTCTTGAGAATCTAACACTTTTGGGTTATACATATTACTCAAGGCTGCATAATCTAGATCTCAATAAATAAGCGACTAGAACTATTCTATTTGTAACCTATGTCTTGCTCTATTTGTAACTATTCTATTCTAGTTATGTTGTTACATTGAATTCTAGGTATTTCTCTGGGTCTCCTTCAAAAAATTTAACCAGGTAACCTACACCTACCTCTCTAGTGAAGAAAAGGCCAAGCAATTGAAGGATGTCCCACTACTACTCTTGGGAAAGATTGTTACAGATCCATTTGGGAACATCACTCCCATCATTTAGATTAGTACCATTAGGGCTCATCAAATACTAATTCAGTTGCTACATGCCCTAGACAAGTCACCTCTTTGAATGCCTCCTTCCCTAAGAGTTCTTTGGCCTAAAACCCTCCAGAATTGCCTCCTTGAGGGACCAGTGCAGCCTTGGACAGGGGTAAGTGCGCTTCAGTGCAGGAAGGCCCATGTTAGGGTGCTCTGTAGAGTACTTAGGACCACTTTGACTCGCGTTGGGTGAGGTTGAGTGAAATTCACATAGGGTTCTGGGAATATTCTTATCCTCTGGAGTCATGTAGAAGATTCCCACACTTATCACCTCCTATGAGATCGAAAATGGATGAGGAATGAGTTAAGTAACCTCCTATCCTCTCATCCCTTCCTCCATGGAAACTAACTCTAAGTGTGGAAGGCCATTCAATACCCTCATTTATGACAAAACCTCCTCCATTTTCCTATAAATTGAGCACTCATCTAAGTGATCAGGGGCTAGACTTTGAGAATTTGAAGGAGATTGTTGGGTCCCTATAATACTAGTGATTACCCCATTACTATTGTAGTTATACCCCTTATTTATATTGTTGTGCCCCTATTACCCCCATATTGTTATTTCTGTGCCCCATAGAATCCCTCTATTGTTATTTTTGTGGCTTTATATTATTATTGTTAGGTCGGCTGGATTATATTGTGACTCCTTAGACTCCTATATATAGAAAGGAGGTTTTGTCATTTGTATCATCGAAGAATTGTTCATTTATGTAATGTAAAGGAGGTTGGCCCCTCGAAGAGGCTAAATTCTAAGGCGTGGATCTCTCTTTTCTATCTTTTTGTGAGCTGGTTTCATAACATTTGGTATCAGAGCTTTGGATTCTAGGGTTTCGCTACTCCAAACAGGTCATCGTGGCATTTTCGCTATACCTTTTTTTCTGTGACGTTTCAGAAGTCGCAAAAAAAACCCATTTGAGAAGAATTGGTGAGCTTTTTGCGCGATATTTTCGGAGATATGGTCTGAGGAAGTTTGTCTTTTTGCAGACTCCTGAATTACATTCAAAACAGGTGACCTGGGGAAAATCGTCATAAATTTCTCTCTGAGGATCGGATTGAAATTTCATAAAAAGGTACAGAAAGAGGACAGACTGTAGTTTCTTGTATGTGTGTTTCAGATTCAAAGGTCGAAACAGTGACTCGTGGCACGTCGTACAAGTTCGCTCTACTGAACTAGTCTATAAGCAAGTCACTGTGGGAGATTTCACATAACTCTTCCTTGGAGAATCCAATTTGGGTCAGACTTGTGGCATTGGAAAGAGGACACAGAGGGCTACTACAGATCATAAATTCAAAAGTAGATAATTGGAAAGTACAGAGATACATCAGAGGCAATATCGTGCTCCTACAAAGTGAAAAAAAGGTGTGTAGATTTTCTTAAATTTTTGCTTAAGCTTGGTTTGAAAATTTATTTTGAAGGAATTCAAAGGGCATAGTAGAGCATTATTATCGGTAACTGATGCCCCGAGGAAAGAAAATGCAAACACCTAGTAAGGAACCTGAAATCTCTAGCATGACTCATGAAGAAGAGGAAGAAATACAACATGATATATCAAAATTACAAGACCAAGTGCAACAACTGTCCCTTGCACAAAAAGGAACAGAATCTAAGATGGATGGTTTAAAGAAAGATGTAGAAGCTAAGATGGATGGTTTAAAGAAAGGTGTAGAAGCTAAGATGGATTGTTTAAAGAAAGGCGTAGAAGCTAAGATGATTGACGTGGAAGCTAAGATGGATGATTTGAAGATAGATTTGAAGATAGACATGGACGAATTGAAGATAAATATGAATAAGTTGCTACAAGAAATGGTCACTAAGGGTGAAAGAGTACTAAAGGAAACTCATGATGAGAACAAAAGAAATGTTAATCATGATTCCATAGACTCTAATGTTGGATCGAAGACTCACCATGTTCCAAAAATCGATATGAGGAAGTTTGATGGCAAGGATCCCGCCACATGGATATTACAAATGGAGCAATTCTTCGATCTCAATAATGTGCAAAACACACAAAAGGTACGTATGGCAACTTTATATTTGGAACCAAATCAGTTTGTATGGTATCAATGGCTTTGTTCTTGTAAACAGTTTATCACTTGGGCAATTTTTACGGAAGAATTGATAGCACATTATGAGGATACAAAAAGCAACACTTTTTTTAGCCAATTGATAAGTCTCAAACAAAAGGGTTCAATAATGGAGCACATTGAGGAGTTCCAAAAATTGAACATAAGGGTAAAAGATATTCCAGAGGAGCATAGGATTGATGTGTTCATAGGGTCTTTAAAGGATAATATCCAACATGATGTGCGCCTTTGGGAACCTGATTCATTAGAGAAGGCATTCATGTTAGCAAGAAAAATGGAAAGCAAAATTATGGCAACTAGGAAGCATACTATTCACAACTATAAAGATGGAAGTGTTGTTGCACATAGTCTTCCACAACCTACAAGGTTGACACCACAACAATTGGAAGAAAAAGAGCAAAAGGGTTACAATTGTGATAGCAAATACACAAAAGGTCATAAGTTTGCTGAGAAGAAATTATTCTACATAGATTGTGAAGAGGAAGAAGAAAAGGAGAAAGAAAGGTCAAAAGAAGAGGATATATTTCAGGAACAAAGCCTAGATGAAGAACAAATAAATCCGACCATATCTTGTAATGCATTGGCGGGAATTACCACTCCTCAAACCATCAAGATAGAAGGACAAATCAAGAAGAAAAAGGTAATAGTGTTGATTGATTCAGGAAGCACCCACAATTTTATTCATTGTAGGGTAGCAAAAGAATTGAATTTCTTCCTATATCCAGCACCAGAGTGTCAAGTGATGATTGCAAATGGAGGAACAATAAATTTTTCTGGAAAGTGCCATAATATCAAGCTATCCATGGGAGAATATGTATTGACTAGCCCAATGCTTTCCATTCCAATGGGAGGTGTTGATGTTGTACTAGGAGTCCAATGGCTACAATCCTTGGGTACAATAGCTTTTAATTTTCAAGAACTTTTCATGAAATTTTCTGTGGAAGGAAAGGAAGTTGAATTAAGGGGTATTGCAGGGAAACCAGGAAAGATAATCAGCTCTAATGGCATGACAAAGCTTCTAAAAAAGGAGCAAAGAGGTGTAATCGCACAATTATGTTCGCTAGATGTTTCCACATTGGAATCATCTATTTCTCCAGATCTCCAAAAAGTCCTGGACAATCATTCCAAGGTATTTGAGACTCCCAAAGGTCTCCCACCTATGCGTGATCATGATCATGCTATTCATCTGATTCCAAGAAGTGTTCCTCCAAACATCAGGCCGTACAGATATCCATATGTCCAAAAAAGCGAAATTGAACGTATGGTTGCAGAAATGCTAGAGGCTGGTATAATTCAACCAAGTCAAAGTTCTTTCTCAGCTCCAGTAGTATTGGTGCATAAGAAGGATGGATCATGGCGCATGTGTCCAGATTATAGGGAGCTCAACAAGATCACTATTAAAGATAAGTTCCCCATTCCTGTCATTGATGAATTACTGGATGAATTGCATGGATCAATTTACTTCACAAAGTTGGATCTTCGTTCGGGATATCATCAAATCAGAATGAAGATTGAAGACATTCCCAAAATGACATTTAGAACTCATGAGGGTCATTATGAATTTTTGGTCATGCCTTTTGGCCTTACCAATGCACCTTCAACATTTCAAGGTTTGATGAATTCAATTTTCAAACCATTCCTTAGAAAATTTGTGTTAGTATTTTTTGATGATATACTAATCTACAGCAAGTCTTGGAAGGATCATGTTGAACATGTTGACAAGGTGCTACAACTATTGGAGGAGAAACAATTATATGCAAAAAGATCCAAATGTTTCTTTGGAGTCCAGGAGGTGGAATATTTGGGTCATATTGTATCTCATGAAGGAGTTAAGGTAGACCCTAGCAAAATTAAAGCCATTAAGGAATGGAAAATCCCCACATCCATAAAGCATCTGCGAGGATTTCTTGGGTTGACAGGGTATTATCACAAGTTCGTTAAGGACTCAGGAAGCAACAAAGGCCTTTAAACATCTTAAAGAGGCAATGTGCCAAGCACCGGTCTTAGCTACACCGGACTTCACAAAAACCTTTATTGTGGAATGTGATGCTTCAGGAAATGGAATTGGTGCTGTTCTAATGCAAGATGAAAGACCCATTGATTTTGAAAGTCGTCCAATCAAGGGAAAGTTTTTAAGCAAAGCTATTTATGAGAAGGAAATGTTGGCAATACTCCATGCAATTAAGAAATGGCGACCCTACCTAATGGGAAGACACTTCAAGGTAAAAACGGATCATGATAGCCTTAAATACTTTTTAGAACAAAGATTATCCTCTGAAGAGCAACAAAAGTGGGTCACAAAGATGTTGGGTTATGACTTTGAAATCATCTACAAAAAAAGGAAGCAAAATGTGGTGGCAGATGCACTCTCAAGAAAGGATGAGGATATGGAAGCATTGTTGTGTGCCATTTCTATTATCAAACCACATTGGATAAACGAAGCAAAGGAGGAATGGAAGAATGACGAAGAAGTGTGGGCACTTATTCGAAAGCTACAACAAGATTCCAGTACTTCTGATACATTTAGCTGGCAAAATGATTCGTTATGGTACAAAGATCGCTTATACCTCTGTAAGAATTCCCAACTAAAACAAAAGATTCTTATGGAATTGCACACTTCTCCCTTAGGAGGGCACTCAGGATTTTTAAAAACTTACCACAGGGTTAAGAAGGAATTTTTTTGGGATGGCCTTAAATCAGATATTCAAAAGTTTGTGGCGGAATGTTTGGTTTGCCAACAAAATAAAGTTGAAACAATTAAGACACCGGGTCTATTACAACCTTTATCCATTCCAAGCCAACGTTGGGAGGAGGTTTCAATGGATTTTATCACAGGTTTACCCAAGTCTGAGGGAAAGAGTGTCATCATGGTGGTAGTTGACAGACTTACCAAGTATGCACATTTTTGTGCATTATCACATCCATTTAAAGCCAGTACAGTTTCTACTGCATTTATGGAAACAGTTCAAAAGCTACATGGAAACCCAAAGATTATTGTAAGTGACAGAGATCCCATTTTCACTGGAAATTTTTGGACAGAATTATTTTCTTGTCTTGGTACTCAATTAGCTCATAGCTCATCTTATCATCCTCAATCTGATGGGCAAACTGAGATAGTAAACAAATGTTTGGAAGGATATCTTCATTGCTTTGTATCTGATAAACAGACACAATGGGTCAAATGGTTGCCTCTGGCTGAATGGTGGTATAACACTTCCTTCCATACAGCAACAAAAATGACCCCATTTATGGCACTTTATGGGTACCAACCACCATCAATCACATCATATTTAAGAGAAAATTCTAAGGTTCAGGCAGTGGAACATCACATCGAACATCAACAACAAGTCCTTCAACTCTTAAAGGATAACCTCGTGTTGGCACAAAATAGAATGAAACGACAGGCAGATCAACATCGCAGTGAAAGAAGTTTTCATGTAGGTGATTGGGTATTCCTACGGCTACAACCATATAAGCAAATGTCCCTAAAGCAAGCTAAGAAGGATAATAAATTATCACCAAAGTATTATGGTCCGTACAAGGTGTTGGAAAAGATTGGTACTATGGCATACAAATTGGAGCTTCTTGCAGCTTCTCGATTGCACCCAGTTTTCCATGTTTCATGTTTAAAGAAGGTTATAGGCGAAAAGCTCCCAGTTCAAACAATATTGCCAGAACTTGACGAGGAAGGAAAAATTATATTGGAACCGGAAGCAGTCACAGAAACAAGAACTCGACAGCTACGAAATCGATCAATTTCAGAGTATCTTATCAAGTGGAAGAACTTATCCGCTGAAGATTCCACATGGGAGGATGAGAATTTTATGCAGAAGCATCCAGAACTGCTCAGGACAACACTTTTTTGAAGGAGAGGGGCATGTTGGGTCCCTATAATACTAGTGATTACCCCATTACTATTGTAGTTATACCCCTTATTTATATTGTTGTGCCCCTATTACCCCCATATTGTTATTTCTGTGCCCCATAGAATCCCTCTATTGTTATTTTTGTGGCTTTATATTATTATTGTTAGGTCGGTTGGATTATATTGTGACTCCTTAGACTCCTATATATAGAAAGGAGGTTTTGTCATTTGTATCATCGAAGAATTGTTCATTTATGTAATGTAAAGGAGGTTGGCCCCTCGAAGAGGCTGAATTCTAAGGCGTGGATCTCTCTTTTCTATCTTTTTGTGAGCTGGTTTCATAACAGAGATACTATTGGAGTGAGAATTGAGTTTGTAAGTGAGTAGTGTTATGTTGCCGGAGTGTTGTGCTATTGATGTGATGTTGGTTGGAACCCAAGCTGGAAGAGTGGCAATGGATCAGACTTCATGGTTGTAGTTCTTCCTTCTATCTAATAAAGCAGTTTACACCTTTTTTCATATGCTTATCTTGATATATGGTGTTTATATGTGTGAATGTATCTTATTCCATTTACTTGTATTTGATAGATCTCTTGCCTTGATTGGTTCTTTGTCTTCTGTTTATGATTGCAGATACTTTTTCAACATGTTAAGTTCGAGAAGGAGTGACGAGGGTCAAACAAAGGAGATAAAAGGAAAGTGAAAGAACAAGTAGGTCATTTGATTCCCTTTGTCTTATTTATCGTTTATAAAAAAAGGATAACCATTTTAAATATGTTGTTCTAGGTATAGCTACCTACCTAGGGAATTAGTAATTATCCATAGATACCAAATTCCTCATAACAAATTGGCGACTCCATTGGGGATCGATCATCATTCTGGGTCGTTTACCTTCATCCTAGTACCCTCTAGTAGACTCTAGTTGCTCCCATTGAGTTTATTTCGGCCTTTTGAAGTGTTTTTTGGTGAAATTTGTGCTTGTAATCCCCTAGGATGGCCTCTCTGTCACCAGCGCAGGCTTGGTCTAGAGACAGAGTGTTGCAGAGCACCCTTGGCTTGAGTATAGTGCTCTGAAGTGCATTGTCCCGGATTTAAGGCTACGCTGATCCCTCTTAGGAAAAAAATCCCTCCTCTGAGTTGATTTTTTGCCAAATTTCCTTTTGTTTCTACTTGTTGAAAGGTCAATGATGCTTGTGTCTCTGAAATCAATTTGTGTTTCCTTTGTCATCCCTACTTTGTCTTTGATTGTTTAGTGTTTCTTAAATGTTTTCTTTATCACTATCAATTCATTGTCAAAGTTAGATTATAGTCGATTGATCTTTGTTCAAAAGAAAGTGTCGTAAAAGTATTCATTTCTTTTGAAACGAAACTGTCGTAAGGTCTTCATTCTTGAAAAAATATTAGTTGATTGTATGTGCATTATTTTCGTTTTGTTCGGTACAACATTAAGGGAATTGAAAAGAAAAACATGCATCGTGCATTGAAATATTTGTGTGTTCCCATAGGAATAGTTTAGGGAGATTACATTAGATTGTGCTCATTGCTCTTTGATTAAAATAAATCTGATTGCTCTATCCCTATTAGCTAAGGTTTTCATTGTTCAAATTGAATGAAAGGAATGTTATCATAATAGTTTCATTCTAGGAATTGCAAACATACATCATGCGGTGAACCTTGAAAGGAAAATTCTAAAGAAGTTCAACTTAAAATTCATCTGAGTTAACCTAATGGAGCATTGTAACTTAACGCATAACATTTAAAGGTTCTAGGCTAGAGACATGTTCCAGCGTCGTAGAACATAGCAGCGATTTCTAACTTTTCTATGATACCTCCCAAGTGTGATACCTCATTCCACATACGTGAGCATGTCGTAGCTCATCCACATACCTTAGGGTATATAGGGCAGTGTTACAATACGTAAAGTATATGGGAATGCTCTCCCTATGTGGTTTCACATTAGACAATTCTAATATGGATTGGGCCTCCACGTACTTTCGGGTATATATGGGAGGACAACACTAGGTTGTTATCCATCCTTAGGTAACCGATTCGGCTACCTTGTAAACTATGATACACTGAACACAACATTCAGGGAGATTGCCTGCTCGTACTTCTCTATTCGCTAGGAGGTATTCTGTAGTTCACAGTTACTTGCTAATCGTTTTGCCTAGATCATCCCTCTTTTGTTTTGTTTTTTTATTTTGATTAAAATAAATCTAATTGACCACTGATAACATCCTCCATGCTCATTCCTTATTTTATCTTAGTTTGATACAGGTGGCAAAAAATCTGGAGTCCACAGATCAAGGAATTCCTTCTGATGGGAATCCTAGTCCTTTTCCTCCTTTTGGAAATATTGGCACTCCTTATATGGCTACATTGTCCCTTCCGGGACTTACCATTGGTTTGCCAGTATGGTTGTTTTCAACCTGCTTAGTTCAAAATGACGTGATTTCTCCGCATTTGAGTACTCCTCCAACTGGACAAAATCAACCTCTAGTTGATGCTAAAGCTGATCCTTTGCCTTCTTCCTCGATTGTTTTTTCCTCCCCTTCTTCCTCTTTGCTTGATGAAAGTATTGGTACTAGTAACCAGGTGGCTAAGAAGAAGAAGAAGAAGAAGAAAATTTAGTGGGGGGGCAACCAAGCAACCATTGCCTTGAATGCAACTTCTGATGAGAAACCATCCGATAAGCCTCACAAAGTTTGATATCCATGCAAACTTTGTACGAGAGACCATCTTCTTTGAAATTGTCCTAATATTCCTCAAATCTTAGAAGAATGGTCTTCTCGTTCACATCATCCTGTGTCATCAACTACTCAAGATCATGCTGGTGACACACCATCAACTAGTGGTAGTAAAGTTCATGGAAAGAAGGGAAAAGTTAAGTTTCCTTGTAGCTTATGTGAAGCGAATCACCCCATTCACCTTTGTCCCTATCTAGATGAAGCCAAAAAAATGTTGGATAACCATCTTACTTCTCCACGTTGAAAATGGCAATAAGAAATGCTAAAAATAGCGCTGCTATAAATAGCAGTTCGAGTACCAGTGTTGGACTTAGCAACAAGGAATGAAAAATGGAAGTGCTAAAAATAACATTGCTATAAATAAAATTTCAAGATGGATTCTAATTTTAGTCAGTCCTTGAACTAAAATTGAGAAGTAAAATTCGAATTTGATCTTAGTAGTTGCTTGTAAAATAATTAATTAATTCACCATGTGTTAATTAGTTATGGAAAATCAAACATGAAGTCTATGTGAGGACATGCAACAATTTCTCCATTGATGGAGGAATGTATCCATCAGTTAAAGAGATAAGGATGAGTTGTAATATTGAGTTGTAATTAGTTGGCTCAGTTAATTGAGTCAAGTCCAGTTAGATTAATTCAAACATTTTGTTGAATTAATCGTGAGGTTAGTTAGTTAATGCTTGCATGCATGTAACTGTTGCTCTCTAGATAACTGAATATTCTCTCATAAATAACTCATACATGTCAGTTCAGACAGAGACCCAGTTGAGATCAAAGGAAGGGACAATGCACTATCAGTTGGAGGAATTTTAGTATAAAGGAAACTCATCCATGCATAAGGAATTATCTTCTTCAGGTTTGTGCAGTTATTTCTGAGCCAAGTGAGTAGTGTGAGGTGGGAATTCACACTTGTGGAAGCACTGGACCCCAGAAAAAACTGCACAAGGAAATAAGAGGCTTGGAGGTTAGACGAGAAGGTTTGTGAGAAGCCTTTGACTATCTATGAGCAACAGAGGGATTACAGAGAGAGCAGGATAGCTTGTGAGCTAATTCTTTTTGTAATCCAAACTATATTTCCACTTGTATGATAATATAGAGTTTGGGTTTTAGGTTGAGGCTTTCCCTGTGTTATTTCTTCTATGTTATGTGTGATTAATTTCTCCTTATCAGTTATATGTGTTCTATTGATCTTACTCATATTCGATTAAGCTTCTACACTCCGCAATGACTTCAATGTGGTTACAAGAGACTCTCCCCTAATCCTTCACTAGTTGATAAAGTGAATAACCTAAATCAATCGTTGGTCGAACCCAATATCTCTAAATGTGAATCCCATGAATCTATACCTGACCAATCACAGGTCCAGGAAACAGTTGACCCGATTTCACCTTTAGTTAATCGTACCTTTCACATAGAGAGTGAGTATGATACCACTCAAGTTCTTTTCGTTTCTTCAGATTCCAATGAGATTGGGGGAAACCCTCCCATTTCATCAACATAGGAGGAAAATCTTCATGTTCTTGTAACTCAAGGGGATAATAATCCCATTCCTATGGTACCCCCTCCAAGTAGTCTAGTCACTTCCCTTGATTGGAATCGACTAGTAGGATGTCGTCTTCCTTCTTATGTGCCTTTCCAGATCATATTATAGGTTTTTAATATGTTTGTACCTGGCACTATTATAGATGAAGGTGCATTTGTGAGTAACCTTTCCTCCACTGGTTGGCAATCGCTTGGTTCACCGCCACGTGTGCCTATTACCTAGAATCTATTGGCTTTTAACAGAGGAACCAGTCAACCATTAGGGATCCTTCCTCAGTTGCCTATTACTTTGGGAGGAAAAATTGTTTATCTCAATGTGATGGTAGTCCCAGGCCCTTTAGATTATAATTTACTTCTCGGGCGTGACTATGTTTATGACATGGGAGCTATTGTTTCTACACTCTTTCAAGTGATGTGTTTCCCGCATGAAGGCAGAATTGTCACCATTAACGAACTCTCATTTCCCAGTCCAAATATGGTTTCCAATCAACCATCTTCCCTAAATGGTCCTTTTGTACCAATGGTATCTTCCCCACCATGGGTTAATTATGTGTCAACCTGTTCCATGCCTACATCAACAGACAATTAATTCTGTGATGTTGTACATTATATATTGGGGGATTGGAACTAGATCTATCCTTCCAAAGCATTGTTCTCCCTTCTGATGAAAACCTCTCGGAAGTCATGACCTCTTATGGGTTGTGATCAAGGAATATGAGGATAGTTCTTTTACTCTGTCAACCTCATTAAAAAATGAAACAGGTTCCAGGAGGATAGTTCCTTGTCTTGTGTCAACCTCGTTAAAAAATGAAACAAGCAATATGAAGATAGTTCCTTTTCTTGTGTTAAACTCATTAAAAAATGAAACAAGGAATACGAGCAGAGTTCCTTGTCTTGTGTCAAGCTCATTAAAAAATGAAACAAGGAATATGAGTATAGTTCCATGTCTTGTGTCAAGCTCGTTAAAAAATGAAACAAGGAATCTGAGTAGAGTTCCTTGTCTTGTGTCAAGCTCGTTAAAAAATGAAACAAGGAATCAGAGCATAGTTCCTTGTCTTGTGTCAATCTCTTTAAAAAATGAAACAAGGTCCCCTGGAGAAAAGTTCCAATATGAGTCCTTGATTAGGTCTCATAAAATCCTAGTCGAGTCTTTCACTTGATCTCGTAAATGAACCTTCATTCCATCCACCTGATAGCCACAGGTAATCTACTTAGGTGAATGTAATGAAGCGTGGGGGGCATGCACCTAGTCTCGAGTCATCATGTTGGGGGCATGTAAGCTGAATACAAGCATAGTTTTTCATTTCAATCTTGTGTAAAAATGAAACTGAATCCAATCATAGTTTTTCATTTCAGGCTTGTGTAAAAATGAAACTGAATCCAAGCGTAGTTTTTTATTTCAATCTTGTGTAAACTTGAAACTGAATCCAAGAATAATTTTTCGTTTCAAGCTTGTGTAAACATGAAATTGAATCCAAGCATAATTTTTCTTATAGTTCCCTATGGTTGAAGCTTGTGTAAAAATGAACCCATCTCCATTTTAACTCTCGTGATTGCCATTATATCAGCTTATTCCATCAGATGAGCCTTGGTTTTTCTCCTTCCATCATCACTATCTTCTTGGTCGATCATACGCTTTCACTTGGTTTTTTTACCTTTTTTGAGGAATATTTGCAACAAGTGGTCTTATTAGCCAGCCTCTTCACAGAAATCAACATGTTTTGAGAAGTTCCAACATCACTTGAACCAGTTTCTATCCTAGACACCACTCATTCCTCAAAGTGGGGTCCTCTTTAAGCTCTTTTTAGACTCTCGAAATATGAAAAGACTGCCAAGAACTTGTCCTTTACAGCTAATTAACGGATTGGAAATGACATCTACTCAGTATAAGTTTAACCCTTTTCTGGACTGAGATAGATTATTTACGAAAAAGGAATACGTTGATTGAACATGGTCAATAGGTTCTCTCTCATATTATTTTACACTTTTTTGGACTTGAGAGACAAATCTACAAAAAATAACTTGTGGAGTTTTCTTTTTGTCCCTTTTCAAACTTTATAAGCCTAAAAAGGACCGAGTTATCTTTTTCGTTAAACTTGTTAAAACATCAAATAACAACAAACTTGCCCATCATGACAAGACCGATTTTCTCCTCGCTAAGCTCATTAAAACATCACATAGCGATGGATTCACCCGAAGGGTGGAATTATACAACAAGCATATGTTATCCTCCTAAAGCTTGATAAAAAATAAAAAGGTATTGGTTAGCAATGACTGGGGAAAATGGGAAAAGGGGTAAACCACTTTATGGCAGCAGGTCGCTCTTGAACATGACACTTTCACTTCATCATTGTGACTATTTGGGTTGGGTTATTTGCTTGAAATTCATCATACCTTGGTCTATCATAAAATGCATTACTTTTTTTCTGGGTCAATGCTTCCACTCCATTCGGTGTCACTAACATGTTCAAGAGAAGTCACTAGGTTAAAATTCATCCTTTGCAATACCATAAACCTTCATTTTCATGACCGCCATTCCTGAACCTTGTGTCGTCAGTCAGGTTCCATCTCCAAAATCATTACACTCGTTTCATGTTGTTGATTTGGGATACATCAAGGCCCACCTGCGATGAGTCGCTTCTTGTTGACATCAACACATTATCCAAGAAGTTGACTTAGAAACACCCCTTCAGTACCTTGACACTTGCATACATCAATGGCAGGTTTCTCACTTTTGGTGATAGGTTGACATCACTTGCCTTCAACCGAAAGACTTTGTATGGTGTTCAACATCAAAGCATCCATTCACACCATGCAAAATGTATTGTTGTACCTTGAGGATCATTATCATTATCGGTGATTTCTCTCGTGTCTGTTAATGGCTTACATCATTGGCTGGTAATTAGATAGTGGCTTCCCTTGTTTGACTTTAGATCACATATTCGCATGGGTTGACTCGCACTTGAGTGAAAGATTGAACAACATAGAAGACCCCAGAACCGGTTTCATCCATCTGGGTTGCAATTTCAGGAAATGTACCAAATCATCCATACAATGGTTTTACATTGATAGTCATTATGATCATGGGTCTATATCTGTAGATGACTATCTATGTACTTGTAATGAAAGTTTATATGTTGAGCATGGGTATTCCTTCCCTTAGCGATTCATGATAAAAAATAAAAATATCACGATATTATGTATTGTAATCGATGCATGTCACCAACCACTTCAGAACCTCCTCATCACATCGTAAAGCATATCATCCGATATTATTATTTTCAACTGCATGATTTAGGGGGAAGTTGTTATAGATCCATTTGGGCACATCACTGCCATTATTTAGATCAGTACCATTAGGGATCATCAAACCCTAATTCAGTTGCCACATGCCCTAGACAATTCACCTCTTTGAATGCCTCCTTCCCTGAGAGTTCTTTAGCCTAAAACCCTCTAGAATTGCCTCCTTGAGGGACCAGCACAGCCTTGAACAGGGGTAAGTGCACTTTGCTGTAGGTAGTCCCATGTTAGGGTGCTCTACAGAGCACCTAGTCCCACTTGGACTCGTGATGTGTGAGATTGAGAGAAATTCACATAGGGTTCTGAGAATATTCTTAACCTCTGGAGTCATCTAGAAGATTCCCACACTAATCACCTCCTATGAGCTCGAAAATGGATGAGGAATGAGTTAAGTAACCTCCTATCCTCTCATCCATTCCTCCATGGAAACTAACTCTAAGTATGGAAGGCCATTTAATACCCTCATTTATGACAAAACCTCCTCCATTTGCCTATAAATTGAGCACTTATCTAAGTGATTAGGGACTGGACATTGAGAATTTGTAAGGAGATATTGTTGGAGTGATAATTGATTTTGTAAGTGAGTAGTGTTATGCCACCAGAGTGCTATGCTATTGATGTGATATTGGTTCGAACCCAAGCTGGAAGAGTGACAATGGATCAGACTGCATGGTTGTAATTCTTCCTTCAATCTAATAAAGAAATTTACACCTTTTTCCATATGTTTATCTTGATATATGATTTTTATATGTGTGAATTTATCTGATTCCATTTACGTGTATTGGATAGATCTCTGGCTATGATTGGTTCTCTATCTTCTGTTTATGCTTGTAGGTACTTTTTGAGCGAGTCATGTTCAAGAAGGAGTGACGAGAGTCAAACAAAAGAGAAAAAAGGAAAGTGAAAGAACAAGTAGGTCATTTGATTCCCTTTGTATTATTTATCGTTTATAGAAAAAGGAGAAGCGCTTTAAATTTGTTGTTCTAGGTATAGCTACCTATGTAGGGAATTAATATTTATCCGTAGATACCAAATTCCTCATAACAAGGATATACCACTATCTTAAATAGGTATTTCTCGATAGAATATCATGAAAATAATAGAGGAAGGATATCCAATAGAAAGTGGATCTCCCTGCTAAATGCACCTATTTCCAACTTATTACAGGATTGTTACATAAACAACACAAAACAATTCCATAGTTGATTACTAGTTTAAGGAAATAACAAATAATCACCCCATCCCTAGTTGTAAGGTAAGGATCACCCACCATTCCCTTCGTGGAATAAATGAAAGGAATACCTACTTGTAAGGGAATTGATAGGCCATGGTTTGATTTGTTTAAGGAAATAACAAATAATCACCCCATCCCTAGTTGGAAGGTAAGGATCACCCACCATTCCCTTCGTGGAATAAATGAAAGGAATACCTACTTGTAAGGGAATTGATAGGCCAGGGTTTGATTTGTTTCAACCCTGGAAAATAAATAGGGCAAGGCATTTATATAGTAGATATGGTTTCATATTTCTAAAAATAAGTGAATAAACCTCTACAAAGCTCTACCATTGCCTATAAGAAGAACACGAAAATCAACAAAGAATACTAACCTTGCTTCTTAACCATATTTATTTTACTGTTGAAACTCTGGAAATTGATTCTTGTAAAAGCGCTGGAAATTCCTCATTCTCTGTTGTAAAAGTACCAGAAACCCTACTCTATCTCTTGTATATGAAATTCCAACTCATCAGAAAAACAAACAGATAAAAAGGAATAGGAATGCATTTAAAAATAATTGAAGAAAATATTGACATAGATACCAGCTCACTCTAAAAGCATTATTTGTTGATCAAGTTGGCCCTTCAATTACCATTGCATATTCTCCTCAGCCATGAATTTCTTTCTCAATTAACACAAATCCACAGACACATAACAAAAAAAATTTCACACACATAACAAATTTCCACAACAAAACACATTGCAAGAATACAACAACACTACATAGTACATTCATGCATAAAACACTACATTTATGGAGTGATCCATAAGACAGACAACTTTACATCAAAGTGCTTGAGAGAGAAAGAAAGAGCTAGGGGAGTCCATTCTTAACCTGTTGAGTGAAAAGAGAAACCAAATTTATGAGTGTACTCAAAATTCCCTATGGAATGAATTAGAAAGACAAATAAATTAAAGGAGCATAAAATTACCTCGATCGCGTGTTGACTTTCCTTCTCATGTGAATTTTCTCCTCCGCTACAAAGCCTCCTAAATCACCAATTACCATCATTCTTCATTCATGAAGTGCGACTATATAATCACTTAATATTTCTTAAAAAGGAAGGTCGATTTTGGTTTTAATTTTATTTTTGGACCGTTGTGTTCAAATTCATAAAAAAATCTTTTAATAACCATTTCTTAAACCAATATTTTAATTACCATTCAAATTGAGTTTTCATGTGATTTCATCTTATTTAAATGATATTTTTGAAAATTATGCTTTCATGTGTTTTCAATTTTTTTTTTATTGCTTAAAAATGAAAAGAATTTGTTACCGGTTTCTCTTACATTAAATTTCTTGCGCTCTTATTACTCGTTTCTCTTACATTCATTACTAGTTACTCTTACTAGTTTTGTTTCTAGTTACTAGCTTCTCTTACAAGAAATATTGCTCACACTTTTATTTCCCAATCATAATACATGAACGCGTTCACTTCAACATAATACATGGAAATCAATTACCAAATTCCAACAAATTCAAACACCCTCTCTGCTAAAAATAGTCCATGATCTTTTATTATTGAGAATGTTAGGTCACACGTTCAAATCCAAAGTACGGAGTCTAGAGCTGTGTGAATTAATTTGTGTTTCCATTACGTAAGTCTAAGAAATAAGTTTTCCAAATAATATTTTAGTGGTTTAACGAGGATTTTTTTTTAAATTTAATTTAATTTAATTTTTGTCAATATTGTTTGAACTAGAATCTTGTCACCTATAACCTTCTTTAAGCATGAAACATGGAAAACTAGGTGCACTCAGGAAGCCACGGGAAGCTCCAATTTTTATGCCGTAGTACCTATCTTTTGCAACACCTTGTACGGACCATAATACTTCGGTGATAATTTATTATCCTTCTTAGCTTGCTTTAGGGACATTTGTTTATATGGTTGTAGCCGTAGCAATACCCAATCACATACATCAAAACTTCTTTTGCTGTGATGTTGATCTTCCTGTTGTTTCATTCTATTCTGCACCAAGGTGAGGTTATCATTTAATAGTTGGAGAACTTGTTGCTGATGCTCGATGTGATCTTGAACTGCTGGAACCTTAGAATTTTTTCTTAAATATGATGTGATGGATGGTGGATGATATCCATAAAGTGCCATAAATGTTGTCATTTTTGTTGCAGTATGGAAGGAAGTGTTATACCACCATTCAGCTAAAGGCAACCATTTGACCCTTTCTGTATGTTTATCAGATACAAAGCAATGAAGATGTCCTTCCAAACATTTGTTTACTATCTCAGTTTGCCCATCAGATTGAGGATGATAAGATGAGCTATGAGCTAACTAAGTACCAAGACAAGAAAATAATTATGTCGCAGATATATGAGGCAGTGATATAGTTACTAGTTTCTCTTACATTTCATTTTTGGTTTTTGATTAAATATTTATGATATTCAATAAGCCTTGCCATTACTTTGGTCCAGTAAGGGTCCTTATTGCACTAACCAAATATCAGTTAGTAGATGATACATTTAATTCCAAATAAAGGAATTTATACTTCCACGTTTGGCATGCACCATAGAAGTTGTCATGATGAAGGCTACTAGGTCATTAACCATATCATTTCATTACAGATGTTATCACCTAGAACTGCAGTCACATGTATATAAGTCGAGTCCAAAGTTTCATTGTTAAAGATGGATGTCAAATGGTTGTTATCCTATGTTTACCACTTAGGGGTCATGTTTTTCAATGATATTGATGAGAATCATTTTCAAAACCGTTAGTCATCCTCCATCATGATTGATTAAGACATGTCTTATCTCGTATATGTCATTTGTCCTTTTCGCATTTTCGCAGCGCAGTTTGATTAGTTGATTTTGAAGCGCAATGATGTTTTAGCCTTTTCGTAGCGCCAGCCATTTCGCAGCACATGTCGCTAAGTTATAACTTTCTGCGCTATGAAATCGCGGATTCGGGGATTTTGCAGCGCAGATCCTTAAAATGTCATGTCCGGGGATGAGTCATTGTGTCCGGTCGGTTGTTGTCAGTTGGTGTACCTTCCAAGCACTTACGAGCCATCATTCCACCAATAGGTTCATAGTCATGCACATTAAGTTCATTCAAATGTTTTTGTCATGCATAGTTGTGTCATGATGTTATGTTAATATTACATGAAGTGGTCAGCTTATATGTTAATACATTTGAATTGGAATGAACCCGAGTTTCTTCTTCAAGAGAGCCGCATTGCAAGCGAGCCTGCGTTCCAAAATTTGAATTTGCTTTTCGAGTTAAGGCTGCCAGTGTGTCTCTGTGCAAAAGATTTCAAAGCGTAATGGAGAACAAGGAGCATCGGTCTGGAAGGTGTCAAAGGGCAGAGCCTGAAGGATTGGACCTGGCATTGAGGGATGAAGGTGTTAAAAAGGCCTTCAAAGACGCTGGTTGCTGGAGTTTCTGTGAAAAGCTGAAGGGAGGCCACACTCAAGTAACAAAAGAGTTTGCCTTGAATTTTACAGGCTTAAATTCCAAGGTATCTATGTTATAATTCCCAGTATCTCCAGAAGCTATTGCTAGTGTAACTGAGATTCCCAGAGGGGGGCAGGAGTGGTTTAAAAATTTCAAATTTGATATGAGCCCCTGTAAAGAATTCTTGAAGGAAGCCTATGTGAATGAAGTATTAACCAAAACAGTGGAGGCAGTCAAACATAAAGACAAGAAGAGAAAAGTTATCATTACCCAAGGAGGAAACGTGATAGCAATAAAGAATCAAGTGGGAGCAGCCAAAGAGGAAATTGTCAAAGCAAAAAATGTGATTAAGGAGCGTGCAGTTAGGTATGCCAACTATAGAAGAGCTGTGTTAAAGGGTAGCAGAAGCCTAGTGAGTCATGTAGATTCAGTGGCTGATGTATATACATGGACGGTTCCAGCCCTCAAACAAGCTAAACATATCAGGAAAATGAACATGACCCTGAGAGCTAAAAACAAAGCTTTGAAGAAGGAGACTGCAAATTTGAAGACACAACTAGGTCAACTAGCTCACTGATTTGAGGAAAAGGTGATATTCTTAGTTTTGGTCAATTTTGTTTAAGTTCCACTATTTTGAGGTCACCTAAGTCTTTGACACCTGTAGAAGAAGTTTGAAGAGTCATAAGTTCAAACAAAAGACGCTTTAGTGCAAATGTACTTTGTTTTAGCAAAAACAGCAGTTTCGTAGCGCGCTACGAAACTGCTGTAGGTGCTGTTTTATAAGAAAAACAAAGAGTTTAATGATGAGGTCAGCAAATTTTTGAGGGAAATGCCTCAAGAACATAAGGGAGACCATAAAAGACTCTCTTAGCTATTCAGAGAATGACAGGTGTGCATTTTGGAAAAGGTGAAATATTTTGTTTTTTTTTTTTTGCTAAAGCTTCGTTAAAGGTACTTTATGACCGAATTGTTAGGGTTCTGGTTAAGGTTACCAGAGATTTTGGTTTGTACACCTGTTCAGTCCACAAGGTTTCCGGCTCATTGGGGAATATGGTGATATTCGTTGTTTTTGAAGAATTAAAGAGCTGGGAACATGTTCTTTAAGTAGTGAAGAATGATGGGAGACAAGGACCGGGAAAACAGGGCACTTATCTTGATTGATTAATGAGCCATCTACGCAGCCAGTATCCAAAGCCAGCTTGTTCAGTGTATTCTCCTCCAAGATATCTCGACCAAAATAGAAAGAAGACATGTGTCAAGAGTCAGGAAGGAATCATGCTACGAGGAGGACAGATTTTGAGTTTTGAATAAATTAGGACCCTTTGTAATTACAGTTCAGCAATTATGTAATTAATGAATTAGTTACACAGTAGATAGGGATAGTTAATAGCAGCCTTCGATGCTCCCCTCATGCTGGAGGAGGAAGCTCGAGGTGGTTAAGCATGTATTCCTATATATGGATCAGACTTGGATGTAATTGGGGTTGGATGTTTTGATAGAGAACAAGTCTATTTTGGTTTATGCAAAGCAGATTTCAGTAATGCAAATGACTGTTGTTTTTTCCTCAGGATTCTCAATAGATCTTATTGTTCAAATGTATGGTGGTTTATTCTCTTAGTGTTCTTTTACAGTCTTGTCATTGCATAATCACTCAGAACTCATGTATCATGCTCTGACTTCCTGTATGTTTTGGCAAACTGTGTTTCATGTAAGTTGTTTTTGAACATTAGATGTAAAGAGCCCTGATTTCTATGAAAAGATGGTGTTTTTGTTTGCTAAGATGTGTGAGACTCCATAAGCCCAATGGGAATTAATTTGATATTTGTCCAGCCAGCATATTTTCTTCATGTGTCTTATAAGAGTTAGACATCTTTCCTTGTCATTAATCAATATTCATAATCTGTGAGAGAGCCCTCTCAGACTAAGGAGGCTAAGCCTTAGTCCAAAGCTTGGTTTGAAACAGTTACACATAATCTAGCTGATTGGCAGCCTTCAGTGTGTGATTTTGTGATAACAACAAAAATGGAAAATTGGCTCATGGGACTTTCACATGTGGTATTTATTTTGTATAAATTTAAAAAAAAAATCAAATAATTTCTAATTTTATGTAATTCATTTGTTTTAAATAGAATATTTGAAAATCAAAAATCAAAATTCTTAATATATAATATTTTTTTATTTAATGCAATGTTGTATATTAATTTATTTATAATAAATATAAATTTATAAAGTATTCAATTAGGTACCTAACACATAAATTTATAACCTATTCAATTAGATATTTGATAAATATAAATCTATAACATATTCAATTAAATATTTAATAAATATAAATTTATAACTATTCAATTTGCTTAATAAACTGAAAAGCATTCGTTCAAGTTTGTAGATATAATAAGCCTTCATTAAATGCTTACTAGTAATGTATTTAAAATTAAAAATAATTTGTGGTGAGGCGATGAAGGTGATGAGGCGGTGTTGAAACTACTCGGTTACAAAATTCGGTTGGGTGTTCTCCCGCTTTCAATATTGTGTTCAAAAGTACACAAAATCATATATTGGAGGATAGGGGTTCTTTAAACATGAATTTAAAGGCAGGATGGGGTCATCCCTCCTTCTGGAATGCTCTTGCTAGTAGGTATTTTCAAGGGGAAGGAAAATTTGGTACAAAAGGAGGATCCTTAGGTTACTCTCAAATACCTATTTTGGGAGATAAAAATGGGGCTACAACGTTAATGTATGCCTAAGGCCCCTCAAAACCCTAGATTTATCGTTCCTGCAAGATGTCTAGAAGACAATAGGAAGCACATGAGGGGTCATGCTTTTTTATGTAAGTTTATAGGAATTTCACTGACAAAGAAGGAATTGGAGCGTTGGATACAGTAGAATTGGTAACTAAAGGGAGAGATGGATTTGAGACTGGGTCCAAAGGGTTTCTTCATAGTCATATTTTCTAACCTTGAAGATAAAACTAGGATCTTTGAATGGGGACCATATTTCCTTAATAGTGTGGGTCTCTACATTAGGCACTGGGAAGCTTATTTCAACCTGGATAAGGAGGAATTCACAGAAGCACCGATATGGTTAAGATTGTACTCTTTACCAGTAGATTTATAGATACTAGAAATTATATAAGGTATAGAAAAAGCATTAGGACGTTTTTTCAAAGTCTCAGAGGTCACAAAAGAGGGAAAAACATGTCATATTCTTAGTTATGTGTCTATATGAATATATCACAACCATTACCAAATTCTATAGACTTGGACTATCAGGGAGAGATCTGGAAACAACCTCTGGATTATGAGCACCTCCCGTTTAGATGTAGGCTCTCTCACGAGCATGGCCACTTGATAAGATAATATCCACTGAGAAGGAAGGAACAAGGTTTTGGAGGTCGGATGGAAAATGATGGTTTCACCAAGGTCATTACACGGAGATGAAATCACAGAAACCCAACCTCTTATAAAACAAAGGGGTTGGAGGAGAAGAATTCATTTTTCACATAGTAGGCTATGGAAGAAGACTCTTAGAACCTAAAATCCATCCATATGGATATTATTCCCACAAAAAGAAATCTGGACAAAAGTGTGTTAAAATGTAAGTTGGAAGTGGAGAAAGATATACAAGCTAGTTTTGAATTTTATGTAGTGTCAGGTTTTGAGGAAGTATCTCCTTTACTAAAGAAAAATTCATCAGACCCCTCAGATGAAGAGTGGGTATTAGTCACACTGGTGAATTATTGGCTGCAATAATATAAGGGGGACTTGTCCAAAGAGGAAAGAGAGATCTATTGAAGTACTTATCTTAGGTGGATAACAAAGTGAGGAAACTCAATAATGGACCCAATAGATCAGTCATTCCAAGCTTTTAAGGACAAGTGGAAAGACATTCTATTGAAAGACCTTATTAAAGAACCTAAGATGAACACAAATAAATCGAACAAGGAAGTGAGACAAAACACTGGAGTGAACCAGGGTAATACAAATCAAGCAGTAGTTGTGACAGAGAAGTCACTGCCTTTTCCCAACTCATCATCATGAGAATTCTTTCATGGAACAAAAGTGGGCTCAATAGTAAAGGAAAAAATTAATATCTTAGGGAAATAATAAAAAAGGAAAACCCAACAATTTTTATATTACAAGAAACAAAACTAATAGGGGAGAAAATGAATCAAATAGAAGGCACTTGTTGGAAATGGTGTGAATCCATGTCTCTCGATGCTAGGGGTAGTACTGGGGGCTTAGTTTTTTGGTGGAACCCACATGAAGTGGTCTTCCAAGACTGGATGGCTTCTGATCGGATACTTACACATATATTAAAGTATGTTGTAATAGAAGATTTCATTCTTCTATCAGTGGTTTATAGCCCTCTAGGTACGAGGGACAAGAAGGTTTTATTGTAGCAACTATAGAAGCTGAAACAAATGATAGGAAATTAATTATGGCTATTTGGATGAGACTTTAATATCCTAAGATCTTTAGAGGAGAAAAAAGGGGGTATTCATAGGTTAGACCAAGCATCAACTGATTTTGACTAGATCAAAGATAACTTTCACCTTTAGAAATTCCAACCTACAATGGGATGTTTACCTGGAATAATCATTTACCAATCAGATAACCTACAGTTTGGGTCAATTTTTTTATTATAGGAAGTTTTATAGAAGGATATATTTATCAAAGCTTCAATTTTGATTTGCATGGGGTCAGATCACTAGCTCATTCGATTGAAAATTGATCTAAAGAAGCCCCACTAAATATCCCTTTCCGTTATGAAATATTTTGGCTTCAATCCATTGGTTTTTAAGATTTGTTAGCCAAATTGTGGAAGGAGTTGAATATTAGAGGTACCAGAAAAAGGCACACATTCCAACTTAAACTAAAAGCATTAAAGCAAAGCATTAAATTTTGGAATAAAAACTTCTTTGTGAATATCTTTAAAGACTAGACAGCAGTGGAAAGTAAAATTTCAAGCATCCAACAAAGAATAATTCTGGAAGGAATAACCTTAGAGTTGATAGTATAAGAAGTAGAGGCCCTTCAAAATCTAGAGCACAGAAGGAAACAAGAAGAGACTCACTGGTGTAGGAATTTTTTGGGTAAGTTTCTCAGATAGAACACCCAAGGACACTGCTCACAAATAGATCACAGGTCAATACACCAGTATTCTTGATGTGATTAAAACCCTCAAAGAGGGAAACAATCCATGGCTTGAGAATTTATTAATTTAAAAGAAAGAAAATTTACATAAGCTTCTCTCATGAACGATCACCTTACAAATAACCCTCCATGCTCTTTAAATACAAATCATGGACCAATCGAGTGTTAAGCCACGGATCAAGTGTCAGTAATACCAAGGAGAGAATGAATTGTTGGATCACTTCATGTCTAGAACATATCATGATTGTCGGATTGTAAGTTACAAAAAGTAGATACTAAAGAAACACACTTTACCTAACTATATACTAAGTATACACTATGTATACACTAGACCAAGTTATACTTAACTATTTCCTATGTGTCGAAATATCCTAATATCCTCCCTTAAGAAAAACTTGGGATAGGATTGAAGAATGTAAAAATATGACACAATAGGAGAAGGAAGGAGGCATTAGAGTCTATCCCCCCTTAGTGACAACTTCATGAACTCCAACCATAAATCAAAATTTAGTAAAATTCACCTCTGTGAGAGCCTTTGTGAAGATGATTGCAAATTGATCGTCCATTGAACAATATTGCACTTCAAGAACATGGTCATGAATGGCCTTTCTGATGAAGTTCATGTGTAGTTCAATGTGTTTGTTGTGCTGATGTTATATTGGATCTTTGACACTTTGATTATCACACCAAAGTGTAGTCAGATGTTGTTGATGAAAGCCAAACTCTGACAGGATCTAACGAAGCCACAGGGCTTCCTTACTAGCTTCTATGACATGATGATACTTTGCTTTTGTTGAAGAAAGAGAAATGACACTTTGTTTCTTGGAAGCCCATGTAATAGGTCTAGTACCAAGAGAGAAGACATAACTAGCAGTAGACTTCTGATAATCAGGGTCACCATCCCAATCAAAATCAGTGAAACCAAGCAATAGAGGAGATGTTTTTGCACTGTAATAAATCCCAAACTGAATTGTACCTCAAACATAACGAAGTATTCTTTTAGTTTCTTTCTAATGACTTTCATGTTGGTTTTTCATAAACCAAGCAATAAGGCCAGCAACAAAGGAAAGGTCAGGACGGGAATGGGTCAGATACAAAAGTTTTCCTACAAGTTGACGGTATAAGGTAGCATCAACTTTAGGGGAAGTACAAGTGACTAAACGTTTGGTTCCCGACTGAAAGGGAAAAGGGGCTCACTTACAGTCTTCCATGTGAAATTGGTAGAGAAGATCATAGGCATTATTGGACTGGGAAATGGAAATACCTTCCTTGTGTTGAAAGACGTGAAGACCAAGAAAATAATGCAAGTGTCCTAAGTCTGTCATTTCAAACTGCTTTTTAAGGCTGAACTTCACATGTTTTATAAGGTTGGGATCACTACTAGTAAGGATAAGATCATAAACATAAAGAACAAGAATGATAAGAGACTTACCCACTTTCTTGGTGTAGACAATATTGTCAGAATGAAACCTAGAAAAGCCAGTATCTAAAAGAAAGCTATCCATTTTGGCATAACAAGCCCAAGGGGCTTGCTTGAGACCATAAATAGATTTCTTAAACTGACATACAAGGCTGGAGTCTATTTGTATAAATCTAGGAGGTTGTTCCATATATATTTCTTCATTCAAGTCCCCATGCAAGAAGGCAGATTTAACATCCATATGATGGACTTCCCATTTGAAAGAGGCAGCAAGGGAAAGAACAAGGTGGATAGAGTTCATTTCGACAATAGGAGAGAAGGTTTCAATATATTCAATGACTTTAACTTGCGAAAAAACCTTAGCAACAAGACGAGCTTTATGTTTATCAACTTTTCCATATAGTCCAAACTTGGTTTTGTAAACCCATTTGCATCTAACAAGTTTTCGTCCCTTTGGAAGAGGAACAAGATCCCATGTATCATTTGCCAATAATGAATGATATTTTTCATTCATAGCTACATCCCAATATGGATGTCCTGAAGTTTCTGTAATGTTTTCAAGATCATAATTCACTGAAGCTTGAGCTAGTAAAGAAGAGGCTCTATCGAACTGAGAACGTGTATGTTGTTGATCTGTAGGATCACCTGCAAGAGCATATACTGCATCCCGAGTAGCACATACCCATTTTGGAAGCTGAGGAGCTAAAGGAGGTTATTGAGAAGGTGGGGGGGGGGATTGCTATCCTCGCTTTCATCATCTGTAGGAGAGATATTTTCAGAATTATAAGCGATAGAGAGAGGTGGCACATCCGCTGAACTAGGCTCATAGGTTGATATACTTTCAGCATAATTTACATCTCTTCTAATGATAACATTTTTGCATTTAGGTGGAAGAAGTTTATATCCTTTGACATCTTCAGAATATAACACAAATACATTTTTCACTCTTAGGTTCTAATGCTTTGTGTTTCTCATCGGCAATATGGGCCCATGTTTCACTTTCCAAAAACACGAAAGTAACTTCCATCTGGTTGAATTGAGCTCCATGCTTCTTCTGGAGTGATATTCTTTAAAACCTTAGTAGGAGTGTGGTTTACTATGTAATTTGCAGAGTTAATTTCTTTTGCCCAAAAATTAAGACTAAGCCCTTTAGATTGAAGCATGCAATTATCCATTTCCTTTAAGGTGCGATTCTTCCTTTCAGTTACACCATTTTTTTGTGTAGTATATGGAATAGTATTTTACAATTGAATTCCATGCTCAGTTCAAAAGTTGATGAATCTGTTGTTAACATATTCTCCACCATTATCAGATCTTAGCTTAAGAATTCGATGTCCAAATTTTTTCTCAACAAAGGCCTTAAAGGCCAAGAACATTTTAAAGACTTCACTCTTGAGTTTTAAGAAGTATACCCAAGTGCGTCTGGAGAAATCATCAATGTAAGTTAAGAAATACTTGTAGCAAGAGAATGAAACAACTGGAAGTGGACCACATAAATCATTGTGCACAAGCTATAAAGGGGCTGAGGCGTGCTAAGAGGCATGTTTTTCAAAACTATCTTGATGATTTTTTCTGAGTACACATCTGGAACAAACACCATGTTTCCAAGATACCATAGGAAGACCTATCACCATATTTTCCTTACATAGATTTTGAATAAAGCAATAGTTTAAGTGACCAAATCACTCATGCCAAAGTTTTCTCACTTCATCATTATGAGCAACAAATACTGAGGGAAGAATTGATGACACAAATTTTTTAAACCTATACAACCTTGTAGAATCATCAACAATGTTAGTAGCTAAAATATGTCTAGGATCTCTTAGGTCCTTAATTACAACATCATGAGGTGAAAATTCAACGATGCTACCTTCACCTGCATGAGTTATCGAATTTACAGATAGAAGGTTGTAGGATAAGGTAAGAACACATAATACATCAATAAATTTACCATTGTCTAGATGAATAGTCCATTCCCTACAACATTAAGAGATCTATCATCACCAACATATATATTTTTGGTGTTACAATCATTTAAAGAAGAATAATGGCTTTGATTTCGGCCATGTGATAAGAAGCTCTAGAATCAATGAGCCACTCATGAGAATGAGAAGAAGAAGATACATTTAGTGCATAAGTAGACCGGGATGATTGACAACCCCATGCAAAAGTGTTATTCTTAAAGATGACATTGAATTTGAAGAGTGTTGCAAGTGGATGCTATGCTTCTTCATTGATGATTCCAAGACATCCATCTTTTTAAAGCATTTGGATTCTAATTGGCCATCATGGTTACAAATGTTGAAATCTCTCTGAGTCTTCTTCCTTTTGTTTTAATTTGCCTTATCATTTTTTTGAATTTATTTTTCATTTTGAGACTAAAATTGATTAGGACCCTTGTTTGGTTTAGGACCATTCTTTTTAGGATGTTGCTTCTTAGGATTCTTTGAAGTTGCTTGTTGTTGGGCTCCTAAGGCTTTCTTAGAAGAGTTTCCAATATTAAGAAGACCAAGATGTAAGAGTTTTGATTGTTCTCTTATTAAAGAATCACAAAAGGCATTAAAATAGGGGGACTTGTGGTCTTTTCCTTAAGAAATAAAGGTTTCTCTTGTAAAATGGAAGGTGGAAACAAACACAGAGTAGGCTGGTCCCAACTTAGTAAGAATGGAATAGATAAGGCTATCATCTTCTTTCTTAAGCCTAACACCTTCTAATAGAAGTCTAAGGGTATTGAACTTGGACAAAAAATCTTCAATGGAAGAAAAATTATTGGGGTCCAACGTAAACAACTCATTTTCGAGTTGATATGTTCTAATTTCATTTTTAATTCTAAAAACTTTATTGATTTGTTTCATTTCTTCATCAGCGGTATCAAGTTCTGCAATATGGAATCTAAGGTCTGGATACATAGACACCCTATCAACCTACGTGCTTGATTTTTCCTACTTTACCATTTTGCTTGCTTATCTTCATATTTAGCTTTAGACTCTTGGCCTAAGGCTATTCTATAAAGACCTTTACTTCTAAGTAAATCCTCCATGTAGGACAACCATTGGAAGTAGTTGGTGCTGTCAAGAATAAATTAGCATGGACTTTCCATTTTAATAGAAAATGAAGTTGTAGATGCTGAAACTAAGTGTTCCAATGGAAATGTCTTGAAAACTTACGCCGATTAAAAAAAGGCTCTGAAAACGGCTTCTGGATGAAGAAGTTATGGCTTTTTGAAGAAAAGTTGTTGAAGATGCTAAAGAAGTACGTGAATGTGTGGAAGTGAACGATAATGTTATATTTAAAAAAAAAATCCCCCCCCCAACCCCGGCCCCCTCTTCCAAACTTAATTTAATTAAATCACTTTTAAAAAAAATATTTGACCCACTTTTATAAATAATTGAAAGTCACTTTTACAATGGTACTTTATGAGTTGCCCACTAGATTGTAACTTAAATAAAAGATAAAGAGACTTTAGAATTATAAGTGACTCACTTTTTATAATGTGTGCAAACACTTTTACATAAGGTAACTTTAAAACATAAGATACATGTGCTTTTTGAAAAAGTAACTCAACGAAAAGAAAGACTTGAACTCAAGACCTCTATTCTTATAAAGTAACTTTGGACCAAGTAAGCTAGTTTAAAACGTTGGTAATTTTTGGAAAAGAGGAAGTGTTTTTTAGTCACCGAAGCTTTGGAGTGTGTGCTTACTTGAGAAATCCCTTTTTCCTACAAAACAAAAAATTACACAACCCAAAATGGACATGCAATTAAAAAAAAAAGAACCTTACAGCTTGAAGTTAGATTTTGCCAAAAACAAAATATTTTCCTCAATGTTTCTAATTTTCCAAGATCACAGTAAGGCTTGGCAAAAAAGAGAATACACATGAGTAAAATCATTGCTTTCTATTTTGGGTTTGCCCATATCGCACAAAGCCACAAGGTGAAGAGCTTATGTAAAAATGAAAGGTATGGATCAAGTGATAAAAAAATAGAGAGTTAAATAAACCGAAATAAATAAAGAGATAAATAACTAAAACTGCAAATAAAGACTGTATACCTCCAGATCTTAAAAATGACGTAGCTAGGGCTACCAGAAACCTTTTTGCATGAAAGTAAAAGGGTTCCTCACTGGAATAGATTCTCCTAACAAAAAAGAGTATTCCTCTCGGCCTAAAAGTGGTCAGAAAAAATAGATCTAGGAAACGATAGTCAGATGCAGCTCTACCAACATCACATTTGGATCACCAACAGATGCAGATATCAAATAGCTCTCATACCATGTAGGAATTTGTAGTGTAAGTTCCTCAGATATAAAACCAAAGGATGTCGCTCACAAATAGATCACAGATCAATACACCAATATTTTTGACATGGTTAAAGCCCTCAAAGAGGGAAGCATTTCATGGCCTAAGCCAGTGTGGACACTTTAGGAAATTTATTAATCTAAAATAAAGAAAATTCACATAAGCTTCTCTCATGAGTGTTCAACTTACAAATGAAGCTCCATGCTCTTTAAATAGAGATCATGGACCCAATCAAGTGTTAAGCCACAGATCAAGTGTCAGTAATACCGAGGATAGAATGAAACGTTGGATCACTTCATGTCTAGATCATATCATGACCATCGGATTGTGAGTTACAAAAGGTACATACTAAAGAAACACACTTTACCTAACTATACACTAGACCAGGTTATACTTAACTATTTCCTATGTGTCAGAATATCCTAACATTTGGAAGTAAAATTCCAGGATATAATTCCTCAAGGAGGTAGATGATAATTCAAAGTTGTTCCACATTGCTATGATTCAACATCATCATAACAATAGATTTTTCTCCCTCATTGGAAAAGATGGAGATAGGAAACTACAAAACCAAAATATAGAAAGTTAATTTGTGCATTATTTTATTGATCTCTTGATGAAGGATAATTCAGGAAGATAATAAGATATAAATACACTGATTCAACACATACAAAGAGTGATTAATAGTGAGAAAAATATTGCATTAACGAGAACAATATCCATGTATTAGGTTGAAATGTGAATATGCCTATGAACAAGGTGCGTAGAAAAAAATTTGCTTAACGACATACCTCTTCCAAGAATGTTGGGGTTTTTTGGGCAAGGAAATTCAAGAAGTATTTAAGGAATCAAGATGGCCAGGATCATTGCATCCAACACTTGTTGAGTCCTTCGTTTTGAGATTTTGTGGAGAAAAAAACTGATGAAAAGTGGTAGAGGTGACCGTTGGGGAGTTGCAGAGTTGAAAAATAAGGGAAGATTGGAAAATGAAGCAAGACTGGCAGTCGCGGAAGAGTGGAAGGAAGAAGCAAGGATAACCAAGTGAGGAAAGAGAAGAGGAAGACTAGGATGAAGGGACTCGAGCATAAGGAAAGAGGAATTGACAGTCTAGGCAGATGGTAGGAGATAAAAATCAGAAGAAAGAGAAAAGGAGGGGTTGGTGCTAGTCAGTTGTAGAAACTCTGTAGTATTTCCAGTCTTTCTGGGTTGTGGAGTGATGTGAAAGACTCTATGATCATGGTTGTATAATTTTATATGGTGGCTATGTGATGTTTACTCTTGATGATTAGGCTGCAAGCCTTATGTATTGAATTATGTTATGTAATGAAGGAGATTGTTCTAGAATCACCTTGTGTCCTCATGTAATATGCTGACTATTTAATTTTTTTAGAAAGCATATGTTTATGTAGTTGCTTGATATAGCATGAGTAGATCGTTGTGATTTGGTTTGTTTTGCATGCTAAGATATTTTTCTTTGTTTTCTTCCGATTGATATGGTTCCTATGGTATCTAGTTCCCACCCTCATCTAGCTTCATTCGTGACACGCCTCGGGAGAGACTCCTTCCCCTTCCTGGGTAAGGTGGAAATGTTGGTCTTGTGCTAGAATATAGCATAGCCTTGTTGGCCCCTTACGCCTGAACCTAGGGACTCAACCCTGTTGTCATTTCCATGCCAACAAATGGGTCCATTGCTAGGACCTGAAATTACAAAGGAGGGTTCAGAATATGGTATCAAGGATTTTTAAAAAGGGAATATGGAACTGGTGGGATGAGCAAGTGGATTGATTTTTTTCTCAGCAATCTCAACTTCACCGCCGAGCTGTTGTGAAACTAAAAGATGAGATCTTATATTGAGAAGCTGCAAGTGATCAATACAATATCTTTTGGTGTAAGTTTCCAAAAGAAATGTACAATGAGTTGCGAAGATTGTACGTGAAGGGGAGGTATGGTGGACAGACATTGTCTCATCACGACTAGACTCAAGAAGATCTCGCTGTGCTCTACCGTCCTGATACAGATTTGACGAGAGCAATAGATTTATGGTTTCAGACCACCTTATAAAGGTATGTTGTCGAGTTTGAAGTATAAAACCAATGGTCCTTCTCAAAGGTTGATGGTGTGTTCAAAGTGGGGTTGAGAGGGAAGTTGTTGAAATAAATAAGCCTCTTGATTAAAGTCTTAATGGTGGAAGAGGGCCTGCTTGTGTTCCAAATTCCAAGCATGGATGTGTAAATACCTAATACTAGTGGAAGGATCTAAAGGGAGGAATTATACCAAGAGGGGGATCATGAAGTTTTTAGGAGGATGGACGTAGAGGATTCATGGAGGGTCGAGGAATTGAGAATGCAAAGGAGAGCACAGATAGTAGAGAAATGGTAGGAAAGGGCCATGCAGGTGATTAAAAGGTTGTCAGAGGAACTACACCAAGAAGTAGTGGTGTTGAGGAGCTTGGAAGAGGAAGGAAGGATGGAAGAGAAGTTGGTGAAAGGGATAGAGACAGGTGGAACAACTGGGAGCTTAAAAAGTGATACAAGCCCTCCCTCACTGATCACGAGGGAGGGGTTGAATGGAACTGGTTGTGTTGGATGATGGAAGGCTTAGAGGTTGATATGTACTTTTTTATGTGGAGACTATTCACAGAATATGATGCGTCTAATAGAATCAAGGATCCAACCCTCCGAGGGTCAGGTAGCATCTCCTCCAACCTTCCCCTCATACTCTACATCAATCTTGATAAATTTCATTCCAAATTTCTTAAGATGATAAGAGTGCATAGTCTAAATGTTAACTACAAAGTTGGTATTAATAGTAATGGAAATAGTAGTAGAAGTTTGAGTTTACAAGGACCTCTACAACCAGGATCACAAGGCTTTGTTCTTTTAGTATGAATGCAATCCATAATAACGGGGTCATTCATAAGATATCAAGAATTCTCCACCAAAGGGAATGAATATGTAGAGAAACAATGGTACCTATGTGAAGCTGTCTAGAGAGGTCGCTAGACACCTGATAATGTGAAGCTAATAGAGTTCCAGAACACTCTCAGAGAAATGTCCTTGATGTGGTTCATAAAATGGTTGAAGTTTCACCAGAACTTGACTATGTAAAAGGTTAAAAGAGATTTTGGACAAGAATTCAAACATCCCCAAATGGATCAGCAAGGGTTGTCAGAGATGTGGGAGATAAAGAAGTGGGAGGGAGAGACTTCCTGGGAACTAATGCAAAGGTTTAGGGACGCACTTGGTAAGATTATTTATACTATAGACCTAAATCACCAGAAGGATTGGTTCATCAAAGCCCTATTACCCCTCACTAGGACGTTTTTGACACAACAGAAGATCGATATGTCGCAAGATAATCTAGAGAAAGAAACTTGAATAGTCTCCAATGAGAAATTGAAAGTATAACATAGAAGTTGAAAGATCTACAACTGGCCCGGCTGGAGAGACCAAATGTGTGGTGCACCAATTACCTAGTGGAAGTTCATGCTACCACAGAATGCCTGAGACTGCGAGGCACAGGTGCCACGTGGGATCCAACGGGGGAACCTAGGCCTGTGCCCATAGCAGGAGTCACAGTAGTAGGATCGCAAGGGGCGTATCCTGGCAGAAACCAATCAGAGTATTGTGAATTATGCAGTGGGTCTTAACACCCTCCTCGCTTGTGCCTGATATTGAAAAAGTATTCTAATTGTTGGGGTCTAAGTGTGAATAAAATATTCAACCCTTTCCTACATTAATTCATCAATCCAGGTGCATAAAATTTTCAAGGTATATGTAGGGGCAAGGTTACAATCTCATATCAACCAAGGATTCGTGACTAAGAAATTAATACATCGTTGTAACAATAATAGAAATAAATTGCAAAACTTAAAAAGCATTCACAGTAATCAATAGAGATCTGTAACAGAAACAAGAATAAACACACAAAGAATAAAAAAACATACACAAAAGAAATATGTAGCACCTGATCAGAAGAGCAGGCCCAACTCTCTGATCAGGGCTGTGTTAATTTACAACTAAGGAAAGAACAAAAAAACTACTTGTATTATATTAATCTGTAGAAGAGTCGTTACAATGCATAGCTCTACATGGGTAGCCCTTCACACAAGAATAAATCCGTTTTTATACAATACATGGGTAATAACATATTACCCAAAACCTAGCAACTAAATGCCCAAAATATACAACAGTTCAGAACATCAACTAGTTTCCAAGAGAGAAAGAACAGAAACGATCCAAAATAAGCTAGAAAACAACTGCGAGTTGGTTATGCTATCACAACATTGCCGAACAAATGTTGTGAATCGCAGAACTTCTGCTACATGCTGTGAAAGAGATACCTATTCATTGAAATCTGTGGAAATAAAAAGTTTTAGTAGTTTTCCTAGATAAATCCCCCATGACTTTACTTCATCAATTAAATATTCCAAGAGACATAAGAAAGAAGGGTTACCTCATGAGTTTATCACAATAAATTCATATCAATTGATACAAAAATGATGGAAATATGGGTGAAAAGGTAAGGAAACAATAACCATATTTGGTGCCCAACATCTCCCTCAAACTAGCCTTCTCCATGCCTTCATGCAGCTCACTGCTTCCGCAGGTCTGGGTTAGAATAGTTGTGATCCTTGTGGAGATGAGCAAGATCATATTCTTCTACCTTATCTATTCCTGGGACCTTGTATCATTGTGTCAACCCCATCAATTGTATCCATGATTCCTTCCTCTGTCGACTCCATGGTCTCTCTTGCTCCAAGCCTTTCTTTCTCAGGCCTATCTTTTTCCATCGGTCCCTCAGTCGAGGTTATTTCTTATGGAACAACCTCAACTGTGGTACTAAAATTTTCTTTTGTTTCAAATATTTCCTCCCCTGTTCTATATTCTTCCATTGGCCCCATAGTCTAGGATGGTTCTTGTGGAACAACCTCAGTTGTGGTGCTGACAATTTCTTCCATCTCAAGCCTTCCTAGCTATGGTACCTCTTCTTCCATTGGTTCTGCAGTCAGGGTTGGTTCCTGTGGAATAGCCTTTACTGTTTCTTCCACTTCAAGCTCTCTTTCTTTGTCCTCCATTTCCATCTCTTTTGGCTCTTCTTGGTCTACATACTCAACCTCTTCTGGTTCCTCCTCCATTCCTTCCGGTTCCTCTTCTCTAGAAACTATAATAGCTACTATCTCTTCTTCTATCGATTCCTGGAATATTTCCCATAGAATTTGAAACCCCGCTAGTGCATGCATAACCAATAGCCGAATCAGACCATGTTTACTAATGACTATTGCAACTCGTCACGAACGCCGAGCAGACTTCGCCATCAATTAGAGGCTCTTCAGCAAAAAGAATGACATGTTCAACGAGAACACCTCCGACTATGGAAATCGTAGGTGAGCTAACACCCTGAAATGATACTTAAATAGAGTGGTGTATCACCCTTTGCAAGTTATGTATTTCATTACAAAACCTACCACCTCGCCCCATGGATGCAGTAATGAATTTCAGTCATACCCCCGGCCTTTTTGGACAATGTTCTCACCAGTCTGTAGAAATTCCTCAGGCAACTCTGGGAGGGAGGTTCTTCATGAAAAAAGCTTTGTCCCTTCTGGGACAATCCACTAACCTTTGTAATAACCTCCTTTGTGACAGGGATTTATATCCCTCTAACTTGAGAGCTTTCTTCACCCAAATTAAGTGTGAATTCTATTACATTCTCTTCGTCGAATCCCTGCAACCTATTAAAATAAACATCCCAACCTGCATCGACAAAAATATGCCATACTTCCCTATTGTTGCAGACCAATGTGGCATCCTCTAGCTTGTGACACACAACGAACCCACCCGTCGTTGTAGAAACAATAACAACACTTGGGAATAGTCAGCTGTTGGGGAGAAATTAGAAACAACCAGATTAACAACAATGGTGACAACATGGTGGAGTGCAGGGTGAAAAGCAGTGAAAGCGGCTGGTAAATTTTTGAACAACATGAAGAATAATGCACTGTATTTTGTTTATGATGGGACCCCTTCCAACTTAAATGTGTCCGTTCGTGGCACATATGTGTCTCATTAATGGAACATTTTAATTGAATCCATAAGAGTCAATAGAGACGTACTTGGCAACCTACCTAGTGGTGGAGTAACAACATAGTAACCGGCGGAGTAATAGCAGTGGCAGAGTAACAACAACGGTGGAGTAACAATAGCAACAGAGTAACAACACCGATGTAGTAACAACAACGGTGGAGTAAAAACATCTGACACTTCAAAAAAATTTCAGGAGTAACAACAGTGACAGAGTAACAGCACCAGAAAAGTAACAACAACTACAGAGTAACAACACCGACAAAGTAACAACAAGGGTGGGGTAACAACATCTAACACTTAGAAAAATTTTCATTAGTAATAGCAGTGACAGAGTAACAATGCCGATGGAGTAATAGCAGTGGTGGAGTAACAGCACTGATGGAGTAATAGCAAGAGTGGAGTAACAACATCCGACACTCTAAAATATTTTCAGGAGTAACAGTAATGATAGATTAACAACAATGGTGGAGTAACAACATCCGACACTTAGAAAATTTTTCAGGAGTAAAAACAATGGTGGAGTGACAACATCCGACACTTAGAAATTTTTTCACAAGTAACACTAGTGATGGAGTAACATCACAAATAGAGTAACAACAATGGTGGAGTAACAGCACCAACTATTACTTGGAAAAATTTTGTCAACTCCTCCTTGTCATATTTTGATCATTATCCCTGCAAAAGACAAACAAGTAAGTAGTACAACATATTATTTATAATTTTTTTATTTTTTTTATTTTTTTAGATCAGAAGGAAGAGAGAACATTCTCTGCACCAACAACCATAAAACTAGATTTATTAGAGATATGTTTGATGAAGGCATCCTTAGAAGTTGGATGGTGGTATAATTTCAGACGATGTCCATTCACTAAGAAAGAAGTACGAGTATCATCTATTGTAACCAATTTGACTGTCCCATTGTTAAACACAGTTTCCACTTCATAGGGTCCCATCCAGTATGTGTGAAGCTTCCCTTTAAAATATTTGAAACAGGAGTCATAGAGCAGGGCCCAATCTCTAGTATGAAACACTTTGTTCTTGATAAATTTATCATGCCATTCATTCTCTGTTGTTGAATAGCAGTAGTTTTCTGGATGGCCACTGAACGGATTTCATCTAACTCGTTGAGTTATTCTAGCCAGTGTTTCTAGGCCTATAATAGATCTAATCCTACTTCCAAAGCTGTTCTGAGCATGTTGATCTCAAGTTCTACCAGAAACAAGGGGGATTTCCCATAGACTAACTCAAATGGTAAAACTCTAGTTGTATTCTGCCATGTTGTCTTGTATGCCCAAAGATCTTCTGGAAGTTTCTGAGACCAATCCCGATGATGGCTTGCTACAATTTTTGTCAAGATATTTTCCAATACCTTGTTTATGCTTTCGACCTATCCATTCGCCTAGGGGTGGTAAGGAGTTGTCACCCTGTGTTTGACCCCATATTTCTGCATAACCCTTTCTATCATGTGGATGTGAACTGTACCCCTCCATATGAAATGATATCCTTTGGAGTACCATATTGAGCAAAAATGTCTTCAAAAAGAAAATTTGCAACCCCTTGTTCTATTGCTTTCGCAATAGCCCTTGCTTTCACCCACTCAGTCACACAATCAGTGCAGACCAGAATGTGAACCTTTTGATGAGAAGGTGGGTTAAAAGGTCCAATGAAATCAATTTCCCACTTCCCAAAAGGTTCAAGGACTACCTGGGGCTGCAATGGAAACTCATCTGATTTTCCAGGCTACCCCATGCATTGACAACTATCACATCTTCGGACATAGTCACGAGCATCATGAAAGATGGAAGGCCAATAGTAACCCATTTGCAGCACCTTGTGGCCTATTCTTTTATCTACGAAATGTCCTCCACAAGGGCCATCATAGGCAGCCTTGAATATATCATAGATGTCATCCTCAGATACACAGTGCTAGATTTGCTGATCAACCCCTATGTGAAAAAGGTACCCCGCCATCCATGAATATCGAGTGTTATGATGAATAATTTTCCATTGTTCCCTGTATGAGAAGTGACGAGGTACCTTCCCTGTATCAAGATAGTTAGAAATATTTGCATACATGGAGTGTTAGTAGAAATTGCAAAGATATGCTCATCTGGAAAACTATCTTCTATGGGTGTACCTTCAGTATCATTATCTAGTTTAGATAGAAAATCACCAACCACATTGTCCTTTCCTGGTTTATCTGCTATGGTAATATCAAATTCTTGGAGTAACAACATCCATCTTGTAATACAACCAAGAGTAATGGGTTTATTCATTAGATACCTGATTGCTACGTGATCAATGTGTACAATGGTGGGATACTCTATAATATAATGCCGAAACTTGTTGATGGCATAGATGACAACAAGAAATTCTTTTTCAGTCACTATGTACTTTAACTTGGCAAGAGCCAAGTTTTTAGTAACATAGTAAACTACATATGGCATCTTGTCCACTTGCTATCCCAAAACTACCCCAACTATTGTCTGAGAGGCATCAGCATGAATATGAAATAGTAATGTCTAGTCCAGCCCTCGAAGGATCAGATCTCTACAGACAAGTTCCTTGATTTTCACAAAGGTTGCATCACAATCATCTGTCCACACAAAATTTTCATCTTTTGTTAGCAATTGAAAAAGTGGATGTGTTATCTTAGCAAACGTTTCTATAAAGCACCTATAATAACCAGCACAACCGATAAAGCTACATACCTGCGTGGGTGTTTTAGGTATTGGGAAATGCAATATTACCTTTATCTTGGTTGGATACATTCAAATTCCAGCAGCTGAAAGTAAATGTCCCAAGACTATTCCTTCTTCCATCATCATGTGGCATTTTACTGTGCTCAAAGAGACAAGTGTCCATTTACTTCTTTCAAGAAATTTTTCTAGATTTGCCAGCCCTTCCTCGAATGAGTCCCCATATGGAGTAAAATCATCCATATAAATCTCAACATTGTCATCTACCGGATTAGAGAAAATCCCTAGAATTTCCCTTTGGAATGTTGTAGTTGCATTACAAAGACCAAATGGGAGGACCCGTATGAAAAAGTTCCCCAAGGGCACACGAAAGTGGTTTTATCCTGATCCTTGGGAGCTATCTGGATTTGGTTATACCCACTAAATCCATCCACGAAGGAGAAGAAATTCTTCCCAGCCAAAGTATCTAAGACTTGATCAATGAATGGTAACGGAAAATGGTCTTCCTGTGTTGCCTTATTTAATTCTCTGTAATCCACGTATATCCTCCATTTACCATTTTTATTGGGAACAATCACCAATGGGGAAACCCATTGGCTATCTGAAATGGGGTAAATAAATCCTACATCCAGTAGCTTTTGAGGTTCTTCCTTGACAATGTTTTTCAGAGCGGGGTTCATTCTCCTCTGGGGTTGTCTTACAGGGCAACAATCCTCTCTGATGTATATATTATGGGTACATAAATTGGCAGGAATCACTTTCATGTCTGTGTAGTCCTAGGCAATGGCTTCTTTGTGTTTTCGAAGAACATCTAGGAGTTTTTTTGTCAGGGATTCTGACAAATCTAGATTAATATTTAGGGTCTCCCTGGGCTGTATCTCCAGAGACACACTGTCATGGGACACAATTGTGGGGATTTATTCAAATCCATCTGTTGTTTCAATGTTTTCTTATGTTTCACAACTTAAGATAGATTCTAGAATTTGTTGATTTGAATATGAAATAGAATAGGGATCACTAATGAAAGTGGTAATTGTGTCATATTTTGTTTCTCTTTTCAGCTGAAGGGCTTTCCCAATAGTAAGGAATCGTCTTAATTCCTCATCTTTAGGTTCAGATTCTTCCCTTGGTAGAGGTTTCTTGCGGCCAACTGGCTTCACTGATGAGCTAGGTTTTGCAGGAGGGTATAACACAAGGTTTTTAGTAACCTGCCCATTTGAGATAACCATAAGCCTAGAATGACGCCCAATGTATGCGTCTGTGGTTTCCAACAATGGTCTTCTCAAAATCAAGGGATGGGCACCAACTGGGGATTGCGTTTGTAGCACTAGGAAATCTACATGGTAATGCCATGAATCAACTGAGATTTAAATGTCCTCCAACTTCCCTACCAGCTTGACTGTAGATTGATTAGCCAACTCTAACATAGTAGGTGTATGTTTCAATTTTCGAAGACCCAGTGCATGCATACCTTCAGCAATGATGACATCTATGTTAGCCCCCAAATCTACCAGCACATTTGGAATTTATACTCCATTAATTTGCACAATTAGAATTGGGTTCTCAGGATCCCCATATTTCACAGGCACAGCTTTTCCCATCATAAAGTCTGATAGCTTTACCATCACATGAATGGTGAGTGGGTCCATTGATTTCTTTCTAGGATTTTTAGGGCAATATTCTCTGATATTTTTTGCATATATAAGTACGTCCCTCATAGGTTGTAATAGGGGAATATTGACAAACGGATTTTGTAACTCCCCTAACAATTCAAACTTAGCTTGAGGGATCTGTTTAGTCAAGGTAAATCTTTCTGGATAAGGCGGGTCAGCTCGGTGTTCTTGAGTAATCAGTGGGTGAGGAGATGTCTGATTTTTACTAACTTGGTTTGATTCCTCTTCAACTGGTTCTTTTGCCTCACTGCCAACCTGTTCAATAATAATAGGTGAGGGTTGAGCATCTACTACCCTCCCAGACCTTAGATTCATCTCATAAAGTTCCACGATGGAGATGTTTTATGAAGGTAGGTTGAGGGTGTCAGCTTGCTGAGGCATTTTGTTGTTAGGATTTGGATTGGGTTGGATAGGAAGTTGGGGATGAACGGGTTGATTATTAGGAGGCACATTAGAGGGCAACTGAAGTTGCTATTCTGGTACTAACTGGGGAAACTACCCAGGAGGAGAAGGTCCATGCTTGTTCGAAGTCCATGAAGAATTCAAACTAGTTTGAGGAGCCCACTGCTACCAGGGTGGAAACTAATATTGGGGCCACATAGGTGGATAAGGCATAGACTGAAGATCCATATTAAAATTATTGAAATACTGAGATGGGTATGGAAACATACCTTGATTTACATTTTGTGGCCAAGGTTGCCATGGATTTTTGGATCCCATAAAATACATTTGGTCCATCTCTTCACTTCTCCCTTGAAAAACCGCTTTCAATCCTAGCAAGGAGGGACATGAAGTGTTTGCATGACTCAGCTCGCAGATTGCACATTCTTCTATGGCGTTCAATGGAAATTCACTCTGTGGATGCTTCTTTATGCATTTCAGGAAAAATATAGCCATAGTCCTTTACTAAGTTCTATTGAGATTTTATAGGGTTTTAATGTTGTCACTCTTTAAATTTTTAAGATTATAAAAATTTAGGACACTTTCATTTTGACATTATTTTTATGAAGGGTTTGTTTAATATACACTTGTCAATAGAAGTATAATATTTTTTATAACCTTTCATATTTAAAGGGTTAGGTGAATAGATGCTCTTCCATTTGAAATTAATACTATCCCTTAAAATTTGAATGTTGCTCAATAGAGAGTTCCAGCAAAAAAAAATGGAAAAAGAAGTTAAAGAAAAGAGAGAATGCTATAGGAATATAATATTAATTAATGGCAAGATAGAAGGAAATTTTTATCATTTTAAAAAACCAAGAAGGATGTATCATTGTAGCAAGGCTCCTTAGAACTAGCATAGGATTATGTCTATTTTTGTAATATATTGTTAATGTTTTTTGTAATTGTTCTCCTCAGACCAAGATTAGTAGCCTACTGGTGTTCTAGATGAAGTTGTTGTCATGATAATGGTAAAATGGAACTATAATTTATCCAAGTAAAATGAAAAATATAATGTATCCATGATTTAATATGAATAACAATATATAAGAGATTTTTTCTTCTAAAAAAAATAATGTAGAGAACCACTGAGAATGATTTTTTGGGACATATAATTCAAAATATACAAAATTGATAGAGCTATCGAAAATATGTTTTCTTAGAAAATTGAGTAACCTTATGCCTCTTGTTTCCTTTTGAGTATTGAATAACCTCTTGTTGGTCATGAAATTGGAAATCAACAAGAAGATGCATATTGGAATTAAGACTTAAGCAATGTATTTCAATGTTCCGTGGTGGTATTATTGTTTAGGAAATGTCCTACATTAGATATAAAACTCGATATTTTATTTTATTTTTTATTTATTACAAGAAATTTTCAATGTAAGGATAATGATGTTTTATTCTTACAATGTCATGTGGATTATTTTCTATGATAGTATGAAGTTATATCCTCTCTCTCTCTATATATATCTCTCTCTCTCCCTCTCCTGCTCTCTTGACCGCCTCCTCCCCCTTCCCCTCTCCCTCTTCCACTCTCTCTCCCCCTATCCTTCTCTCTCTATATCCCTCTCCCACTCCCCTCGCCCCCCTCCCACTCCTGTTCTCCCATTCTCTCCACCCCCATCTGTCTCCTTGCCCCTCACCCTCCCTCCTCTCACTCTCCCCCTCCCTCCCTCTCTTTCCCACCTCCCCTCACCCTCTCTTCTCACTCCTTCTCCCTCCCTCTATATCTCCTTATCTCTCTCTCTTCACCTACCCCACCCTCCCCCTCTCCCTTCCCCTCTCCTACTTCCCCTCTCCCTCTCCCCCTATTTCTCTCTACCCCTCTCTCTCTCCTTCTCTCTCCTCTCTCTCTTAATCTCTCTCTCCCTCTCTCTCCTCTCTCCTATCCCTCTCCCCCCCTCCCCCCCCCCCCCCCTCTCTCTCTCTTTGCGTCTCCTTCTCATCCTCCACATCTCCCGCTCTCTTCCCCCCTTGCTCTCGCTCCCAGTCTCCATCTCCCACTCTCTCCCCCCTCTTTCTCTCTCTTGCCTCCTCCCCCTCTCTGCAAAAAATGTCAACATCATATTATCTTTGAATGCATCATATAATCTAATTAGAAAACACATAACATCATATAGCATAAAATAACAAAAATTGCTTTCATTTCAAAAACACATAAAATACACCAACATATACATATCATTATAAATAAAAATAATGTAGATGCATAAATATCAATTTCATGTCATCTAACAAATATATCATATCTTAAAAAAATACAATTTATGGGTATATTTATAAAAAAAAACTAAGCCATTTTCACATTTAATTAAACAAACACATCCATTTCACATATCTTATAAAAATAAAACAATTCTACTCAACAACTCTACTGATGAATAAATTATCTTATATCATCCAATTTCCAAAAGATAAATAATTACATATAATAAAATAATACAAATATATCCTTTCACATTACAAACAATCAATGATAAATAAAAAAAATTCAATTCACAAAAATATTATTTCCATTAATATATAATTTCAAATCAACAAATAATTATATAAACACAAATAAAACTAAATAGTTCAAATATAATAATTAACTAAAAAATCCCATTCACTAATAACCATATAAATATAAATGATATAAATAAAATACTATGAAATATAGAACAATAAATTTAATTATATGATATTAATTTAATTTACTATATATAAAATAATTGAATATAAGTTTTTATAGAATAAACTAAATATTTAAAAAATCACAAAGGGTAAGCTGAACTGGTTGAGTCCCTATTGTGGAGGTCAGAGGATCAATTCTCCTCGAAGCCGTTGGGGTTCGACTCTACTAGTTTGGCCGATGAGCATTAAAAGATTCCCTTCAGGGTTGATCTACCAAGATTTTCTCGTGGATGTAACGGCCACCCAGTGTCCATGAACCACAGTGTAAAAAAAATAAAAATAATAAAAATAAGGAAATAAGAATGAAATGTTGAAGTGGTAGTCGTAACAAAAAGAACCTATGTAAATGAACAAAGATAAACAGTCATGCTTTAAGATATAGAACAATGGTCAGTAAAATGGATAAATATAGTTGGTCATGGTTTAAGGAATAGAATGATGGTCAGTGAAATTTTGAGACAGAGGAAAAATTGTGAATTAAATCTTTTCCCCATCTCTAAATTAAATTGGCCTTCATATTTAAAAGAAAAAGAAAAAATATATTTCACTTATAGAGAGCGAGAGAGGTTTTTTTGTTTCGTTCATTTTAAAAAGCGTTGATCTGTTTGTTGTATAATAGTTTTAAATAAAGGAGCATTTATCTGTTTGTTGTATAACTGTCTTAAATAAAGGAGTGTTGATCTGTTTGTTGTATAACTGGAGTAGCAGAGGGAGAAGAGTGAGAAGAAAAGATGAAGAGGAATAATGGAATTGGGTATAAGACTAAAGAAAAATGATCTAAAAATATTATTTATCAGTAATTAATGGAATTGGGTATAAAACTAGAGAAAAAAAAGATCTAAAAACATCATTAACAATAAATAATGCAATAAGTGTTGGGTTGCGTTATATTCTTTCCACGACTAGCCCACGTAGTTAACCGGGGGGTTAGAGGGGGGGCAGAGCCCCCCTCTTCGTTGCGCTAATTGCATAGAAAGGGGGTCACAGGGGGTTTGAGAGGTGTAGGTAACCCCCCTCTATGGGGTCCGGGGCAGTGCCCTGTAATTTTTTTTTTGGACCCTATATTAGGTTGGGCGGACCTACCTATGGTTTTGTGCATGATTTTTGCACATGGTTTTGGACGCGATGGTTTTCAGTCCATGGTATTGGATGCATCAACATGTATAAATATGTATTGTAACATTGAAAGGAACATAATGACAAATCAAGCTGGTAGTCTCTGTTTTGGGATCCAGGAGAAATCTCTGTATATATGTGTTTTATGTGTTATGCTCTCGTGCATTATTTATTTTCTGTGTTTTAGAATTCGTATGCAGGTAATTTATGTACAGGGTTAAAACCTACATTTGGTATCAGAGAAGATTTGGCTTCAAGGGGACACCTTTGTTGCTGAGGGGTTTCACTTGGGCCTTTGGTAGACCCTGTTCAGTGGGAGATATGCGAGATCCATTCTGATGGTGAAAGAAGATGGTGAGTAGTGGAAAGATCGAGAAATTTAATGGTCAGAGTTTTGAGTTGTGGAAACTCAAGATGGAGGATCTGTTGGTGGATAAAGATCAGTGGATCATGATAGATCTGGGTACTAAACCAATGGGAATGTCCGATGAAGAATGGAAGAAGTTGGATTGGAAGGTAAAGAGAACAATATGATTGTGTGTCTCAGATTCAGTATTGCTGAATGTATCAGGGGAAGCTACGATAAAGGCTTTGTGGGACAAATTAGGGACTTTGTACCAATCTAAGTCTCTGGTGAATAAACTGTTCCTACGGAAAAAGTTGTATAACCTGAGGATGAAAGATGGAGACTCGGTGACAGAGCATATGAATGCATTTAATACTGTGGTAAGTCAGTTATTATCTGTTGATATTAAAATTTCAAATGAAGATAAGTGCATTAGTTTGTTGTGTTCTCTACCAGATTCATGGGATAGTCTAGTTATTGCAATAGGTAGCAATACAATTGCCTTGCAGTTTGATGAAATAGTCTCATTCTTGCTGACGGAGGTGATGAGACAGAAAAATATGGAGAGGCAGAATGGTGATACCTTGTCTGTATGAGGACAGTCAGAGAACAGAAACAAATATAAGTCATCGAGTGGGAGATCTAAATCTAGAGGGAGATCTAAATCTCTAGGAAAACCTATAAAGGTGGTGTGCTGGAAATGTGGAAAGGAAGGGCACTACAAAAGGGACTGTAAATCTAAAGCTCCTAATAAAGGAAAGGGATCTAATGATGCTCCTTTTACAGAGGCAAAAACCACCTCATATGAAGGTGGGGATGTGTACTTGGCTTCTTCAAGCACACTTGTAGATCATGAGGCATGGTTGATTGACTCAGGTGCATCCTTTCACTTCACTCGCCATAGAGAGTGGTTCTGCAAGTATGAGAAATACGATGGTGACGATTTCTTCTTAGGGGATGATAGGAAGGCTAGAATTGTTGGTCGTGGAAAAGTAAAGTTGAAGTTTCAAGGTGGAAGGGTTAGAACACTTCCAGGTGTTCTACATATTCCTGCATTGGCCAAAAATCTGATTCCTCTAAGCAAGCTAGATGATGCAGTTGTAAAAATAGTGTTCGAGAAGGATACATGCAATATAGTTCGGGGAGCACTGATATTGATGCTGGGAGTTAGGATTGGAACTATGTACAAGCTGCAAAGTAGCACTGTTATTGATGGGTGCAACAACTCTGTGGTTCTTGAAAGTGGAGCAAAAAATCTAGTGGTCTCTAGAGAGAGGACCATGTTGTGGCATCAAAGGCTTGGACATATTGGAGAGAAGGGCCTTTGAATACTTCATGGTAAATGTATGGTAGAAGGTATGAGTAATAGCTCTCTAGATCTTGATTGTTGTGAAAATTGTTTATATGGGAAGCAGAATTGGGTGAGTTTACCCTCTGGTGGTAAGAGGGTGAAATAGATATTAGAACTTGTGCACAGTGATGTGTTTGGACCTGTGAAGGTTCTATCACTGGGTAAGTCCATGTACTATGTATCATTTATAGATGACTTCTCAAGGAATACATGGATATATTTCCTTAAGAAGAAATCTGAAGTCTTTGCCAAGTTTAAAGAATTTAAGGCTCTGGTGGAAAATAAGACAGAGAAGAAGATAAAGGTGTTGAGGACAGATAATGGTGGAGAGTTTTGCAGTAAGGAATTTGAATAATTCTGTAAGAACTGTGGTATAGCACGATAGAAGACTACTCCATACACACCTAAGAAAAATGGAATTGCAGAAAGAATGAACAAGACGTTGATGGAAAGGGCAAGAAGCATGCTCAGTGGTGTTGGGTTAGGATAGGAATTCTGGGTAGAGGTGGTGGAGACAACATGTTACCTAGTCAACAGATCACCTTCATCAATGTTGGAGGATAAGACTCCACAAGAGGTATGGACTGGTAAGAAACCCTCTCTTTCACATCTGAGGGTATTTTGATGTGATGCATATGTACAAGTTCCAAAGGAGAAACGAACCAAGTTGGATAGTAAATATGAAAAGTGCATCTTTATTGGGTATAAGGATGGTTTAAAGGGTTATAATATTTAGAACCCAGTACAAGGAAGGTTGTGTACAGCTGAGATGTTGTGTTCAGAGAGGTAAAATATGTTATTAAACATGAAGTTCAACCAAAGGAACCTGAGAAGATAGAGTTTGAGCTTAAGGAGGAAGAATCAAACTCTACAACGGAGGAGGAATCAGAAGATGAAGAGCCACAAACTCTGAGTGTGAGAAGATTAGTTCGAGAAAGAAGGCAGCCAAAAAGGTATAGTTCATCTGCTTTATGTTCAAATTTTTCTCTATCTATTACTAATGATGATCCCATAACTATGAAGGAAGCAGTACATTTAGATGATTGCAAACTCTGGAAAGAGGCCATGCTTGATGAAATGGCATCTTTGCACAAAAATGAGGCTTGGGATCTGGTGGAGTTATCGGCTGGAAGGAAACCCATTGGCAGCAAATGGGTGTTCAAAAATAAGACAAATGCAGAAGGAAAGGTGGAGAAATACAAAGCTCGGTTGGTAGCAAAAGGTTATTCCTAGGTGTCGGGAATTGATTTTGGTGATATTTTTTCTCCAGTTGCCAAGGTAACTTCTATTAGATTACTTTTATCTGTTGCTACTTCTTTTGATTTTGAGGTAGAACAAATGGATGTGAAGATAACATTTCTTCATGGGGATCTAGAAGAGGAAATCTACATGAAGCAACCTGAAGGCTTTGCGATGAAGGGTAAGAAAGATTTGGTATGCAAGTTAAAGAAGTCTCTGTATGGGTTAAAATAGTCACCAAGGATGTGGTATCAGAAATTTGATACATTTATACGGGGACTTGGCTTCACCAGAAGCAAAGCAGATCACTGTGTGTATTTTAAATTAATTGGTGATCATGTTATTTATCTGGTCTTGTATGTGGATGATATGTTGATGTTTGGAAATGACAGAAATTATCCAGGATTTGAAGACCCAGTTGTCCTCCAAATTCGACATGAAAGATCTCAATGCTGCTAAGAATATTTTGGGCATGGAAATTAAAAGAGATCGGGCAAAGAGGAAGCTCTAGTTAAACCAAAGGAAGTATGTCGAGATAATACTGCAGAGGTTTAATATGCAGTATAGTAAACCGGTGAAGGTTCCTATTCCTGTAGGTGTGAAGTTATCTACTGAATAGTGTCCCAAGACACAAGAAGAGGAAGAGGACATGTCCCATGTTCCATATGCAAGTGCAGTCAGTAGACTGATGTATGCAATGGTCTATACTAGACCAGACATTGCACATGAAGTGGTAATATTGAGCAAGTTTATGTCAAAACCAGGGAAGGAGCACTGGACAGTAGTGAAGCGAGTTTTCAGGTATTTGCATGGCACTAGTGATTATGGTTTGTGCTACAAAGGAAGACCAGGATTGGACAGAGTGTTGGATATTCATGGCTTTGTTGATGCAAATTAGGCTGGAGATCTGGATCAGAGAAGATCTACAAGTGGGTATGTGTTTAACCTATTTGGAGGTGAAGTCAGTTGGATGAGTAAGAAACAATATGTAATGGCACTATCAACTACAAAGGCAGAATACATGGCAGCTACTCATACAAGCAAGGAAGCAGTTTGGTTGCAGAGATTATGTTCAAGTATGGGGTTAGTATAAGGAGCTATAAGGATAGACTATGACAGCCAAAGTGAAATTTTCATAGCAAAGAACCCTGCATATCATTCAAAGACAAAGCACATTGATGTTCAGTATCACTTTGTGAGGGATATGATAGAAGACAAAAAGGTGTTGCTGGTAAAGGTGGACACTTTGAAGAATATTGCAGATGCATTGACAAAATCCATGAGCTCTGAGAAGTTCTCTTGGTGTAGAGAAATAACGGGTGTTGTAGGGCTGTATAAATGACTAAGCTCTCTTGTGGCCCCCTGTGGAAAGAAAACAACAAGTGGGAGAATGTTGGGTTGTGTTATATTATTTCCACAACTAGCCCACGTAGTTAACTGGGGAGGTTAGAGGGGGGGTACAACCCCCCTTTCGTTGCGCTAATTACGCAGCCGGGGGGGGGGGAGGGGTCACAGGGGGTTTGAGGGGTGCAAGTAACCCCCTTCTATGCGATCTGGGGCAGCACCCCGAAAAATTTTGTTTTTTGGACCCTATATTAGGTTGGGCAGACCTACCTATGGTTTTGTGCATGATTTTCGCACATGGTTTTGGATGTGATGGTTTTCGGTCCATGGTATTGGATGCTTCAGCATGTATAAATATGTATTGTAACATTGAAAGGAACATAATGAAAAATCAAGCTGATAGTCCCAGTTTTGGGATCTAAGGGAAAATCTCTGTGTATATGCGTTTTATGTGTTATGCTCTCACATTGTTTATTTTCTGTGTTTTAGAATTCGTATGTAGGTAATTTCTGTACAGGGTTAAAACCTACAATAATGACCAAGAACAAAGCAAGAAAATTGAAAGAAAATAACTAAAAACTAAGAAGAGTTAATGAGACATTGTAGATAAGCAATTAATGCGATGAAGGAGCAATAAAAAAGCATAAATATTTAAAAACCAAAGAGGATGGGGAGACGTAGTAGAAATAAAGGACAAGAAGATTGAAAATTCTTCTACTCTAAACTATGCAACCAAAACTAAAGAATAAATCATGAATATGAATATAAAATTAATACGAGAAACATACCTGTCATCGTTGCAACAAATATCACTATTACAGCTCTCTCGTTCCCTCCTCTCCACTATAAATACATTCATGACATCGGCTTTCATTTGTCTATGCCTATCTTAGTTTCCTGTAACACCCTTTCGAGAAACTGTATAACAAGCGGATATCGTTGACGGGTCGTCTTCCCATAAAACCTTGGCGGTAGCTGATGTGATCTGTAATCACATCAGATGTAATAATAATCATGGAACAATATTATTGATTGTTCCCAGAATGTGATCTAACAGTTAAATAAGGAGATTTGTGGTCACACAGATTTATTCCAAAATCTTTTAATCTACTCATAAATCTTGTTTCAAAATCTTTTAATCTACTTATAAATCTAAATCTAAAGAAGCATTAGAATGTAATTATGATAAGTCATATTATGTAGAAAATAAAGTATAAAGTAAAGAATATGATTAGGGAATCTTATAATGGAAATCTTGCTCTCATTTCCTCGATCTGGTTACTGTCATTCAAATTCACGCTATAAATCTTCGCTCTTTGATGGCCACTTTCGTAATGCACATCAAAGTGTGAGGGTCCTTCACGGTTTCCATATTGAATGGATACTCGATACCATGGACCATATTCTGGAAATCTAAACACCAGATTTTGAATGCAACCTTCTACATCGACCATTATTGGAGTATATGGAATCTTTGATGCCCAGCAATGCGGATAGAGTCCCTTCAGCTATGATAGGCATAGACTCCTAGTCACGTAGACATAGACATAGATATAGACATAGTCACAGACATAGACATAGACAGTCAATTGTTTTTGTAGTTGTACCTTGAATCATTTCTCCTTTTCGAGCATTCTCAACCATAATGAACATGCTTGTGGAAGTTAAATCATTTAATTATATTTCCTCTTCTGTTGAGGTCTGAGATTCAAGGGGAGGCCTTTCTAAACCATATGATCTTCCTCTTCCTTTTCTCCTATTATCTTGATCAGTAAATGTGAAGGGTTCCCCTTCTTCATCCTTTTTATTCCTCCCTATGGTAATCATTCTTATCTCCTCTTGAGTGAGTTTACCAATGAGCTCATTAAATATCGGGAGTACATTATTTTTGCTTATAGTAGTAATGAAGGTTTCCAAAATATGAGGGAGATCTTGAAGAGTCACCTTCACAAGATCTCTATTAGATATAGCCTCTCTTGTAGTCTACAATTGATCCCTTATGCGAGATACCCTCATGACATAAGATTTGATAGATTCACCTTTGTTCAACTTCATTTCCTTGAGTTGATTTTTCAAGGAGAGGATGTGATTCAAGTTGTTGACCTCATACATCCCAGCCAACTTTTCATAATTATGCTTAGAGTTCTTTAAGATTCCAACATAAACAAGCAAATGAACTTGAAAACCATCAATGATAGTTTTCTTGGCTCTGAGATCACCTTTCCTATACTTAGATTTGGTAGCAGTAGGAGTATTCTCTGAAGGTATATGAACCTTTCCTTCAACATATTCCAAGACATCAAATATCACTTCCAACTTGATATTTCGAGAAGTAAAGTTTGATGATTCACCCAGTTCTTGAGAATCATTGAAGAGTTAGACATCTTGACCATGTCAAATAGGCTCCTTCAACTTCTTCCAAAGATGATTTCTCTTGTCTCTTGTTTACTTGGTCTTGTATTTACCTTGGCTTTGATTCAATGTTAATTTTCCACTATTCTATGTTGATACAATCACCTTATCCTAATTCTTTACTTCAACTAGAAATCTCTTTCAAAAAAAATTAATATTTCAATCATCACTTGAAATTGTATATATAAAAATAAATGAAATCTATAGTAGAATATAGTCAATAGAAATTAGAGACACCAGGATTTGGTCAAAGACTAGGGAAATAGCCATAATGGGGAAACCTGTTCAAATTCATCTTCTTATTAGATAGTCGTAAAATGTTCAATAGAGAGAATATAATGATCCAATACATCAATAAAGAGTCCAAGATCAACATAGTCTAAGTCAATAACATGAAATAATAGTCAAATATGCCCTAATGAGTCATAAGTCAACATTCAAACATCCTCCCAATCAGCTTTGTCAAAAGGAAGGAAACTCGGCCTGCTTTGTTGGTCAAAATGATGTGAAAATAGCCCCAAACAACTCAGCCAAACTTGGTGAACGAAGAGAGAAAAATTCTACAATCAAACTTTAGGTTGCAAAGGTCAAAGTCAATGTTCAACCTTAAGAAATAGAAAATTTCCAAGTCCAAGGAGGTAAAAAATCAAAGTCAAACTTTGTCAATGGTTAGTCAAAAGTCTCCCAGTAGAAAGTCAACATATAAAATCAAAATTTCCTCCAAACCCTTCACATTTGTGATAGAGTGAACTAAAATTTCAGATGTATGAACCAACCACAAGAGTAGAGAGAGGAGAATGGATGAGTTTATGTGATTCCTAATGAGATTAACGTGTTTTGTATTTATATGCTTCCTTGGAGAACCAATTTGTCCTTGCGCTAACATAAACGTTTCTACACGGGGGATTTCACATTAAAAATATAATTTTCCTTAACAAAATAAAATTATTCAAAGGGCTAAGATATGTCTTTATTTATTAGGAGGGCTATCCAAAAGAGGGAATTTCTCCCTGAGCTACTAAATTAACACTCCCTCTTAGCTAGGGTAAAATTACCAACTACGACATATGTCCTATCTCCAAAGTTTCATTATCATCAATTAAAATGTCATATCTTATCATCTCTACTCATCTACTAAACACTCTCTAATCTAAAAGAACAATAATTTTACATCAGAGGGTAGCTAAAGCTACCACCCTTTATCCAAGGACAACAAGCGAGATCTACTTACTACAAGGGCAAGGATGACAGTCTATCCTATTGACCTGTGACAATTAGCAAGATCAAATTAAAGGTCACACTCTCTCTTATCACCTAGTGAAAATAGGTGAGATTGAGTTACAACAGTGGTAAGGATCACATCCTATCATATTGTCTAGATTTCCATCCACCCAAAGATCCCTTACTAATCCATTCCTAAACTTGGGAGCTCAACGTGGGGGAAGAGCCCAGTTAGAGTTCTTGATCTACTAGGACCCTTACCTAGGAGCACCACATCATCATTCTACGCTATTCTATGAAGACCAAGAACTTAAATTTCAATAAAGCCTTGGTGAGTATATATTTTATCTATTCATCAGTCGAAATCGGATGGAGCCTCGCTAATCCTCTTTGCGATATGTTTCATATATAATATTACATGATCTCGATATGCTTGGACTTTTCATGAGATATGGGATTATCTACCAATGGAATCCCATTCTTGTTGTCACAATAGATCACAGTCATATCAATGACCTCCTCAAACTACTCTCCAAAGTGCTTCCTCAACTAAACTGCATCACATCTAGCCATGAGGTTTTTTCATTTTATGAAGTCTAATTTCATTCCTTTGTCTTCCAAGCAAAATATAGATACCATGTTATTCTTTAGTTCTAAAACATACATCACATCATGGAGATCAGATTCACCAGAGTCCAAATGGAATATGATAGAACCAAAACCCTTTACAGGATGAGTAGAGTTGTGTCAAAAGATGATTTTCAAATTGGTATCCCTCTCAACTAGGTTTGAGAGGACTTCTTGATGTCCAAAGAAATGTCTAGAAGCCCCACTAACTACATGCCAATTATCTTTTGAATCTGGAGGGGAAAAATAGAAACACAAAAAATAAAAATATATTCATATTTGGATAGAAGTTGCATATTTTCATGCCTAGAGTTCCTTGGCCTATTTTGAGCATGATGGCCTTCTTCATGATCATCTAAAGCATATATTCTTCTTCTATCATCCCTTCTTCTTCTATCATCTCCTCTTCCTCGATAATCTCCTCTTCTTCTATTATTATTCAACATGTTATTGTTGAAGTTTAAATTGTTGTTCTATTTGTATCTTGAATCATTTCTCTTTTCTGAGTATTCTCAACAATAATAACCATCCTTTTTATAGTTAAATCATTTAGTTATACTTGCTCTTTTCTTGAGGTGCTAGATTCATGGGGATTCTTTTCTAAACTAGATGATATTCCTTTTCCTTTTCTCATATTGTCTTGATCAGTAGATGCAGAGGGTTCTCATTCTTCATCCTTTTGATTCCTACCTCTGGTAATCACCCTGGTCTCCTCTTGAGTGCGTTTACCAACAAGATGATCAAATGTCGGGAGTACATTATTGTTGATGATAGTAGTAATGAAGATTTCCTAAATATGAGGAAGGCCTTGAAGAGTCACCATCGTGAGCTCTCCATTAGATATAACCTCTCCTGTAGTCTGGAATTGATCCCTTATGCAGGATACCGTCATGACATATGATTTCAAAGATTCACCTTTGTTCATTGTCATGTACTTGAGTTGATGTTTCAAGGAGAGGATGAGATTGAATGTGTTTACCTCATACATCCCAACCAACTTGTCATAATTATCCTTAGACTACTTTAAGCTTGCAACATATACAAGCAAATGAACTTCAAAACCATCAATGAGGCTTTTCTTGGCTTTGAGATCATATTTCATGTTCTTAGTTTGGACACAGTAGGAGCATTCTTTGGAGGTATAGGAACATTTCATTCCACATATTACAAGATGTCATTTTCATTCAATATCACTTCCAACTTGATCTTCCAAGAAATATAGTTCGATGAGTCACCCAGTTTCTGAGAATCCTTGAAGAGGTAGACATATTGACCAAGTTAAATAGGGTCCTCCAATTTCTTCCAAAGATTAATGCTCTTGTCTCTTGTTTCCTTGGGCTTGTCTTTACCTTGGCTTTGATTTCATGTTAATTTTCCACTGTTCTATGTTGATACAATCACATTATCCCAAGTATTTACTTCAATTAGAAATCTCTTTCAAACAAGTTTAATATTTTAATGATCAAATAGAAATTGTAGATAGAACAATCAATGCAATGTATAATAGAAGACACTCAAGAACAGTTAGAGACACCAGGATTTGGTCAAAGACCAAGGAAATACCCACAATGGGGAAAACCCTTTCAAATTCATATTCTTATTAGATAGTCATCAAATTTTCAACAAAGAGAATATAATGATCCAATTCACCTTCAAGAGTCAAACGCGAACAACTTTGACCTTCAAACAACTAATATCAGAAAATTCAAGAGATGAAACAAAAATTCAAATCTAGTCAAAGTCAACAACAATCAAGGATGCCCTAACCAGTCACAAGTCAACGGTCAAACAACCAACACATATGCTTGGTGAAAGGTCAAGAGACTAAACCTCCATTTCTATTCAAAGTGAAGTCAAAATAGCCCCAAATAACTTTGTCAAACCTAGTCAATAAGAGAGGAATGTTTTGAGGTCAAACTTCAACTTGTAGAGGTCAAAGTTAATGATTAGTAGTATTCAAAAGTGCCTATAAAAATTCAACTCCTCCACATAAAATTTCATCCTCAAGAAATAAAAAATTTCCATAGCGCTAGAGAGCTCGAGGAGGAGTTGTTAGGCATAATCCATGAACATAAACCTTAAAGTAAATTAAAATTTAAAAAAATGCTAAATTTTTTTAATTTATTTGGGATATCATGTAATACATTTATTGTTATTGTATTAAAATATTAAAATAAAACTAAATAATAACCTAAGAACAAAAATAATATTAATTGATATTCATTAATAGAGTCATCTATGAAACCAGAGGAATTGCCCAGAGTTTATTATAATGGAGTCATTAGTGTAATATTTTGGTTGCATTTGCAAAAGGAACGCCTTACCAGAGCCTATCGGAAACTCATACCACTCTGATATGGTCCTTGCACCATTACCAAGGTTATGGGTGACAATGCATTTGAGCTCAGCATTCCTCCATTCCATGGCCTGCACCTAGTGTTCAATGTGGACCGCCTTCGACCATACTTTACACCATTACTAGACACATCTGACATTGCAAAACAACTCACACCCACACAGTTAAATCTAGATTGCATGGAACAAGCTGCAACTGATTAGATCATGGACACACAGATCAAGCACACTCACTAGCAGAATATCCCACTATATTGATTGTCAAAGTAGGCCAAGTCCTTCACGAGGGCAAGTGGCTCACCAGGGACCAAGTTCAGTGGAAGTTTCCTCATCTCATGGAGGAACTCAACGCAATGGGGACCATTGCTTCCTAAGGGGGGAGGAATGATCCAGGTGGATATTGGTGGCCACCTGTGAAGTCCACTTGGAACCCCAACATTGTTTCTTTTAGCTTTTCAGTTTCCTTAATTATAGCGTAGTTTACTATTTTTAGTAGTTTTTCGGGTCTTAAACTTTCAGAGCCGTTTTGAGGCCATAAACGACGTTTTTTGGGAAAACTGGGAGCAACACTGGTCCATGGATCAATGTTGCTCTTTCCAAAGTTGTAGTTATCGAATATATCTTTCTAACAAGATATTGTGCGCGTCAAACGAAGATTGTATGCCAAAGTTACAACCCTGGGAAGTTGATTTACCAATTTACCCAAACGGGGCCCACAATTTGGCGTTTCATCTTCCAGGGTTAGGTTTTTGGATGTTTAGGGTTTTCCATTTTTTCTCAAAAATAAATAGGCCTTCGAGCCTCATTGTAACACAGTTTAGAGGCATGTAGTTGCGACATCTCTTCTCAGAGATAAGCTACCATCACCCTAGCTAGTTTATTTCCATTTTTGTTTGTAAGCATATTTTAGTATTCTACAGTAATGAAAGGAAATATTATTTCTGTTGCTTCTCTATACGTATGGTTATATCTGTAATTTTTTGCGTTTCTGTTTAAATCCGAATCCCACATTATAAAAAAGTGACCATAATTATTTATAATGGGCCATAAATAATAAATAAAGTGGTTAACCCACATTATGAAAGGGACCATGAGTATTTAGGGTTTTGGGTCTTAAGAAAATATATGTTATCAAAGATAGTAAGGGAAGTCTTGTCTTGTGTTGTCTAATTGAGATCTACCCTACTGGACGTTTCCCCATCAGAGGGGAAAGTGAAAACTATTGTTACTTATCTTAATAAAATATTTCCATTGTTATGATCTCATTGTGTTATTTTCCGTGGTATCTCTAACATATTTCTCACTTCTGATATTTTATGTAGGTCAAGCATACCATATTTTTCTCTATTATGGAAATAGGAAAATAAAAAGAAAAATGTACTCTATTTCATTCTCTAAATTCCCACTCCTACAAACTGTTACACTAAAAAATGTCACCTTGACTACTTACAGTTAGTATGGCTCAAATCAACAGTCATGCTACCCTCTTGGGCAAGTCTCATGCCTCTGTTATCCATCTCAAACTCAAAGAAGAGAGAAAGTCTTGTAAAAACTATGTTTATCTCTGGGGTCGCAGGTTCTCTCTAGCCTTACCTGCGGGGACGCTGACCATGTTCACAAAATCTGCGTCCATGGACGCTCTGTATGTTAAGGGACAGGTGCGTCCCTCTGTAAAAGGCAAAATGCGCGAGTTTTATCTTGAAAAAGTTACTTGTGGTTACTTCTAGAACATTCTAGAGGTCGGTTTGATGAAATGGATGCGCCTCCAGTTGGTTCATGTATCTCTATTAAGGGGGAACTTATCCCATCAATAAGGGAGCTATCCCACCCAAAGAGGGGGATGATCCCATTGATAGTGGACCTGAATAACCTCTTTACAGCACTATAAATAAAGACATTGAGCCAGAGGGAGAGGAGGTTGGAGCTATACATTTTCTTTGGGTAAATGCTGCAGGATTTAGGTCTTCCATTAGAGCCTTTGTGAGGAGAGATTGTCTTCACTTGATTCTACTTGGGAGAGGGTGAGCTTTGTCAAAGTAGAGGAAAACCCTTGATGGACCCTGGGAGGAACTTGCACAACACCAAGGCCAGGTTGTAAGAGTTTCTTTGTTTCGTTATTAATACAAACTGGTTTATTTTTCTCAATAGCTTGTGTTAATGAGTTATTTCATGTGTTCCTTGGTCTGCATGTTGAATATATGTTTTATTATATGAAATGCAAGTGCTTGGTAATTGTTTGATTGTTTGTGGTTGCAGGAATTGACTTGAAGGAGGAGCTCATCCGGATCGTCAAGAACGGACTTCAACAACAGCGTTTTGGAATAAGGTAAGCCTAAACACTTGTAGTTTTCATGTTGTAAAAGGTGTATTTAGAGAAAGATCACTCCATTTTGTCTTGTTTGTCATTAGAACGTCTTAGACTTCTAGGAAGGTCAGTCGTGTCCGCACCCTTGACAAATTCCGTGTGACAAATTGGCGACTCCGCTGGGGAATCCATTAATGTGAAAGTCTTTTCCTTTGTGTGAACTTTGCTCTGAGAAAATCATTTTTATTTTCTGGTTTTTGACTGTGAGAATTAGTATTTGGGTGGCTTAGCTTTAGATTTAGTTAGATTTGGTTTTTCTTAACTTTTCCAGAAGGACGCACCCTCTGAGTACTGCACAGTGCGTCTTTGGACGTGCTGTTGCCGTTTGCACAGAGCGGGCCCGCGCCTGTTCTAACGGGTTGCCTGCGTCTTCCTGTAAAAATTTAGGAAAACTCCATTTTTGCTTTAATTGCTTTTAGATTTTGGTTTTTCTTAGTGTTTTCTGCCCAGATCCTTTAGTACCCGGTCAAAAATTTTCACCTGAACTTGTTTCATTAGCATTCCTGCTTTTAGCTTTCATCAATTGGGTGTTTTGAGTCTCTTTTTTGAGAAATTCTTAATTTGATTTCCTTTGGTCATTACTTGGAGGTTTCTCTCAGTCTTTTCACAATTTTGCATCTTTTTGCTTTTGTTTTTGCAAAAAAATTTCCCCCTCATTCGCCGGGGGGGGCTAAATTGTGTATGAGTGTTAATCGCCTTTGAGTGTTTTTATGTTTTGATCTTTGGAACTCTCGCCCAATTTTCTCGACTTGCACTTGATTGGTTCTTAGATTACATTAGAATCATCTTGTGTTTGAGGATTCTCTTGCATAGATCACATTTGCATAATTAGAATTCTCACTTTCAGAATATGAATGAAAAATGTGCATAGATTACATTTGCATACTTTTCAAGTGAATTGTGCTTAGATTACAATTGCATAGTTTACATTCTGAAAAATCAATCGTAGATTTAGATCAGCTTTCTTTGATTTGAATTTACACAAAAATAAAAATAAAAATTGGTTTGGAATTGATTTGCATTAGTTTTTTCTTGATGAAATTAGTGCATTAGAGAATTTGTTAAATTTTCTCTTAATGATCAATTTTTTGCATTGTTGGAAGTGAATGGAAACTCTCTCCTTACTCTAGTTAGGATTCATCGAATTGAAAGGATTGCATTATCATATTTGATTGCATTCAGTTGAGTCGGGTCATAACACCATTGGTTTCATCTCCATTTACCCATTTGAGTAATAACAGCCTTAATAACACAGCGCTTAATTAAAATTCATCTAGTAATTTTTACATTTCTAGGGCTCTGAAACACCAACATAGCTTAGGCTAGGGTCTTGGAGTAGGTAAGTACTTAACTCTCCAAGACTACAAAACCAAACAGATAGTTTATCTTGAGTAGAATAAATCCAATTGTTTCAATTGCACTCTGGGAAAGCTCCTCTTAAAGGAGAAGCACGAGCTCGTGTCCGAACCAGTGAGGGGATCATTCCCCCCTCGTTGGGAATGACGCCAGACAGTACGTATTACAAACGGTAAACCTCGGATTAACCATTGTCGAGGAGCCAGGGGTCACTTATCGGTAAACCTTGGATTGTTGTCAAGGAGCCGGTAAGGGGATTGAGCTTGCTACTCTGCCCTTGCGTGCTGTCGGAGTTTAGACTGTTCCCCCAGGTGTATTTGTTACTGTTGGTGACCTTAGTGACCATAATCTTTAGGGTTCTACCGAGGTGACGGTGGAGGGAAGGTCCCACTGTACCTGGAGCAGACGTCGGTTATACTCACTTGGATTTTCCGGGGGGTTCACTTCACTTCGAGACGGTTAAAGTGGAGGAACTTGTGCCGGTCTATTCATTAAGCAGGTTGTCGGGGTAACTGTTCCACCCGCCATTTCTGTACTGAATTCTGCGAGGTTGGGCTTCATCACCAACTAGTGTTTTCGGTCCGGAGAGCTTACTGTTTGTGTGTGGTTTGACTCCTAGATTTGATAGCGCGTGTTAATTTGTTTGTTTTTACTTTTAGAGACCATAGGTGTGAATTGTGAATTTTAATTGTTAGGTGTGAATTGTGAATTGTTAATTTTAGTTTTAAATTGTTAATAAAATTCACTGAAGTTGAATATAATGGCAAATGTTCCGGAATTTATCAACCTAGGAACCCCTCCTAATGAGAATCCTAGTACTTTTCCTTACTTTGGAAATGTTGGTCCTCCTTATATGGCTACTTTGTCATTACCTGGATTTACAATAGGTTTACCGATATGGTTATTTTCAACTTCGTTGGCCCAAAATACTCCAATTGTTCCATCTCAACCGGATGCTTCACCTCAACAGAGTTCACCATCTCAACATCACCAACCTTTTGTTGACCCTTTACCTTCTTCGCCTAATTTTTCTTCCTCCATTTCTTCCTCTTCGCCTGGTAAAAGCCTTGATGCTAGTAACCAGGAGGCTAAGAAGAAGAAGAAAGGGAAGAAGAAGAAGAAGAAGAAGAAGCAAGATAAGAAAGAAGTCAACCAACCAACCATGGCTGTAAGTGTTAGTTGTGTTGAAGAAAATTCCGACATGCATCGTAAACCCAAATACCCTTGCAGGCTTTGTAAGGGTGACCACTTCCTTGTCAATTGTCCTGGTATACCAAAAGTCTTGGAAGTATGGTCAGAAAAATCTCATCAACTTTCCATTGATCCATCAACCAGTGATAGTCAGGTTCCTGGGAAAAAGGGTAAAGTTAGGTTTCCTTGTAAGTTATGCAAAGGGAGTCATCAAACTCACATCTGTCCTCACATGGATGAAGCCTCAACATTGTTGGAAAACCTTACTGTTCCACAGCAAGAATTTCCAACTGGTTACCGTAAACTTTCTCCCAACCTACCGTCAACTGACGGAGTGATTGATCTAAATTCAAGTACAGTCGATCACACTCTCCCATTGGAGAGTGAAACTCATGTCACTCAGGTTGATGGTCCATTAGTTGATCAAGTGGTCGATTCAATTTCACATTCGGTCGATCACACTCTCCTTTTCGAGAGTAAATTTCATACCGCTGATGTTCTTCTTGTTACATCGGATTCTTCTATGTCGGGGGGCATTTCACCTGTTTCTACAGAACCCCCTCCAAGTACTGAGGTCTTTTCCTTTGATTGGAATAGACTGACAGAACCTCGTCTTCCTTCCTCCATCCCTTTCCAAATCATTGTCAAGGCTGGTGGTAGGGACATACATCGTACTCAGGTAGATGAAGGTGCTTCTGTTAGTATTTTATCCTCAGCTGTTTGGAAAGCTTTGGGTTCCCCTCAGCTTGCGCCTATTACGCAGAATCTGAAAGCTTTTAACAGAACAATTAGTGAACCTTTAGGGATCCTTCCTAAGTTTTCTATTACCTTGGAAGGTAAAACTGTTTGTGTTGATCTTATGGTAGTTCGAGGTCCCTTGGATTTCAATTTACTCCTTGGGCGAGACTATGTTTATGCAATGAAAGCTGTCGTATCGACACTCTTTCGCGTGATGTCTTTCCCTCACAATGGCAGTATTGTGACTGTAGACCAGCTTTCGTTCCCTAGTCTTTTTTCAACTACCAATAATATGACACCCCTAAATGTTCCTGATTCTAAAGTGGTATCTACCCTGCCACGGGTTAATTATGTGGCAACCGGTCCCATGATTTCAGTTACCGATGTAAGTGAGCCTCTCACTGTTTGCTCATCTTCCTTTGATTTAGCTCCGGTAATTGACATGGAAAACTCTATGGGATTACTTGAACACGATGTTCTTATCCCTTTTGAGTCCCTTGACATGTGTTCCTTCCCAAGAAGTATTCTTCCTTCGGATGAAGACCTCTTGGAAGCCATGATCAAGGTGTGTCCATTGACATGTCTTTCCTCCAGTTGGAAGCCATGATCAATGTTACGAGGAAAGTTCTTTTTACTGAGTCAACCTCGTTAAAAAATGAATCAGTGAGTACGAGGATAGTTTTTTCCTGTATCAACCTCGTTAAAAAATGAAATAGGCTAGCACGAGGAAAGTTCTTTTTACTGAGTCAACCTCGTTAAAAAATGAATCAGTGAGTACGAGGATAGTTTTTTCCTGTATCAACCTCGTTAAAAAATGAAATAGGCTAGCATGAGGACAGTTCTTTTACTGAGTCAACCTCATTAAAAAATGAATCAGCTAGATTTTAGGATATGTAGGTAGATTGTAGAAAGTAGGGTTTGAGGACAATTCCTGTTACTGAGTCAACCTCATTAAAAAATGAATCAGGTTTGAGGATAGTTCCTGTTACTGAATCAACCTCGTTAAAAAATGAATCAGGTTTGAGGATAGTTCCTGTTACTGAGTCAACCTCGTTAAAAAATGAATCAGGTGTGAGGATAGTTCTTTTCTTGTGTCAACCTCCTTAAAAATGAAACAACTCCCTTTTCAAGTTAAATATTGAAAGTAAACCTTCATTTCATCCAGCCGGTTGAATGCAATGAAGCCTGGGGGGCATGTACCTTGCTTTGCATCATTATGCTAGGGGCATGTGAACTTCTTGAGCATAGTTCCTTGTCTTGTGTCAAGCTCTTTAAAAAATGAAACAAGGGTAGGTTAAATAGGTAGATTGTAGAGCGTAGTCATGAGCATAGTTCCTTGTCTTGTGTCAAGCTCATTAAAAAATGAATCAAGTATTTTAGAGCACAGTTCCTTGTCTTGTGTCAAGCTCGTTAAAAAATGAATCAAGGTTTTTAGAGTAGAGTTTTTGTTAGGTAGATTGTAGAGAGTAGTTATGAGCATAGTTCCTTATCTTGTGTCAAGCTCGTTTAAAAAATGAAACAAGGGTTTTGAGGATAGTTCTTTTCCTGTGTCAACCTCACTAAAAAAAATGAAACAGCTCCTACAAGTCTTTCCAAGATTTTGAAAGTAAAGCTTCATTCCATCCACCTCATTGAATGCAATGAAGCTTGGGGGGCATGTACCTTGATTTGCATCATTATGCCGGGGGCATGTGAACTTGTAACAAGCATAGTTTTTCGTTTCAAGCTTGTGTAAACATGAAACCGAATCCGAGCATAGTTCTTTTCCTGTGTCAAGCTCGTTTAAAAAATGAAACAAATCCTCCTCTACTTGAGTCGAGAGATTGACTAGATCTCGTAAATGTTAAGTTGTATATTTAGGTTAGTTGTTTCGGTGTTTTGCATAATTTTCTTACAGTTTTAGGTCAAAGTCTTTTAAATGATCTCGTCACTAAACCTTCATTTCATCCAAATGGTTGAATGAAATGAAGCTAGGGGGGCATGCACTCTAGCAGTTATGCTTAGGGGGCATCAAGCACAGTTTTATCTCTGTTTCAAGCTTGTGTAAAAATGAAACTACTCTGAAGCATAGTTTTTCTCTGTTTCAAGCTTTTGTAAAAATGAAACCTATCTCGAGTCAATTTCAGTTATTTTCAAGACTCGTTAAACTCATGAAAATCCCGAGATTATTTTGCTATTTTTCATTCTCGTAAAACAAATGAAAATTCCGAGTTCTTTCCATCTTTTCCTGCTCGTAAATTAAATTGAAAGTCGGCCATATGAGTACATTTTTATCATTTTTTCGAACTCATTAAAATTTACGAAAAAGTGAAAACCATGAGTACATTTTTATCCCTTTTTCGAACTCGTTAAAACTTACGAAAAAGTGAAACCTCAGAGTCATCTTTTAAGCCCTTTTCTGACTCCTAAAACATGAAAAGATCGCCGAGCATTTCTTTTACACTCGTTAAAACGGAATTAAAAGACGGTCCCCTTTTAGCTCTTTTCTGACCGCAAAATCAAGAAAAGATTGCCGGGTTTTTGTCGTTTCAAACTCGATAAGGAAATAAAACGACGTGTCCTTGATCGCTTTTTACTTTTCAGGTCAACGACACTATTATGAAAGTACTCCTTGGTCGCAAGATCAAGCGGTTCCCCCAGGTATTATTTTATACTTTTTCGGGCTTGAGGGACACAAATATACGAAAAAGTTCAACGTGGAGTCTTCTTTAGTTTTTTCAGACTCTCTAAAATTGAAAAACGCCGAGTTTCTCCTATACTGGGCTCGTTAAACTTTTACAGTAGAGGACCTGTTCAATTACAAATAGGAACGAACCACTCCTTCCTAGGGTTCGAATTTAAACTAGGTTGGACTCGTCCGAAGGATGAGCTTATAATCAAGCATATGTTATCCTCCTCAAGCTTGTTAAAAATAAAGAGGTACTTGCCAGAAATGGTGGGGGAAAAGAGAGAAGAATGAACCTGTTTGTCACCTTTTGTCTCAAAAGAAACTTTATTACCGCTCTTGAACACGACATTTTTTATTCACCTGGGTTGGGAAATCTTTTACCTCACAGTTGACCAAACCACTTTGAAAGTCTTTAACCGGGTTCCGGGGATTAACTTTGAGTTATTCGTCACCAAGCCATCTGTTGTGTCGTTATGTGTTCAAGAGGTCTGCAAGAAAAACTTTCATCTGCAAAATACTTGTCATCCATTTGACCATCCCTGAGTCAGTCCTTACAGCAACATTTCTTCAACTTGAACAATGATTTCGTGTTGTGGGCTTGCCTGCAACGGGTCGCTTTCTATCGACATCGACACATTATCTAGAAAGATGACTTAGGAATCGACAGTACCTTGAAGTCTGCATGCATCAATGGCAGGTTTCTCGCCTTTGACGTCAGTTTACATCATTGACTTTCGATCAAAGGATTCCGTGAAGTGTTCGACATCAAAACATCTATTCACATTTCACGGGTTGTGCTTGGTACTTTGAGAACCATTGACATTACTGGTGGTCTCTCTCATGCTTGTTAACAGTTTACATCATCGACTGGTAATCAAGTGGTTTCTAACATGTTCGACATCAAATCATTTAATCACATGGCTAGAATCGTACCAATTCGGGAAGTAGAAGTGAAGACCCTGGATCTAGTTTCTACCATCCAGGCTGCGAGGAGTTTTGTATTCATTATCTATGTAGACTAATCATAAACAGATGGCTGCGTCCATACTGTGTCTACAAAAGTCTATAAAAATGATGTACTGCAAGATCATTCCTGTATCAGAATAGTTAGTCCATTAGTTAAAGTTTTGAATCTGAGTATGGGAATGCCTACCTCAGTGATGATATAATCTTATCCATGTATTTTGTGTTGAAAATTGCAGGTTCCAACCAGGCCATCCACAAGACAATCCTTGAAATGATAAAGCGCTTCACCCTTCCTAGAATTACAAAACCCTACTCTATTCCAGGCTTCGCACTTTAGGGGGCAATCTGTTACACTAAAAAATGTCACCTTGACTACTTACAGTTAGTATGGCTCAAATCAACAGTCATGCTACCCTCTTGGGCAAGTCTCATGCCTCTGTTATCCATCTCAAACTCAAAGAAGAGAGAAAGTCTTGTAAAAACTATGTTTATCTCTGGGGTCGCAGGTTCTCTCTAGCCTTACCTGCGGGGACGCTGACCATGTTCACAAAATCTGCGTCCATGGACGCTCTGTATGTGAAGGGACAGGTGCGTCCCTCTGTAAAAGGCAAAATGCACGAGTTTTATCTTGAAAAAGTTACTTGTGGTTACTTCTAGAACATTCTAGAGGTCGGTTTGATGAAATGGATGCGCCTCCAGTTGGTTCATGTATCTCTATTAAGGGGGAACTTATCCCATCAATAAGGGAGCTATCCCACCCAAAGAGGGGGATGATCCCATTGATAGTGGACCTGAATAACCTCTTTACAGCACTATAAATAAAGACATTGAGCCAGAGGGAGAGGAGGTTGGAGCTATACATTTTCTTTGGGTAAATGCTGCAGGATTTAGGTCTTCCATTAGAGCCTTTGTGAGGAGAGATTGTCTTCACTTGATTCTACTTGGGAGAGGGTGAGCTTTGTCAAAGTAGAGGAAAACCCTTGATGGACCCTGGGAGGAACTTGCACAACACCAAGGCCAGGTTGTAAGAGTTTCTTTGTTTCGTTATTAATACAAACTGGTTTATTTTTCTCAATAGCTTGTGTTAATGAGTTATTTCATGTGTTCCTTGGTCTGCATGTTGAATATATGTTTTATTATATGAAATGCAAGTGCTTGGTAATTGTTTGATTGTTTGTGGTTGCAGGAATTGACTTGAAGGAGGAGCTCATCCGGATCGTCAAGAACGGACTTCAACAACAGCGTTTTGGAATAAGGTAAGCCTAAACACTTGTAGTTTTCATGTTGTAAAAGGTGTATTTAGAGAAAGATCACTCCATTTTGTCTTGTTTGTCATTAGAACGTCTTAGACTTCTAGGAAGGTCAGTCGTGTCCGCACCCTTGACAAATTCCGTGTGACACAAACTCTACTAAATTATGAAACAATTACAATAAAATGTAATGGAACTCCTTATCCTCCTTGTGGACCATTATTTAACACTTCTTGATAGCAATTTTGGGGTAAGGATTTGACCTCTTCAACCCTCTATTTGAGTTATAGTTTTGGACCTTCTAGAATATTTTTTAAAGTTCACATGTGGCTTTCCCCATCTATGTGAATAATCAGGGTTAGCATGACATCCTTGTATACCATGATTCCTGTGCTATTGCAAAAACATTTGAGTGTAGATCAATGTTAAGGGGTTTTGTCCCAAGAGAGGAAATAATTGACCCCAAAAAATTCCATTTAAAGAATCAAAATCACCTTATGAGGTTTCAAATCTCAATTTTTGGAACTGGTACCTACTGTTAAAATGACCCTCCAAGTTGATTCCTCCATTTTTTTCCGCTCTAAATGTAATAATATAGATGTCACATAATATAATTGATGAGCATTCAAATTGGCATGTTTTTAATACCATCTATAATTGTTTTGACATCATTCTTCCACTTTCCATCATCTCTTTATGTACTCTTTATCCCCGATTATGAGATTCTTGGTATAGGTACAACTATTCTGTTTTTCTACCAGTTTTCTAATTGTTCTTATGCATTGTGTTGCGAAAATGATATCTTTCATAATAATATTAGAAGACAGGATCAAAATGGTGTTAATTCAACTGCTCTATGTGGCCATAAATCCTTCATGATGTTGCAATTTCAACTAAGACTTCATAATTTACATTGCAACTCCACATTCTATGAATGATTGAATGCTACAACTCTCTTCCATATTACTATTGTAACTTTTTTCATAGTGCTGAAACTTTAGATCAACCATTGGAACAAGTACCGTAACTCTTCCATGAACAAAAATGTTGTTGCAATTCATGGATTCCCTGACTTTGGGTTCCTACAAATCTCATTTCCATGACTTTGGTTGCTACAACTCTTGTTTCCATAACCTCCATTCAACAACTTAGGAACATCACACAAACTCAATGGTAAAATGTTCCAATTGTACAATCAACATGTGTTTCTCATGGTGGAAAGTGATGAAGGCAAGTGGAGGACCAACCAGGAAAGGAATTCTAACAACCAATAACACTCAGCTAATTTGAGCATGATTGAAAGGAAATAAAAGCAAAATTTATCAGTGCATGAAAGATTTAGGCGTAGCTTAGATATGTGTAGTTAGATATCCTTATGTATTCTTGTATTGATTTTCAAAGTTATATGTTGTGATATTACTGCTCATCTTGTCTATGTGTAGGTATTGGTCTAGGAGGTTCAAAGTTATATGTTGTGATATTACTGCTCATCTTGTCTATGTGTAGGTATTGGTCTAGGAGGTAGCTGAGAGGTCTTCCGCTATGCTACTTTGGGTTCTCTAGCAACACCAAACCAAGATCCGAGGTAACAATATTTCTTCTTACTTTGATTATCATTTCATTGATGTAGATATGTGCATGTATCTTTGTTCCAGTTGTAGCTACTTTGATCTGTCTGCCAAGGATCCTGGGAAGATCCTTGAGGGTATTTCCACCACAATCACCCATGCATTAATCCCTATAGTAGAATTGGCGACTCCACTAGGTACTATACTTAGTTCCCAATTTTCTCCTTGCAAGTTCCCAAATCTCTCTTTCTTCCAGGCCCTCATGTACTTCTTGATTCCCTTTCTGACCACTTAAGACTATTCAACACCCTTCTCATAGTGCTAAGATTTTGATCTGATCACAAAAACACTTTTTTAGAGCTTCTTCCACACTAATGCACAGTAGCAGTGAAACCAATGCTTTATAAAGCAATGTTTCCTTGCAAATAGAGTGTTAGTGTAGCCACTAACTCTTTGAGTCCTCTTCTGAAGTGTGTTAGCCAGCCAAATCTTAATAAATATGGAATTTTTGTGAAATCTTGGTTTGGGGAAGTTGTGTGTAGGCTGATCAAGGATCTACAGTTGTGCATGTTTGTTTGGTTGCTTGTTTCCTGAACCTTTTTTCTTTTCAGGAAAATAGCTTTACTGCTTATGTTTTTCAGAAAAAAAAGAAAATACAAAATTTTTGTAGTTTTTCTACTTAGTTGGTTAGATTCTGCACTTATTTGTTTAAAAGGTTGTTAGAGAACATTGTATGTTTATATGTTTGTGGAGTAGGAAGATTCTCTCTACGGACAAAGAAAATCAATGTAGTGCAAGAGAGAGGGTCTAGCCACAAACAAGACAATTTGACATAAGTTCCCTTAGATTGAAAATGGATGAGATCCTACCTCTTGTATCGCTTATCCCTATTTCATGAATTCCTTGTGTCTTTTCTCCAGCGATCAGCTACTTAATGTCAATCAAGCACATGAAAAAAATAGACAAGAAACCAAAGCACACATTACAACATACAATACATTCAACCTGCTTAAGAGGCTAAGGAGTCTTAAGCTACCAAGTACCAGATGAAATTGATATAGGAAACACAATATCAGTTGTATTATTATGACAAAAAGGAAAGTACAACCTTTGCCTTAGCGTTGCAAGTTTCCTTCGGTGTCTCTGGGTTCCAGCACCACTATTATCATCTCATGATTCACCTCACACAAGTGAAGCTCAAGGCTTCTTCCTCCTTTCTCCAAAACAAACAAACTACAAATTTTTTCTCTCTTTACAAATGCAAACTAGAAGGCTAAGGCTATCAGGATTTTGCAGATTATTCAAGCTCCTTCATTGGCTAGCTGAGGTTGGAAAAGGAGAAGTTTACATAGCTTTAGAGAGGGGATATGGATCCTCTTATGATGGGAGAGGTCTTACATAGCTTGAGTGAGGGGATATTTCACCCCTCACTCTTATTCAATTTTAATACTGGAAAGGACCCAAACACTCTCTCTTGGCTCTATCTTGACTAACCATTTACCAGACTTCCATTCACGAGGCTTCTAGACCTGGAAGTTTTGATTCCATTTTAAAAACTTTCCAAAAGAGGATCGACGCGGGTAAGGGATGGATACCAGACTCTACAGATCAGCGCGAGAAGAAACCGAGGGATAGCATTGGCGTTTAAAACTGAGTTTGAAGGGATATTCTCATGAAATGATGTAAGAGGGAAATGTTCTACAGATTAAGAGTGATGTAAAGACATGTTCTTCGTGATAAGAAAACACATGAGGTTCACTATAGAGGTCCTCCAGGATCGAGGAATGGATAGTACAAGGATAGTGACAAAATGTTGTGTAACAGATGTCAGGTAAAGCGTGAAGGTCGAATAAGGGTGAGGGGTGAAATTCTTTACAAGTAGATGCATGGAACTGGAAGCTATCTTCGGAAAACCTACAAGAACGTATAGATACATATACATAACTGAAATATCTGACAAAAGATACATGAAATCAACATCTATCCTTCAAAATATGAATTTAATAGCATTTCATTTATCCTTTTAAAGAATATTTAAAAATATAGCAAATACTATATATATAATGTATGGTGTTTTTCTAATGTCATCCTTAAAATAAAGTGCTTTTATCATGTCTATCATGCATATGTAATTAGTTTCATTAACCAATACATTTTATAATTTTTTATATTAAATTAAAATAAAAGTATTTATATAATTTTTTTTGGATCAACTTGTTCTATTAAATCATGAGAAACATGCATCGTATGTTACAATCAGTAAAAAAAAATCAAAGGCCTCACTCCTACTAGATTTGTTGCCCTGAAGATAGAAGTGGAAGATCCTAGCTAATAGCTTTTCATAATAATAAGACTGAAGGTTTACAACCCATGAGGCCCAAAATTGACCAAAAAACTCAAAATTACCAAAAGCATAGATTATCTAGCCAGATTACCTGGATCTAGGTTGACAGGAGCACCATTTCCTGGTCATCGAAATTCCTCATGTACATGTGCTTCCATATGCGAAATTCTTACTTTGAAAGCATCCAACCACTCCTGCAAGTTTTTTTGGCCCCTTTCAAGAGAGGTTTTGTTGTCTAAGATGTGCCATTGATTATGTTGGATGTTCTGCAGAAATCTTACAACCTCATGGTGATACTGTTGTCGATCTCTCTCTTGTTGCTCCAATGTTGCAGTTACCACCCAAATTTGATCCTCAAGCGAGTCAAAGGGGGGTGGGATGTCCACATGCCTAGGTGGGGACTTTGGCTACTCCACCACAAGGACCTTCACTCTTGGAATAGAACTAACTGTGTGGTGGTCCTGTAAGTGTCTCCTCAACTTGAGGGACCAGAATGACAAACTGATAGGCCACTTATTACATTTAAGTTACTGCCAACCAATGCGCTCACTGTGAAGCAAGCAAAACCTGAGCTGACAAAATCCCTCCTCCCCATGATAAACAAGAAGCTAAAAAACTAGGCTTGACAACTTTGGACGCTGAAAAGTCCCCAAAATAAAAGGACACCTCACCACTAGACATGTGCTTTAGGGTTAATTTTTTTCGCATTTGACTCCCTCCTCCATAGCAGAAGCCATAACAACTATGGATTAACTGAGAATCAATTCAAGTCTTTGTGGGATAGCTTTTTATGGCTTAGATGCCCCTAGGTTGTGGTTACGCAAACCACAAGTTAGATGTGCTAGCCATCACAAAACTCACATTATCTAGCAAAAAAAAAGAAAAAAGAAAAAGAAAAGCAAACTTTCATTTATTTTTTATTGTAATTATTTTAATATTTATATCACATCAATTATAATACACCAAGTGAAAGTGTTATTTGTTTGTTTATATAGTGCTAATAATTTATATTTTTATATTTACAATGGAAAAAAGATGTGATACAGGTTATATTTAGTGTTATGATAATTATAGGACAATGCTATGTGTACGAATATTTTTTTAATTTTCATATTTTTTTTAATGCATAATCTTTCCAAAGGAAAAAACGGACTTTTTTATAAGAAATAAAAAAGTTACAAGCATATGAGTTAACATTCCAGAACTTTCAGTGATCTTGAGACCTACAACAGTCCCAAAGAGGGAGAGACATACTCCTCTGTGTATCACCAAAACAGTCAGAAAAAAAAAGCTTTTGCTCGCTTGCTAACAGTGCTGTAACGTTGCCTTTCATAGACAACTTTGTCAAAAATTTTGACTGTCCAAATCAGATTACCGTGGGTCTCCTATACATAGGAAAACAACCCACAGGAAATCACCATTGTTTTCATATGTTTGATCCCAAAAAAGTAGTCCAAAACAGGAAAGTAAAACAACAATATTTACATGAGATCCGGATCCGGATATAGATAAACTGTCGAAACAGAAAACTGAAACAGTTGATATTTAAAGATTTTAAGTATATGGAGGGAGATCCGACACACGGATCTGAGCATGCATCTGTTCGGTTATCCTCCACGAGTCCACAACTTGCTGCAAACCCTCTTTAGAAAGCTTATCTGCATCTTCATTTCTGTCCCTGTAAATATGTTCAATGGAGAAAACATTAAAATGGTGTTTTAAGTTTTGGATCTCTTCCAGGAGCGGCCTCAGCATATAATTTTGACATCTATATTTTCCATTGACCCAGTTTATTACATTCAAAGAATCCCCAAAGATCTGTACTGTGAAGATATTTCTGTTTATGAGCCAGCATAGAAGAAGTTTGAGGGCAGACAGTTCAGCAAAGTTATTTGTTCCAGGACCTAGTCCCACAGAGGCTTTTAGAGAGTGAGAGGAGCTTAAATGGATGATGATCCCGGCACCAGTATTATTGTTTTGAGCTGCCCCATCGAAATAGGCCCAAGGAATCCCTTCCCTGATTCGTTCTTCCTTTCTGGGAGCAGTGTTCCTAGATTCTTCAGGTTCCAGAATACTAGACAGAATGGCAGAGCTTTGGATAGCGATCACTTCCGCTGGAGTGAGTTTTTCTCTGAAGATGCTTCTATTTCTAGCTAACCAGATACCCCAGCAGATAATGGGGGGGAGGTTCCTCAAGTTCCTCTCTGGGTAGTGGTTCCACCAATACTCCCAAGCTGAAAGAAAAGAATCCCCTTCCCATCTAACATTTTTCCCTAATAATTTTTGCATCTCCTCCCATACTTTCCTTGCATAAGGACAAGCAATGAACAGATGAGGAATGGATTCTGAGTCTGAGAAACATAAGGGGCATCTTCCTGGACCCTGTTTGAATCTGGATTGTAGAATATCCCAGGTAGGAATTTTCTTTCTTAGTACACACCAAGAGAATAATCTTGCTTTCTTTGGGCATTTTAGCTTTAGCAGTGGTTTAACCCTCCACTCTGGGATGTCCCACCCTTTTCTCTTCATTAAGAAAGAATACCCAGCCTTTGGGGAGTAGGGTCCAGTTTCTGCATGAGCCCACACCAATTGGTCCGGCCTGTCCTGAATCCTAACATTTGATCTCTTTAGCTCCTGAAGAAAACTCCGCCACTCGTTCCTCCACAAAGGGTCGATTCCTAGATCTTCTTCTGATTTCCATGCTTGGCCCCAAATGGTTGACTGACCCAAATTTGCAATCTGATTAAGACCAGATATCCCCTTCGAATCCAGATGAGCTATCAGGTCAGGAGATAGAGCGTAGGATTCATTACATCCCACCCAAGGGTCTCTTCCAATCCTCACATTTTCACCATTTCCAACCTGCCAAGCCAGACCCTGTTCTATAACCTTAAACGCCTCTGTAGTGGCTTTCCAAATCACAGAAAAATTTCTGCCTTTTTTGTTTGGATTCCTTATCCAATCTTCTAAAGGCATGGGATCAATATATTTGCGTTTTACTACTCTGGTCCATAAATTCTCAGAATTTATTATACGCCATCCAGATTTTGCAGCCAGGGAAGTGCTGAAATCATAGAGGTTTTTTATGCCCCATCCACCCCAGTCTTTTGGCCTTGCGATTTTGTCCCATGCCACCCAAAGAAGAACTGAATCCTCCTTTGACCCTGACCAAAGGAATCTGCTGTATAATTGTTTAATCTTGTGGAGAATGCCTTTTGGGATCCAGGTCAGAGCTGCCCAGAACACAGGCATGGCCTAAAGAACAGAATTTACAAGAGTCAGCCTTCCTGCCCGAGATAGCCACTTGAAGCTCCAATGGGAGATTTTTTGTTCGATTTTTGCCACCAGCCAATTCCAGTCCTGCTTTTTGTACGAGTGTGGTTTCAACCAAAAACCAAGATATTTGAAAGGACTTTCCATATTACAAGACTCGAAAGGTAGGTAAGATGAAATCAGGAGTTCCTCCTGTCTGTTGAAACCCTCCAATATTAGCTGGGACTTTCTTGAGTTTATTTGTAGCCCTGTAGCTTTCAAGAATAGGTCAAGAATACTTTTAAGTTCTTTGATTTCATTTAAGCTCCCATTTGTAAATAGTAAAATATCATCTACAAATAGGAGGTGATTAATGAACAAATTTACAGCAACTTCCAAACCTTTTATCAAACCTGTTGTTTTGGCATTGGATATCAGTCTGCTGAGTCCTTCTGCAGCAAGGAGGAAGAGCAAAGGAGAAAGAGGACATCCTTGTCTCAGCCCCCTTTGTCCCCTGAAGAATTGGGAGGCAGCCCCATTTATTAGAACTGCAAAGCTTGCACTTGAAATACACCCCATGATCCAGCTTATGAACTCCACCTTGAAGCCCAGATGAGTCAGAAGCATCCTAAGATAAGTCCAGCTAATTCTGTCATAGGCTTTAGACAGGTCGATTTTTAACACAACCCCTTTCGAGTTTGATTTTCTGATACTGTGTATGGTTTCTTGTGCCACCCCTATAGCTTCGTGACTTTGACGACCATCTAAAAAACCAAATTTTTCTGATGAGATGCAATTGGAAAGAATCGGTTTCAGGCGAACTGCAATGGTTTTGGCAATAATTTTATAGATGCAATTGCACAGTGAAATTGGCCTGAAATCCTCGAAAGTTTTTGGGGCCTCTTTTTTAGGTATAAGAGCAATGAAAGTAGCATTGAAAGGGGTATATATCTCACCTTTCCTCCTTGATTCCTCCACTACTTCCGTTAGTTCATCCCCAATCAGATCAAAAAATGGATAAAGAGTTCAATTGTCCAGCCATCCGGGCCCGGACTTTTGTCTTTTGCCATAGATTTAACTATACTTTCAACTTCCTCTCTTGTCACCTCTCTAAAAAGATCTTCCGCCTCCTCCCCCTCCACAAAGCGAGGGAAAGCTTGAGCTGTTCTGATAATTTCAGCTAAAGAAACCCCTCCTGGGTCTGAGAACAAAGATTGAAAATGATTCTTCCCCATATTTGACAAGTCCTCAAAAGACGAGGCTTCTCTGCCCTCAGGGTCCTTTAGCTTCCAAATTGTATTTGCATTTTTCCGGCCTTTTGCATAGTTGTGGAAGAATTTTGTGTTCTCATCCCCTGCTCTCAGCCAGATTGCCCTGCTCTTAAGCCTCCATTCTTCCTCTTTGTCCAATAAAATCTTTGCTCTAGATTTCTCAAGAGCCACAATCTTTTCTTTTGACTCCTGGGTAGCATAAGCATCTGCCTCAGGTTCTTCTAGAGCTCGGAGTTCTGCATCTATTTTGTTCAATTCCTCATTTTGATTCTTCCTTCTTTCTGAAGCCCATTCCAAAGTTTCTTTCTTTAGTTTTTTTAGATTATCCATAAAGAGAGCCCCTTTGTTTCCCAAAAAGTTTCTACCCGGATGTCTCCAGATATTCCTGAAAAGCTGATTAAAAGAATCTTCTTGCAGCCATGAAGCGTTGAATTTGAAAGGAGCAGCAGGTTTTGGGGGGGTTTGGAGAGTTCTAAGAGAATGGGGAAGTGATCCGAGTTTCCCCCTTCACCCACCCATTGCCTGAACATTGGGATATTGGAAGCCATCAAATCACTGATTAGGAAGCGGTCCAGTCTTTTTGCTATTCTCTCCTCCCCTGTTCTCCTATTCCTCCAAGTAGGTTTGGCTTTTATAATGTTTACATCTATCAGCTTATGGGATAGGAGTGCATTAGCAAAATAATCTGTTAGGGGATCTTCTCTGGCAGAGGGTCCCCAAGCCTCCGCATTCCCTAAAGAAAAATTTAAATCTCCTCCTAATATCAGGTTTTTCCCTTTCAGCAGTTCTTTAGGCAGAAGAGCGTTCCAGAATGCAACCCTTGCCTGACAAGGCCCATAAACATTTACTATCAAAAAAGGGAAATCAAAGTCTGGGGAAATAACCTCCATACCCAGCACATTGGGCATACCCCAATGGTTCAAAATTTTCAATCTGCCATCCCTGCAACCGATGGCAAGACCACCCGAGTGACCCTCTGCATCAAGGGCTACGAAAGCCCACCCTGGAAAAAGAGATCTGAGGACTGATTCAATGTCTGCACCCCTGCCCAAAGTTTCTTGGAGAAAAACAAAATCTGGATTATATCGAGAGATTAATTCCTTCAAAGCCAGTTTTTTGGGTTTACTGGTTAAACCCCTGCAATTCCATGACAAGCAGATCATTTTATAACAGCCTCAGGGGGTTTTGCTGCTCTAAGCGCCCCAGGAATCAACATTTGCTTGCCATCAGCCGCATCAAGTTTGGCTTTGACTTGAGCTTTGGACAGGTTTGTCTTCCTACCTCTGCCCTTTTTATTAGAACTTTTAGACGATGAAGGACCCAAACCACCCACCGGCTCAACCGAATCGGGGAGGAGATCAGCCTTTTTGCTGAGGGATCTAAGGTTATAGGAGCGAGCAGGGGGGGAACCACCTGAGACCGGGTTTTCTAGGGAAACAACTTCACAGTTCAGATCGATGGAGGGGATAGCGGCAGTTAAATTTTCAATGTTTACACAATCATCTATGCATTTATTAATCAAAGGAGACCCTTTAGATGAGTGGACAATATTTGAATCAGGAAAGCAAACAGAGTTTAATGGGTCTGACTGCATACCGGGCGGTTCACTAGCAGCGACATCAGCATTTCCCACAGGGATCTTTTCAGCGCCGCTCGGTTCTTCGAAAACTTTGACCGGATCCCCTCCAACCTGGGGTAGGGCTTCATCCTCCTGAGTTTGTATCCCTTCCATAAGCTTGGCCTCTGAGATTTGCTTCTCCGTCGAAATCGTATCTTTCCTCGTGCTTCCCTCCCACTGTTCATCTGATTTCTGAGTCCTCCTTCTGCGCCTCCCCAAGGGGCAATCCCTTGCCAGGTGCCCATGCTCATGGCATCTGTGACACCTGAAGGGTAAAAGTTCATAATCCAACAACTGTTCAAAGACATAATCCCTGTACTGCAAATTTATCGAATCCACTAGCCCTTCGTTTGGGTTTAGACGCACTAAAATCCTGGCTACGGCTCTTTCATGGGTGTGTAGAAAGGACTTGTCCGCTTCCAAGAACGTACCCAGAAGATTCCCAATAGAAGAAAAAACGGAATCCACCCAAAGGAACGGGGGAAGACCAGGTGCCCTTACCCAGACGGGGAATTCCTCCACCTTCTCCTTGGACGCGTCGAAAAGAGGAGACCACCTTTTGAAAAAGACTGGGCGGTTCCCAAATGCCCAATTTCTTCCTTCGACCCATTCCATGGCTTCCTTGCTTTCGAACCTGATCATAAACCACCCTTTAACCAGTGTGGCCGTTATGAAGGACTTTGCCGGGGTCTCCTTCCATTGCCTCTCCGCCCATTGCTGTAAGAACTTGCCAGAGACAAACCGCCCCCTTACTCGGCCCACAAGCGTGCACTCCGCCACATCCAAGGCGTCCTCGACTTGAACATCCATTCCCAGTAACAAATTTCCTGCTACCCTTCTCTTTTTTAAGGGTTTCGCCTTCTTACGTTTTTCCCCAACCCTTTCCCAATCCGGATCCGCCTCTCTATCCAAGCCTGAAGGGTCTGGTACCCTTTGAGCTCCATTCACATTTTCCACAGAGGGGTTAACATCCTTTCCTGTAGGGATTTGGCTCGATACTCCTGCTGGGGTTCCATTCTTACCTGCAGATTGACTTCCCTTATCTTCCGCCCTTTCTGTGGCAAGGGTTTGATCATCCTTCCCTAGATTAGAAACCTTGCCGAGATCGGAGCAGACCCCCTTTTCACCCGGACCGTCGAGTATCAGGTCTTTTGAAAAAAGGTGCCTGTTAACAGCCAAGTGACCGCCTCTATCCCTAGCTTCTTTATCCGAAATTTGGAAACCCCCAACAGATCTCCATAAACCTTGACTGGAATTGAAGTTTATGATGTCTTCTAGACCACCCGACGGGCTGAAAGCTTTCGAGGGGGATAGAACCTTACCAACGGGGAGTCCTTTCTCTTTCGGGATGCTTTCCTCCGCTCGTGCTCCTGAGTCTTCTATGCGCCCGCCGTTTTTGCCAAACGCACCAGACAGAACCAAGCTCTCCTCCAGCAAACCTTTAGGCGGGTTGTTGCTCCATGGGCCTCCCACTGAAAGGGTGGCAGATGCGAAATTTCCAACCTGCCCGAAGAACTTGTCAATGTTTTGTTCGGTGACCTCCTTACCCCAGACCGAGAGAATGTCTTCTGGGGCTGGGTCTAGATCCACCGCCTCATTATGAATCACCATGGTAACTAAACTGTGGTAAAACTGACACCTCACAGAAACCCGTTTCCTGAAAGAACGCTCCTAAAACCGCCAGGGGATAAGTCACCGTATTGAATTTGGTTTAAGCTGTTCCAAACCCGCCTCGGAACGTTTTTTGCAGGGATGAACCCTTAGAGGAGACTGCCAAAAACAAACCGCTAGCGCAAAAAACCCCCAAATCTAACCAAGAAAAGCCAAAAGGAATTCCGCCCATGTGTCTCATGCTAGGGGACCTCAAAAACTCCTAACCTCGGAGGGTCTGCCATCGGTCCAGCCCGTACCTTCGTGACGTGAGATGGGCTGTCTGCGTCACCTAGGCCCTCCTCCTAGGGTTTCAGGATCGAACCCTGCGCCCTCCATCCGTTATTCACCATCTTTTAATGCATAATCTAGGAAACATTTTTAATTTAATTTAATATAATTTTTTTTTTATAAATATAATTTTTAACATTGTTAATATTTTTATTTTAATATTCATATCATAATCAAGTTTTATTTAACATGATTATTTTCTTAAAATCTATTCCTTAAAATTAGCAATATTTTTTTCATTTTAACACTATAATCTTATTCACATATGATTAATCATACAAAATTTATCCATTTAATCAATTAGTGACTATACATTTTTATAATATAATATTAAATCTTTCAATTTTACAAATACCATAATTTTGACAAAACAAGTTTAATATTAACAAATTTTTATTTGTTTTAGACATTTTAACTAGTAAAAATTTAATGATTTTTTTTGGTAAACTTGTAAACATATATATAAACCATGTCTATGGTTTACATCTTGACTAGCTCTAGTATGCTTGAGTGGAAATCAAACTGAGAAGATTTGACAAGGTTCAAACTAAAGTCTTTCCAAATCTACAGTTGAAGCTAGTAGTAGCGAGGCTCATCATTATAATAGATACAAAAATTGGCTATGAAAGACATAAAAACTGGGTAAGAAAAAACACTGGAAACATGAATTTTATAAACCATGGGTATTGTTCAGCGTATTGATGGTGGGTTTGTGCCAGAGAGAGACCATAAAATTAAACAACTATAGCAAACATTCAGGGTCGTTGAGACATGGTGTATCCCTATCATGAAACACTGTTGTCTTCGTTCACTGCATTCTACCATCCATAATCTAATATAGCAAGTGGAGCTCCTCCATCCAATGTGATGATTACAGAACACACAAAGTTGTTTCCCTCTTACTTACTAGGATTGGTAGACTGAATGACATATATTCTAGCTAAAATATGAAACCAACCCAAACTTGCCTTGAACATTCCTTCAATCATTTCAAAAACCTCACCCAATTGATTAATAGCTTCCATTTCCATTGCCATTGAATGAATGCTCGCCGGTGAGTAACTACCCCATTGTTCTCTCGCTTAGGGTGAATTCAATGCCATATCCAGGACCTTCTTGATCCAACATGTGGTTAAACACCTCACTTTCGAAATCCACCGGATTCTCCCAATTTGTCGTCGCCTTACGTGCCATCCTCGAGGGCCTTGTATGTGTGGTAAAGAACTTCAGTGCATTGGGGTTTATATTCATTACACTGTAGATCCTTGTAAAACGCTCTATCGAAGAAAAAAATAATAAAATTACTATGAATACACATGATATATTTAAATAATGAAATTACTATGAATATACATGATATATTTCATTAACATATTATTAATTATTTGTATCCTAGGTGGTTGGGAGGTAGGAATGGAATCCTCTCCACCTAGGTTCAATTCCGACAAGTGACATGATGGATGTTTACAACATCAACAAAATATGTATGTTCCTCATATGAAAGATACAACATTGTACTTATATATATCTTTGAGAGTTAGCTCAATTGGTTGAGTCTTTGTAGTTAAAGCATCTTTGTTGTTGAGAAGTCATAAACTCAATTTTATTGACACCCTTAGAGTTAAATTTTATTCATAAATAGTTTTAAAATAATTTAAAAAATGATAAATTTTAATATAAAATAAGTGAACATTAATATTTTTAAATATTAAAATAAAAGATTTCTTCATAGAATATTGGTTTAATATTTTTATTAAATTTATTATAAAACTAAAAACATTCTCAAAACCATTATATATATAAAAGTATATATGATAATCCTTTTAATAAAAAACTCTAAATTTTAAAATATATATATATATATATATATATATATATATATATTTTAAATTCCAAACTTTGATTCATCTCTAATCTAGATGAATTATAATAATACATGTGATATTAAATTAAGTTAGATGAATATTAAATTAACGTGTGAGCTTTTGGGTAAATTCTTCCGCATAAAAAGAATGATAATTACTTTAAGTATGGATTAGTTTAGCCAACCCTTCAACACTGGAAAACTTTATAATTTATTCACAATTTAAAATAATGATTATAGTTAAAATGAAAACTGAAAATAATATTTATGAAACTGAAAAAGTAAGATTATTATAATTTAATGGTTTTTAATATTCAAATAAAATAATACAGGATTATTATTATTTAAAATTTTATTTAAATAATTTTAATATTTAATGATATAATTTTTAAATATTGGTTTAATTGTATTTGAAACTTTAATTAATATTTAGTATTATATGTTATAAGGATTATGTTTTAATAATTAAAAGTGTTTTATAAATATAATAATGTATTATTAATTTGTTTTTATCTTAATTTATTTTATAATTGTAAAATGTATGATAAAATGAAAAAAATATTAAATTAATATAATCAACCACATCCAAGCATTAAGAAGGATTTAATTTTTTGAGATGAAAACTTCTTTTGGAGTGAAAAGAGATTTGATCTCTCTCCACTCTTCATAGTTCATGAGTTAAAATGGATCTAGCCTAGTCTAATTTCACCCTTTAAATATGCCATGTTCTTCATGAATACCATGGTTTTTCAAGACCATTAGTAATTTTTTTTTAGGTTTATTTTATTTTTATTTTTTATTTTATTTTGACTATAAAATATTTACATTACATTAATCTTTTTATTTAATTTTTATTATAACATATTTACCATACTAAGTTAGAGAGCACCTCTCAAAACAAATATATATTTATTACAACAACAAATATTATAATTCATTTTATTTTATTATTATAATTTAATAATTAAATATGAAAGATAAATATAATAACATATTACTATATTTGTATTTTTTTTAATACATTTAATAATAAGACAGGATAATAATCAACAATTATATATTTGGTCAAATTATATTAGTTTATTTTAATAATTAATATGGTTTAAAAAATGTTATATATATATGTAGAAAAAATAAAATAATATTTAATAATTATAGATATATATATGATTGAATATTTTAGTTTATTTTCTAGTAAGCTCATATATTTAAATGTTTTTCAAATAATAAAAAAATTAAACTATTTTAATGTTTTGAAGTTAATGTTATGTTTTAAATTAATTAAAAAACACTAAATAGAAAGCTCCTCTTGGTTTGGAGATGTAAAATCTCTACTAACAGGGTCAACGACGTGAAGGTGAGAGCTTATATGACCCCAAAAACGGTCCATCATTGGCATGGGACTAACCACTGACGCGCACCCACACAATCCATTGCCAATGAGGCACAATCACTCACATGCATACATGCACACAACAAACAAAGGGTGCACACAAACATACACATACCTAAAGACATTACACATATTGACTCACAACTTGACATGTTCACATGCATCACATTTATTATGCTTATTATGAATTTTAGAATTAACATTAGCTTATGCATGTGATGAAGATTGAATAAAAATATTATGATGTTGACAATTACATTTATTTTATAAGTTAATTAATATGTTATGAAAATGGAGAAATATTTATATTCTTTATTATTTTTAAAACAATAATTATCATTAGCAAAATTTGAGAATTAATATTTTTTTGCTCATATTATTAAATTTTAGTACAGTGAAAAAGAAAATTATAAATTATTAAAATTAATGAATTCTTAAATAAAATTAATTGAATTTATTTCTTGTATTGACTTTAATATTAAATAATTAATTGGTATGTATCATTACAAATGGATGATATTATAAATGTCATGTTATTGTTTCTTCTTTTATAAGGGATTTGAACCTTGAGTCTCATGGTTTGCATAATATTTTATGTACTTGGAAGGCTAATATTTTTTTTTTAATGTTATTATAATATTTATATTGTTTTTCATTTTAAAATGATAGATTAATATTATCAATCTTAGGGAAACAAATAAGAAACGAAAAATAAAATTAAAAAAAATTGATAAAAAAAATAAAATAAAAAGCCAAAATTATAATATAATAATAATAATAATAATAATAATATTTTCACAAATATTTAAACTAATGTATTTACAAGTTAATATTCTAAATAATATATTTATATATAGAAATAATGATAGTATATTTATAATCATTCATATATATATATATATATATATATATATATCACACAAACTACACTCATATATCTACAAGTAAATAATATATATACAAATATAACAAGGAAATATTCATACCAACATAGAGAATACATTCATACTCATACAAATAATACAACTATGCAAGACACATACAAGTATAGAAAACAATAGATTCATACACATACAAAGGATACAATTAAGCAAGACACATACAAATGTAGCAAAGAATAGATTTATAAGCACATAAAAGATATGTTCATACACATACAAAGAATAAAAGTAATCTAAGGCACACAAAGATTCATGTACACATAAAGAATACAAGTAAACAAGGCACACACAAATATAGCAAAGAATAGATTCATGTACACATAAATAATATATTCATACACATACAAAGAATACAATTATGCAAGACACATACAAGTATAGCAAAGAATAGATTCATACACTCAAAGAATAGATTCATGCACGTACAAAGAATACAATTAAGCAAGACACATACAAATGTTGAAAATAATAGATTCATACACACATAACGGACATATGCATACACATTCAAAGAATACAAGTAATCTAAGGCACACACAAATCCAGCAAAGAATAGATTCATATACACATAATGAATACAAGTAAACAAGACACACACATATATAGAAAAGAATAGATTCATGTACACATAGATAATATATTCATACACATACAAAAAATACAATTATGCAAGACACATACAAGTATAGCAAAGAATAGATTCATACACATACAAGGAATACAATTAAGCAAGACACATACAAATGTAGTAAAGAATAGATTCATACACACATAAATGACATATTCATACACATACAAAGAATACAAGTAATCTAAGGCAAACACAAATGCAACAAAGAATAGATTTATGTGCACATAAAGAATACATGTAAACAGGGCACACACAAATATATCAAAGAATAGATTCATCTACTCATAAATAACATATTCATACACATACAAAGAATACAATTATGAAAGACACATATAAGTATAGCAAAGAATAGATTCATACACTCAAAGAATAGATTCATACACATACAAGGAATACAATTAAGCAAGACACATACAAATGTAGCAAAGAATAGATTCATACACACATAAAGGACATATTCATACACATACAAAGAATACAAGTAAGCAATGCACACACAAATACAACAAAGGATAGATTCATATACATACAAAGAATAGATGTAAATAATATACACACAATTATAGCAAAGAATACAGTCATACATGTACAAGTAAACAATATCCATACACTAGAATACTCAAAAAGTACACACAGAATACTGAAAAGCACTCAAGATAATACAAGCAAATATTCAAAAAAATACATTTAAATACACACAAACAGTGAAACCACCACTCTAACGCTCAAGGCATAGTCAAACAATACACTCATATAAATACAAATAAACAATGAAAGAATACTAAAAAACATGCAAAATGAGACATTCCTAAACATAGAAGAATACACACTCCAAAGAAGTAAATACAAGTAATGAAAACACTTTATCTCAATAATACATTCACACACATCACATAGAAGGAGATACCCTATTCATTAATACATACCAAAACAAAAACCTTAACAAATAAATTCTAACTACCGAAATGCAACTAATAAAAATATTATCTCAATTCAAAAAATAATACATTCATATATAAAAAAATAGGCATTCAAGAATATATTTATTGTATATAAATAATAAAACCAGTACACAAACATTTAGATATCTTAAATTTATACAAATAAATAATAAAAACTATTAAAATATTTACAAACACAAACACTCTAAATAATATAGGAGTATTTAATATAAATTTATAGAAATATCAATAAAAATATTAAACTATATTTATTTATATATATGAAAAGAAGGTAAAAAAAATAATATAAATATCCTAATAACATATTTGTAATTAAAAAAATCAAAGTCTTAAAAAAATCAAAATCAAAACTCAAAAAGAAAAATAGAAATTTAAAAATAGAAATAAATTTAGGTTATAATTGTTACATAATTTATGTGAATGAGAGTGATTTTTCATTTTGTGTGTATGCAGTGAAGAAGTTTAAAACATTGAAAATATGTTAAATGATTTATGTGAATAAACGTGACTTTGTCATTTGTTTGTGTATGTGGGGAAGATGCTTAAAACATTGAAAAAATGTTAAATGATTCATGTGAATAAAGCTGATTTTTTCATTTGTATGTGTATGTGGGGAAGATGTATAAAACATTGAAAAAATGTTAAATGATTTATGTGACTAAAAGTGATTTTGCCATTTGTGTGTATGTTGGTAAGATGTTTAAAACATGTTTATACATTATTATTACAATAAAAGGATATATGTGTGTTTGTGCATATTGCAGTTGCTATAAACTAAAGATCATGAAAAACATGAGCACAAGGAACACAACTCAAAGGAGGGTTACCATTTAACCCTCCTAAGAGATCATGAAAAACATGAGCACAAGGAACACAACTCAAAGGAGGGTCACCATTTAACCCTCCTAAGAGCCTTTTGGAGGGGTTGAATCCCCCTCCACAAGAAAAAAGCCTACTCCTTTTATTAATGTAGTTTGTGTTGATGTACATTTTTTGATGGGCCCATCTAAACAAAACAAAATACACCTTTTTTTAATTACATCATTACAAAAAGTAAAAATAGATAACGTCTTCTTCGAGGAGAAAGGCACCTTTGGTATTGATAGATTTTCTGCAATATACAACATTAAAATAATATTGTTAATATACAAATTTTTTATAACAACTTGTAACATAATTAAATGCACCACTCCTAAAAAAATCTATAACATATATATTTATATATAATCATATAGATATATATATATATAAAATCATAAATGCATAATGCATGACAAGTATTCAATTCCCACGTGCCCAAAAAAGCCAAAATTGAGTTCCTATCTACAATTGCATTCCACTAAGCATCAGAGTGGGAATCCATTATAACCCGTAAAATTGAATTGATTACATAATACACAGAAATTAAACCGGTGAATGCTAATTGGCAATTTCTAATAAAAAAAAATCCACTCACACAGCGCTTTGCACTATGATCAACATGCATATATAACTTTTGATTGCCCATTAACAAATGTCTACGGAGAAAAAATTTAAAATCAACGAGCACCATTAACAAATCTATATAATATAACCCATGCTACAACATAACTATGAGTAATGATTGAAAAGTGTTGAGAACTAAACACGGAACTAGTACTGATTGACAGTTGTCATCAGGCATCAAACTCATGAGCACTGATCACAATTGCTGGTGAAATGAATTTTTTATATTGATTGGAACTTGACAGTTTTCTCACTATGATTAACGAACTAGCCTCAACGATACATGTGCAATTTCCAATGAGCCCACGCACTTTATGGCTCGGGTGCAATTTCCAATGAGCTTATATGCATATCTTGTTGCCCTCGGCGTTATTGGCTTCGAGTATATTTCCTAGGTGGGTATTCTGGTTTCCTACATGGGTATTCTAGGTTTGCTATGTGGCTTGGTTTTAATAAAATAATTTTAATTAATAATTACTTTTAGATTAAACCTATATGGAGCTGCACCTATATGAAAACCTATATTGAAAAGATCATTCCTCATGAAGGATCATTCCTCACGAAGTGTTCGGTGAAATTATGCATGGCCAATGGACATATAAGCAGGCAAGAGGCTCTTTATATTGGACTACTCAGCCATGAAATGGGAAAAGGAGGAGCTCAATTCGGCGACCAATTGGATTCATGGCTGAAATGGGAAAATGAGGAGCTCAATTCGGCGACCAATTGGATTCATCGCTGAAATGGGAAAAGGAGGAGCTCAATTCGGCGACCAATTGGATTCTCTAACAAACAATGCGGCCATGAAAAGGAGAAAAAGGGGAGACCAATTGGGTGTTTGGAAAGACCAATGCTGTCAATAGCCAAAAAGATTGATGGGCGATCTCACCTATTACATGGAAAACCACCTAACCAGCTAATACTTATGTTAACACAGACCAACACAGAGGACTAAAACCGACTCAATTGGAAAAATTATTCAGCAATCTATATCATAGAGATATTGGTAAAATGCACCAAGAAACAGAGGAGAACAAGGCCATTCACAAATCGTACTAACCTTGCTATACTTCATTTGCTCTTGAAACTCTGCAAACTGGTTGTTCCAAAACTCGAGACCCCTCATTCCCCGGTGCAACAAAAGCAGTGGACACGTCTGCTCCAGCTCCTGTATATAAAATTCAAACTCATCAGAAAAAGGTCTAAAATGAATCTAAAAATAATTCAAGAAAATATTGCACTCACTCTGAATGCATTATTTGTTGATCAATTTGGCACTTCAACCACCGGTGCATATTCTGCTCAGCTGGGACTTTCTCTCCCAATTAACAGACACAACAAACATTTGCACACTACACAGGACACAACCACAACTAAACATTTGCACACTACACAGGACACAACCACAACTAGACTACACAGGACATTGATGCATACAACACTACACAGAACATAACATTTATGGAGCGCTCCATAAGACATACAGTATGCTTGAGAGAGAAAGAACACCCATGTTTTACCTGTAGATTCAACAGAGAAAACAATTTGTGAGACAATCACTCAATGGCCTGCTGCGTTTCTCTGGTTAATCAATTGAATAAACAGAAAGATAGTGAAACAAATTAGATTACCCTCTCTATGAATAATCCACGCCATCGCCCTCGGACTGCGAAAATTTTGATCACCTCCTCTTCATTGGTGGCGCTGAATTTCCTTTCCTCCTCTCATTCTTTGTTCATCACAATCACCGATCGCACTCAGGGGCGCCAGTATATAATGAGTTTTAGGCTTGCTTTGCTTTTCTTTTCTGGACCGTTGTGTTAAAATTTAGCTTCAACCTAACCAATCTTTTAATTACTATTCATTAAACCAATCTTTTAATTATCAATCTTTTAACTCACTATTACTATTTATAGTTTATGATATTGCTCTAGTTTTTTTAACCCGCTGGCTTTTTCAGTTCTATGTTTTTTAGTTCTTTGTTGGCAATCACAGTACTTCTGAAACGGTGTGCAACTCTACCTTCTTATACACGGAGCTGCCCATGCGTATATTCTAATTTGTCCAATTCAGCGGCACAAATAAAATAAAAAACTGCCAATAAGCAACTTGACCACATCCTGCACGTTATAATTTAGATTAGTTTTTTGGACAGCAGGGTGGTATTGTAATTTCTATTTATACGTTATTTTTTATTAATATTTTTGAAAAGAAAATTGGGTTAAAAATTAAATAATTGTAAATAATTTCTTTTGACTTGTTCTGAGTTTTGAGATCACTCACCAGTCTAACTTGTACTTTTAGTTGCTTCGATCCAAAGCATTAATTACTCAAAACCTCCTGAAAGTTAATTATAAATATTTTAGTTATTAATTATAAATATTTTAGTTATTTAAATCAATTGTAATATTATTTAAATTATTAAATTAAAATTATTAAAGTTAGGTGTATATAAATATATAAAAATATATTTTGATGATTGCTAAATAAAAATATATTGAGAGGTCGTTAAAGCAAGTGAACATGATCACTCTCAGATCCAAGTTGACTCCTTTCTTTGGGAGAGCATGAGGGACCTAGTTTTTCTCTTTTCCAATGAGCCTTATCCAATCCAATTTCATATTGATGGTGGGTTTTTCAGAGCTAGTTCTCTGTTTCTTTCCATATATACTTATGGTATTATTACAATTATTATTTTTTATGTTAATTTTGAATTTCCATAAATATCTCATATTTATTTATTTTTTTAAATCTATTTAAATTAAATTATATTTTAATAAAATATTTTTAATTAATAATCACTTTTAAATATTAAATGATATGAAATTGATTTTTCTTTTTAAATCTATTTAAATCAAATAATATTTTAATAAAATCTTTTTAATTAATAATCACTTTTAAATATTAAATGATATGAAATGGGCACAACCAACACTAGGAAATAGGTCTACCATTTCTCTCAAATGCCCTCCCTGTTGTTGGCCATTATGGGATTCATTTAATTGGTTCAATTGAGATTTGGTCAATTGGTTCTCCACCTAGATTTGCAATTAGGTCAGGTCCCAACTCGGTGGTGGATATGCAGCTAGGTAGCGATTTACACATTGTATGTCTCATTTACTAATTGATGATTCACTTAGCATCTCGTTTCCTCGTAAAGCACTCCATGATGCACTTAGTCAAATGCTCCATATAATGCTTGAGTCTTAGCCTCCAAGCTTGGTAGCTCCATATAAGGTTACCTCACTCACACCTTCTCAAGATAACAGATTAATTTGTTTCTTTCTAAATGGTAGTGGGAATCTGGAGAGCATGGAGATATGAGGTATTTCTGAGTAGCAAATTAATCTATTTCTTTCTAAATGGCACTCGAAATGCAGGGAGCATGGATATATGATGTGTTTCTGAGCTTCAAGGGTTAGATTTCATGAAAGGCTTCGTAGATCATCTCTACACGGCGCTTACAAGTACCAAATGAATCTGTGTATTCCATGATGCCCATCAACTAAGAAAAGGGGAGGATATGAATATGACCATAAACCATGCCATTGAATGCAATATTTTCTCCCCACACTACGCATCTTCTATGTGGTGCCTCAACTAAGTGTCCCACGTGCACGGGAGGGTCATCCCTCTATTTTACGAAGTAGCTCATGTTTTATTAGGAAGCTCATTTGCCAAGGAATTCCAACACCATAAGATATTGAAGGATGGAAAGGTACTCTGTGCCTAATCTGTCACGCTAGACATTGGCTAGACACCCGAAAACAAAGCGATTAGCATGAAAAAAACTATCCCAAAAAACAACTAGCTCCTATCCATGAACATTTTGGAAAACCACACAATCTAATTAAGTAACCCCATTAACACACATATATATAATGTTCAAATTCATTCATAAAACTATAAAATCCAATCAATCAAAGTTGGATGGTTTTAGCTCGTAGTTTCACAAAAGGTGTAACACTGACACTTATGTAAGATTGATATGTAATAGTATTAGCAGTTAGCATTGTGTATGAGATTATTAAATTTCAAAAACTCATCACGAGGTCACTAATTGGCTCATTACAAATATGTAAAGACAATAAACAATTCATTATCTTAATACATAACACTTAATACCTAATTTAAAAAAAAAAATCCCATTCATAAGATTTACATAATGAGTCACTAACCCATTGTGCTATACAATATCCTACACCACTATAAATAAATCTGACTTCACTAACCGATTGTGCTGTACAATATCCTACACCACTATAAATAAATCTGACTTCAAAGGTAATTCACATACTTATCATATTCTCTTCGTGTTTCTCTATTGAAAGTTTTTTATTATTTTGGTCTTAAGCACTCAGAACTTCTCGATTTTTCTTTCTATGGGTTAACCTCCTCTATTCATATTATGGTGGGCCTTTACAACGTCATTTGGCTTTTACGAGGCTATTCTTAGGATTCATTATAGTTGAAACTTCTTCTAAATTCCCCTTTTCCAATGCATGTTATTCTCATTCCAATACATGTTATTTTCATTCTATTTTCAAGATTTTGCATTTTGAAGGTATTTTGAAGATTTTGTTTTGTGAAGGCATTTAGAGTACTAACTCATCGAGCATGGTACGTTGGATGTCAACTAAATTTTCTTCCATTCCATGTATTCTGTTGGGTTGTAGTTTCTTTAGATTCAATTGTAATTCAAGGGAAATAAAAACAATTTCACATACAAAGAAATTACTCGATCTTGATCTCAATCTTGATCTGGAGCATTCGATTCTCTAAAGACTCAAACAACCATAAGCATCAAGATCTCACTCTCGAGAATCTAACTCTTTTGGGGTTTATATATTACTCAAGGTTGCATAATCTGGATCTCAATAAATAGGTTGCTAGAACTATTCTATCTGTAACCTAGGTCTTTCTCTATCTGTAACTATTCTAACCTAGTTACGTTGTTATCTTGACTTCTAGGTCTTGCTCTGGGTCTTGTTCAAAAACTGTAACCAGCTAACCTACGCCTAACTCTCTAATCAAGGAAAGGCCAAGCAATCAAAGGATCTGCCACTACTACTCCGAGGAAGGATATATTGCTATATTACATAGGTATTTCTCGATAGAATATCATGAAAATGGTAGAGGCAGGATATCTAGTAGAAATCCAATCTCCATGCCAAAGCCTGCTAAATGCACTTATTCCCAATCTGTTATAGGATTGTTACATAAACAACAAAGAACAGTTCCATATCTTGTTACTGGTTTAAGGAAAGAACAGATAAGTGCTCCATCCGTAGTTGGAAGGTAAGGATCGCCCACCATTCCCTTCGTGGAACAAACGAAAGAAATACCTATCTCTAAGGGAATAGATAGGTTAGGGTTTGATTTGTTTAAACCCTAGAAAATAAATAGGCCATGCCATTTACATAGTAGATATGGTTTCCCCTTTCTAAAATAAATGACTAAACCTCTGCATAGCTCTACCCTTGCCTATAAGAAGAACAGGGCAATCAACAAAGAATACTAGCCTTGCTTCTTAGCCATATTTCTTTTTCTGTTGAAACTCTAGAAACTCATGGATGTAAAAGTGGTAGAAGCTCCTCATTGTGTGCTACAAAAGCACTAGAAACCCTGCTCTAGCTCCTATATGTGAAATCCCAACTCATCAAAAAACCAAACAGAAAAAAGACGCAAGAATGCATTTAAAAATAATTGGAGAAAATATTGACATAGATACCAAATCACTCTAAAAGAATTATTTTTTGATCAAGTTGGCCCTTCAACAACAATGAATATTCTCCTCAGCCACGACTTTCTCTCTCGATTGACACAAATCCACATGCACATAACACAAACATTTGCACACACACAACACAACACATTACAAGCATACAACAATAATCTATATTACATTCACCCATAAAACACTATATTTATGGAGCACTCCATAAGACACATAGCTTTACATCAAAGTGCTCAAGAGAGAAAGAAAGAGAAACCAAATTTGAGTGAACAGATAAACAAAATTTGGCAGGGTCACCCCTCCTTCTGAAATGCTTTTCCTAGTAGGTATTTTCAAGGGGAAGGGAATTTGGTATAGAATGAGGATCCTTAGGTTACTCTCAAATGCATATTTTGGGAGATAAGTGGCAAATGGGGTTACGAGGTCAACGTGTCCCTAAGGCCCCTAAAAAACCTAGATATATCATTCCTACAAGATGTCTAGAAGATAATTGGAAACAAATGAGAGATCATCCTATTATATGTAGGTTTATAGGAATTTGGCTGACAAAGAAGGAATTGGAGCATTGGATACAATACAATTGGCAACAAAAGGGAGAGGTGGATTTGAGACTAGGACCGAAATGTTTCTTCACTATCATCTTTTCTAACCTTGAAGATAAAGCTAGGATCTTTAAAGGGGGTTCATACTTTCTTAACAATGTGGGTCTCTACATTAGGCACTAGGAAGCTTGTTTCAACTTGGACAAGGAGGAATTCACAAAAGCATCGATATGGGTAAGATTGTACTCTTTACCCCTAGATTTCTAGATACCAGAAATTCTAGAAGGTATAGGGCAAGCACTGTTGATCATTGGTTGTCATTGATGTCAACCCAAGTAGCACCAGGGGTTACCCCAATCCTGCATGAGCATTTTGACTTGAAGAATAATCCTATTCTAAGTCTAGGATCTTCTAGATGGAGTCTACTCGTTGAGATTTTTTCGTTGATATATGGCATGCCACGTAGTTCTTCATGGTTTGGGAGTTATTTGTGTTTGAAGTTAGTAACCCCACTTAGTGGGCTAAAACCCCACTTAGTGGGCTAAAACCCCATGGGGTTGTGGCATGACATTCATCATTTGTTGTTGTCATTGAATAGTCAATAATTAACAATTTTTTATGCTCATAAAATCCCTCCAACGTTCACTTGTTGAGGACCCTCTCAGCTCAAGACATTTCTATAAATAGTGACCCTCATATCCTCATCTAGAAAGTACTTTTCAATGAACTATCTTCTGAGAACAACTCTGACTAGCGGACAAACTGACAATTAGAACCAGCATCTGTGACTTTCGGATAGGTGGCCTTACTCATCTCTTCAATTTTACTAGTTTATTTCATGATTGTTGGAAGCCTACAACTGCCTGGGAAACCCATGCTCCTCTTCTCGGCCCGGTCACACCTTTTGGGCACATAACTATGATGTGGCTCACACAAAAGAGGGAAAATCCTGCGATCTCACTGTTTTTGGGCAGAAAATTGCGATTTGGAGCTAAAATTAGGGGCGGTATGTTGGCTTGGTGGGGGTTGTAGGTTGATTAGTTGAGGCTAGTGTTTTCTTCTCTGAACTAACAATTTACATGTGGTGTTTTGTAGTTATGGCAGAGTTGAGAATCAACTAGCATGACTGAGATTTAGATACCCTTCGATCAGAGATTCAGAGGGATCAGGGGGTTTGAGGGGCATTCGCTTGCTATGGGGTTCTTAAGTTAGTAGAGAACCCATTGATGAGGGTAGGTGAGCCCTTGCTATCAAGGATTGTGAGTTATTGGTATCCAGACTAGGAGGTCCTTGTAGTGTAGGGGCACAAGATTGAGCTCATGTTACAGGATATTTACTTCTTGACCAAACTCCCTCCCATAGGGGTCATGGGGGATATACATCTAGTGTTGCCTCATGGGAGGAACATTACAGGGTTTTTGGAGCGCCCTTGTACATGGGGTGTGCATGTGAAGGGCATGACCATGTCGATCAGAGTTCTAGAGAGGCTAGAGACATGGGTTGTTGCCACAGTAGTGCTACGGGTCTTGGGCAGGGAGGCATTCCACCATAACACTAGTGGGAAGTTGATGCCAATTGAGAGTGTTTTGGTGGGGACCTATTATGGTGGGGCCCAAATGATGCTGTTATTGATGAAATGACAGCTGAGTCTATGCAAGAGACAGGTGAACTACGATTGTGCATTTGGTACAGTGTTGTGTACATTCTTCTTTGAGAAGATACCCACAATCTGTCGTAATGTATAGATCCAAGATGGGGGCCCATAGGAGCCTAGGATGCATCACTGGGGGTAGTTACTATAGAGAGGAGGAGGAGGGGGATTCAAATGGGTGTTCCAAATCAGATTTTTCACACACGGAGATCAAATTCCCCTCTACATTGATGATTTTCCTTATAGCGGGATGAACTATCAGGGTGATCCTGACCTACCACTTCCACCCGAGCGAGCTGGGGACCAGACATTAAATGTTAAGTTGTTATTTTTATGGTGCATTTCATATTTTTATCACATGTATATGGTACTTAGTGTAAAATATGTAGTATGAAAACATAGCACCTATAAAACCGGTAGGATATGAAAGATGAGCCAAAACACCAGTGGCTGCAGATCAGGGAACATCATCGTCACATAAGGGTCCAAAGGATAGTGCGCTACTCATTGATCTACACTGTAGGTGTGAGTTACTCTTGACCAGAGTTTCTGAGCACATATGGCATGAGTTAGACGATTGATACACAAATGAGTGTATAGGCCTTACCTCAGAGTGGTGAGGGATGATGCGATGCATGGTGATGGCTAGTTAGGGAGTACATGATCCATGTGCAGGTGGAGCAAAACATTTGGCGAGGGATCCACCGAACAATTACTAGATATGGGGACATGTGGGTCCCTTTGATTTTGAATTTTGTAACATGCTATGTGCATGTCATATGTATTTAGAGTTATGGGCTCCAAACGCTTATATGTTTTATGTGATACATAATATGATTATACATTTGATATGACGATGATGGTTTGCCATGTGTTATGTTTATGGTTGTATGCTATGGTATATATGTGATAAATGCCAATCTAGAATGTTATTTACAATGGTATCTACATAGCTATTTTGGGCTCTAGGAACATGACTCAAAGTGATGGTTTCAAATTCACCTACCAACAGCTTAAGTCATAGATATTTTATAAATAGGAATTGGTTACGCACATGATACACACCATTCAATTGCATGAAAAGCATCAAGGAATCTAAATGAACATGAAGATGGAGGATGTGATGATCAAGGGCATTGACTAACAAACCTATCACTCCATCATATTCAGCTTGGTTATTGGTGGCAGATCTAATGCACACACAGTTCGAAATTACTAATGTATGCAAGGGGGTGAAAATGGCCCAAGTTGTCGAGGCTAGATTCCTGGAGAAGCAACTCGCACTATGGGGATAACCAATATATAGTGATGATGATGGATCCATATGAATGGTGCAAAATACAATAAATGAGATGATGTACCCTACCTAATTTCATGACAGAAATAAAGACATACAATTCAATGGGATATGCAATGAGTGAAATTACTTGGGGTAGAATGCATTGGGAGAATTAAGAAGGAGATGGCCTTCAAAATACTCCAGAAGAGATGCCCCCTTGCCTAAGTGCAAGGGTAATTAGGGGTAGGCCTAGCTTCCATGATATCTTCATCGTAACGAAATATGGTTGGATAGGAGGAACATTGACTACATGATGCAGCAGAGGTACATGGTGCATCATCCTAAGAAAAGAGGTTCACATATGCATCATTTGGAATGGTATATGATGAGATAGTAGATGTAAAATCTACCGATGTTGGGACCTGGGATTTGGCTGAAATAGATTCGATAGAAGCACGTGCAGAAACCTTAGAAAGGTTTTCCTATGAGGAAGTCAAGGATGAAGATAGGTAAAGGATATGGATCGTGTAGTTTGTCATCTTGACATCAGGGGGAGGGATAATGATGGTGGGATTAGAGTCCCCCTATTCTGGTGTACTACTTGTACCAGAATCCACGAGTAGAGGAGTAGGCGATCCACTACGAGTGGTCTCGTATTCACGAAGTGCCTCAAGACAATCACAAAATTTGTTAAGATGAGGGAAACAATGGGAATAGTGACCATGATGGTCACACAAGGCACAAGGGTGATTTGTGCGTAACTTTCTAAGTTTCTTGGCTGGACCCAGTAAGGTAAGTTGGACCTTGGGGATATTAGACTCGGGAAATGTTTCATGAACAAAAGGTTTGAGATGAGGAAGTTCAGGATAGTTATTGATGGTTTTGCCAACAACTTTACACAAAGTGCACGAAGGTGACGACTTTGGGGATTTGGGGGCTGGAGGAGCTTGGGGAGCCTTGTACTTACATTCTTTCCTCTTGGCTTTCCCCCCTGTCTAGATTCTTTTGCAACATGAGTGGGTTCCTGTTGAGGTTGCAGTAGAACTAGAGTAGTAGCAGGGGCTGTAGGGACCTATTGAACTGAGGTTAAAGTATGATATGGTCTTAGTTGAACAGGAGGGGTGCTTACAAGGGGGTCAATGTACCAGACTCGGATCCTAAAAATCATGTTAGGGAGGACCAATGAAGCCATGAGATGGTCAAAAAGATTCCAGGAGGAGGAAACAGGAAACATAACTGTCCAGCAGGGTAATGTCCTGGTGGAACAACTCCTGGATTGTTGAGACCTAGAGGAATAGTTCCTAGTGGGAACATAGGAGAGGCACCCACAAACAGAGAGGGTCCTAGGTGGGTGGATCAAGATGGCTTGGCTGAGGTGGGAACAACAGGGTGCTGAGGAGCTGGCTATTGTTCAGATGTACAAGACTACTTGTGAGTAGCCCGTGATGCTTGTAACATGAAAACACTCAAAGTGCTAGGCTCAGAGATAAGAGGGGGAGAACCAGGGAAAGCACCTAATAGTGAGGAATCTTTGTAGACTCAGGGTGCAACACTGGTGAGATGGGTAGAGCATTGTTTGTCGTACATTGATGAGATAATGCACTCAGGGGAGGTCAAGAATGTCATCTCGTAGTATGTTAACTCATCGATGGTGATGATCATCCCTTCATGGGGGAAGCACATCTTACGAAAAATTGTAGACATAATGACTGACATGGAATAAGTGTAACTACGACCCAATAGAATGTTGTAACCTAAAGTGGCATCAATAACTTCAATGTCTACATGGAAATTTCTGCCCACAAGAGTCACTGGACAATTGTGATGCATGCCAAGAGGTTGGGAGGAGTTACCGTCCCAACGATGGAAAGTGATGGTGGATGGGGACAATTCCGGTGACTTGAATTGTTTCCAAACAACAACAGACATCGCAAAGTTGAATTCCCCTTCGTCAATAACGCATCGAGAGATGATGGCATTGTAGACTTGAATTAGTATCTGGAAAGTAACAGATGAAGGTAATGGGGGATGTTCTGATGTATCAACTAGGAAGACAAACAAACGATCATTAAAAGGATCTACTATGCCCAAAGTAGTTAGTAGAGCTTTCTCTTGAGATGGGCATGATTGGAGTACCTCTAGCATTGACATGGTAGCAGGTGGTTGCACCAAGTAATATACTATACTGTATGTATGGGAAAATCGGTTAGAAGCAGTGTTATGACGTAATGGCCCCTTGGGGATCTTGGGAATTGCCTCAACTTTAGGATGAGGGATCAGTAACAAATTGTTTGGTGTCATAAGAGGCTCAACAGATGTTTTGGTTTTGGACTCAGTGGCAGATGGAGTCATTGGCTTGTCATATTGATGCAACTGAGTTCTCAAGTTGATATTGGAAGTATTGACCTCATCATAATTCATCATGAGGATTTGGTACTCACCAAGACTAGAAGGTTGGGGGGATGGGCTGCTTGACCTAGATGAGGTTGAGTAGTAACAAATCCTTGCTGGGGGAAAGGATTTGTAAGCATTGTCACTTGAGATGGCATAGGATTTTGAGGCAATTTTTGGATGGGTGGTTGACCTTTAGAAGTTGCTTGAGCTTCCCAAATTTGGTGCATCTGGGGTAAGAGAGGACACTCATGTGTATAATGGCCATGTACACCACAACATGCAGAAGGCTTGTTCATACAAATAGCCTTTTTTTTTCTTAGGTTCACTACCCTGTTGCTGGTTGTTGGTGTTAGGCTGGTTCCCATGGGGTTCACTAGGTTGATTACCTTGATTACCTTGGTTACCTTTGCTACCCTTCCCCTTATTCTTTTCCTTCGAACTTTGGGGATTGGTCGCACTTTACCGTGAAAACACTTGATCTTGAGGGGGCAATGGTTGTTGGGGGTGAGGTTGCATGGGAGGCTGCGGTGCTAATGCTTGAGGGGCTAGAGCTCTTGGATATGCATAGTTATAATATGGTGGAGGGGAAACTATTTGGTAGACAGGTTGAGCATTGGTTGGCGCTGAAAACATGTTTCTATCATGAAGGGCATAAGTGTTGGAGGAACTGGTGCCCCCTTGTGGATAGACATAATTTTTCTAAGTATATGGTGGATGATGTGTTAGTGTCAATTAGTTTTGACTGTCACCAATGATCAAATATACTTTTAACAAGGTTTGTTAGGGGTCTCAAAGTCAAATTATGATTTCATTAGGCTTTCAAAATAAAATTTGGACACTTCCTAGTGTTTTTAGGTCTATTGTTGCTCCTTCAAATTTTCATGTTCCAGTCACTACCATCATTCACTTGGATGATCCATCATTGAACAAATCATCATGATCATATGAGTCATGTCACCATGGTCTTCATTCAGCTCAGTGTCTCCATTACATCATTAGGGTTAGAGTCATCAAAACTGGCATTTCATTCAATAAACCAGGAAATGAAGGATTAGTGGTAGGGTTTGATTAAAAATTTAATTCACTTCAAAATGATGTAATAACGTATGTTTCAAAGGAAAACTTCATGATTTCATTTCTAGAGCAGGAAAATCAGCAGTTGAAGGTAAAGCAACCTCTTTTGGAAAATCGTGAGTCTTATATTGGGAAATAGGATATAAAGGGAAAGGTGGTGACGGATGTAGAGGCTTCAGATGAACATTAGGAACAGGAAGAAAGGAAAAGGCCAAGGACCAAAGGCCTCAAAAGATCACTTCAACAACAAAGAGAGTGGATGACTCCTACTAACCTAATTGCAGTAGAGATCAATGAAGATATAGAATTTTGCCTTGACAAGGTGAATTGTCACTTGGAGAAGCTTATCAAGAGGGCTAAAAGAGAAAAAAAGATTGCAGAAATGCATGGTTTCCCATTATTACACAAGAAATGTGATTCCTAAGGTGAAGATCAAGTGATTGAAGGAGAAGCTCAATGAAAACTTAATCAAGAAAAAAGGGAAGGAAAAGTTATATTTTCTTGCTAATGCCTCCCTCATAGCATATCATACCACTTGGTGACCTCACATATCAATTTTGAAGCGTTTTGGAGGAAATTTAGTTTTTTGACAATTTTTTCATATTTTAGCATAGTCATGGAGGAGAAAACACAGCGTGCCCCACGCTGCGCTTTATTTGGGGAGCTCCAAATGAAGTTTGGTTTTCATTTATAGATTCCTCATGGTCCATACATCATTTTTTCCCTAAGGGGAGCATACTTTTGAAAAATTTTAACAGGTGAAGAAGTAAAGAAACCATAAAAAAAACCACCTTTCTACTACCCTAATGGAGGCCATATTACATTTTCCAAAGTACCTATGGGAGAATGCATTTTTGATGGGCTAGGAGTAATCTTTTTGAGCTCCTGAAGAGTCCATTTTGTATCAAACATCCTCAACTTTCCACTGAGATATCAAGGTTAGGATTTAGACTTCAGGAAGGCCTTCAAAAACTACTTTTGCCAATTTTGTTGTGTTTTCCTCAGCTTCACTGTGTTTTCTCATAAATTCGTTGTAGTTTTTTCTGTGGCAGTTTTTCTCTAGCTTGGTCAGTTGGATTCAGATTTCTATGATGTAATTGATTAATCCTAATGTAAATATGATGTAATACTGGGTAATTCATCTTGTTAAATTTATTTTGATGTAAATTTAGCCTCATTTATGAGAGTGGTTGGAGTCAAAGTTAATTGGAGGAATTGTTTTAACCTCCCTAGTGTTGTGGGGAAAAATGCCTATGCAGGATGATCCTATCCACCTAAGGTGTGACAGTGCCTTAGCAACAAACAGAGACAACGATTCTAGTATTCTTCCTTTATGAATTAAGAATGAAGAGAGATGGATGGACTAACCGGTGTCTTCCATTTGTCCCTCGATCCAGTTTCCCTTCTCTTTGAGAGTTCCCAGCTACTTGCCTTCTCGCTCGCCCAGCTTCAACAGGTCTCTGCAAGATCACAAGAAGAGAACACTACACAAAGACATAGATTCATATTCATAACTAGGTCAGGATTAGAAATAAACTAAACATACTAATGCAACCTTACATCAAAGATACATCAGTATATAGGAGAAACCAAGATAGCTTTATTGATGAATAACAAGGTTCAGGAAGAGATACAACCCAGAGGGCTCCAATCCAGCATCTCCTTCCCAGCAAATGGAATTCCTATCTTCACCCCCTTCAAAGCATTAAGCACCCAATGATTCCAATCTCAAACCAACAACAATTCTTTGCAATAACAAAATTCCAGCCCCCAGATCTCATGGAGGAGAGATCCATATATAGATGTTTGGAGAGAGGATGAGTCAGCTTGAGATCTGACTAGTGTCCTCTCCCTCTGTCAGTTCTTGATTCCACTTGGAGGTTCTTGCTTCCACTTGGAGATTGGGAACCTCTTACTCATCACTAGTCGAATTCACTGAGGCAAGTGTCATTGAGGAAGATTCTGGAAGCTTCCTAGGTCTTGACACCTCTTGGAATGAACTTGCCATTTGTCAACTCTCGCTCAGCGCACCCTGGTAGTGCTTCTACCTGTGTTGCAGTGCAGGTAGCCAGTGTTGACTTTGCATTTCAGCGCAGACAGCTAGTGGAGCCACTGAATTGATCCTGAATTGACTTGTTTCTGAGCAGTTTCTGGTGGAGAACTTCTGTGAATTGCTGTGGTTTGTTAGCCTTGTTCCTCTAGGGGTAGGAACAACATGTTTAGGGACTTTTGATCCCTTAGATTATGGACATTTCATGCTTATAGCTGTAAGGCACAAAAATGTCTATAACAGTTTCCGCCTAAAGTATGAGGCCGTTTATCGGGTGAAATGCTTTATCAGGAGGATCCGAAGTTCATCCAATGCTGGGAGGAGACCTGTAATGAGATACAATACAATACATTATTTTTCATACTGCTTTCATGATCTAGCTGAGGCGGGCATTCCCATGCTCAGCTTTATAAATTCATTTTCCTGTACATAGAACAGACAATCGTCTGATGGTAGACTGATAATTTTGATGCAATTATCATCCTTTGGATAGGATGATTATCTGCTGCAATGATGTACATGTCAATGTCTTTATCTTTCCTGAATATATATCGCAGCCCGGATGGATGAAACTAGATCCGGGGTCTTCAAACTCGTTCGATCTTCACTCTAAGTACAAGTCGATCCATGTGAGAAATGTTCTGAAGTCGAACATGGAAAGACATCGCTTGATTACCGGTCAATGAGGTAAACCGTTAACAAGCGCGAGAGGAATCACCGATAATGATAATGACCCTCAAGGTACTGCAGTACAATTCACGTGGTGTGAATAAAGGACTTGGCGTCGAACACCACGCAAAATCTTTCTGTCGAAGGTCATTGATGTATACCTGTCGCCGGAAGTGAGAAACTTGCCATTGAGGCATGCAAGCTTCAAAGTACTGAAGGGGTTGTTCCTAGATCAACTTCTTGGATAATGAGCTGATGTCGACAAGAAGCGATCCGTCAAAGGAGGGCCTTAATGAATCCCACATCAATGACACGGGACGGAGCTAATGATTTTGATGGAGGTGAAAATGATCTGTGACATATGATTCAGGGTGGCGGTCATGAAAGGATGAAGGATAATGTACGGCAGTGGATGGGACACGGTTGACTTTTCTGAACGACTTCTCTTGAACATATGGCGACACTGATGCGATGGATCGGTAGCATTACCCCAAATATGGATGGTATGGCGAGACCATGGTGATGTGACCGGTGAATGAAACAACCCAACCCGATTGTGGTACGGAGGAAAAAGTGTCATGTTCAAGAGCGACTTGCTACCATCAAAGTTTTCTTGAGTTTCTCCCAATTTTTCCCCAGTCATTGCTGACCAGTACCTCTTTATTTTTGTCAAGCTTGAGGAGGATAACATATGCTTGTTCTATAACTTGCCCTTCGGGCAAGCCCATTGCTATGTTTTAACGAGCCTAGCGATAGTGAAACTCGTTCTCGTCTAAAGACAAGTTTGTCGCTATTTAATGATTTTAACGAGTCTAACGACAAAGATAACTCGGTCCTTTTCATTTTTAGAGAGTCTGAAAAGGTACATAAAGTTAACTCCAAAAGTCCTTTTTCGTCATCTAATCCCTTAGGTCTGAAAAAGTATAAAACAATACAGAAGGGATGAGTTTTCGATAGTTTTAACGAGCCGAATAAAACAAGCGCTCGATCTTTTTGTGCAATAATCCCTCAGGTCCAAAAAGATTAAAATCTAGAGGAGGGATAGCACTTCCTGTCCCTTTAACGAGCTGGAAGGCCAAGGACTCGGCAATCTTTTCATATTTTACGAGTCAGATGAAAAGAGCTTAAAGAAGACTCGTCTTTTGAGGAACGAGTGATGAAACAGGTTAGCAGCTGATTCCAGGTACAGGTTGGAATTTTCCAATCACGGCAGTGTCACAAGGATGGCTAGTGAAATCACTCTTCGCAGCTGTTCCTCAAAATGGGTAAACAAACATATGGAGGTGAACGATCGGCCAATGGAAAAGTGGAGGTGACGGTGCAAACACGACCAAGGCTTTAATGGCTGATGATATTACATTCACTGTGGTTATTTACCGGGATAGTTCATTTTTTAACGAGCTTAAACACGGGTGGAAACATTTGCTCAATCTTATGTTTATTTTTTAACGAGCATGAACTATGCGCTAAAACTGCTCGGATCTTGCGTTTATTTTTTAATGAGCATGAACTGTGTGCTAAAACTGCTCGATTAATCCAGTCATATGATAATAATGTCCCATGTAAGATTCCATTTTTTATGGAGCTTGCGCCTTACCAAAGCTATGCCCCGCATCCTTTCGTTATGCAAGTTCGGAAACGACTAATCCTACGAGTTTAAAGGGTTAGACCTACAGGTTTAAAGGGAGGACCTAAAAATTTAAAAAATAAATAGCCGCCCCTTGCTTGCACTCCGAAAGGTTTGCATGCCCCCAGGTATAAAACAGAGTTTCAAGGTTACCCCTACTTTAGTCCGGCAAAACAATTGTTTTACCGAGAGAGGCCTACCTCTTTCAGGTTACCAAAGATTGCTCCATTCGCGGCCACGAATAAAACACTTCTTCGGCGATGTCTACCGAGATAAACAAAGGTGAGCGACGAAGCCCGCCAACTCACATAACTTTGACAAAAGAATCTTATTCTAGAACAACCCCTCTTCCACTCACGGACGGGGTACGGACTAGTCATATTCTCCCGCGGAAACCTACCCTATACCCAAAGTTTTCCTGCCGAAGCAGACCAGGATGCATGCCCCCTGGGTTCCAGTCATATCCTCCCAGATTACTCGCGCTCATCAGGAGGACGGACCGTGGGTTGAGACATTTCTTGCGTGAAGAGACCATTTAGGGATGGTATATGACTATTTGCGATGCGTGATCCAGGAAATGAAAGCTGGTCTACGAGCTTGACCACTCTTCCTTCATGCGGAAAACACATTACTCTAAAGAGTGAGGAGACGATGGCTCCCATGCAATATATATAGTCTCGTCCAAGGAGTAGGTTATAATCCAAGGGTCCTTGAACGACCATCACGTTCATTTGAACGGTCTTCCCTTTCAATGTTATGGGCACATTGGGGAGGATCCCTAAAGGTCGACTGGTTCCTTTATCAAAGCCTGTCAGATTTCTCATTTCAGGCAAAAGCGCTGGCAAACCCAGCGCTTTCCAAGCAATAGAGGAAAGGATACTCACAGATGCCCCCTCATCAATGATAGTGCCAGCCATTACCATTCTGTATATTTGAACGATAATTCTGAATGGTATGCTTGCTAGCAAACGGGGTCTGCCTAGTTGGTTCCAGTCGAACGAGACAACTAGGTTGCTTGGTGGTGGGACCGAATAGACGGCCGGGTATGACTCTGACGAAGTTCCTTCCTGCGATAAAGGAATGGTCAAATTGCCCCCTTGTTCGTCGGAGTTTGTGTTGATGAAGAGAATTTGGACGGTGTCGTCTTTATTCTCCTTTGTGATGGTATCATTCGAAGATAGAGCCTCTGAAGGAAAAACCGGGTCAACTGCCGCCTCAACCTTTTGACTTTCGTCAGGTATGGATTCAGACGGTTCATCCTCAATGATAGGTGCTTCGGCTGACCACCTGGGCGGGCCAGCCGGGTTCTCAACTAGTGAAGGACTTGGCAGGAGTTTTTGATATCCAGGAGGAAGTTGCACTAGTAAAACCGGGCGATCTTCCAAAACTCTTTTAGCCTCGTCTAAGAAGGGACAACGGTGGATGGCATAGTCACCTTCGCACAGTTTGCAGGGAAATCTAGCTCTCCCTCTCTGTCCTGGGGCTTCACTTCCACTAGTTGACGGTGTGCTGTCAACATGGCTATTAGAGGTTGACGCCACCGAATTGTGCAAACGGGGAGACCAGTCCCTTAGTATCCGAGGGATGCAGGGAAAATCTTTGTGGAAGTGGTCTCCCTTGCATATGACACATGGCGATTTAGGCCTAGTCAGTGCTGTGTGTGGATTTTTGTCAGACGACACTTGTTTGCCCCCAGTCGCTTTTGGCTCCTTCTTCTTCTTCTCTTTCTTCTTCTTTTCCTTCTTCTCCTTAGGAACTTGGTTTTTTGTTTTACCAATTCCGTCAAGCGAAGAGGAAGGAGGAGAGGAAGAATTAGATGAAGTGGAAGGCTGGTGGGCAACTCTGGTCTGGTCTAACTGTTGATTCGACTGTTCAGGAATAGTGGTGTTCTGAACGACATTGGTTGAAAAGAGCCAGACCGGCAGGCCAATTGTCAGTCCTGGAAGCGACAATGTGGCCATATGGGGCGCACCAACATCTCCCCAAGAGGAGAAGGGACTAGGATTTCCACCAAGGGGAATTCCTTGGTTGGTGTGCTCCATTTTTTCAACCTAAAGATCAACGCAGGAATAGGGGTGATTGTTCCGTTTAAAATAAATTTTAACGACGCTTTAGACACAACTTGCTTTTTCACTTTTAAAGAGTCGAGAAAAAGCTAAAGATGACTCTAGTCTCCTTCGATGTTTTAACGAGCCCAAAGTGACAAATGCTTGGATGGACTTTTTCCGTTATAGAGTCTAAAAAAGGCCAAAAGGAACTGCTCTGTAGTTCTAGGCAGAGGGTGTGCCAAACTTTTCGCAAAACCGCAGAATACTTTTTAAGGTATGGGCGGTCGATCTTCCTGAATGCTGTGTTCAGTGCATTGCGATCAGTAGGGCGGCCGACACGGCTTCCTAAGGATAAAGGGTTTATGCCTATAGGGGTCTCCCAATATATACGCGACGGTACGTGGGAGCACAATCCGTACTGGCGCTATCGTCCCTCAGGAGGAATCACCCACCATCAACGAGATCGACAGTCACCAGGCTTTACGACGCCGGAACACATCTCTAGCCTAGACCTCTATGTTGTGGGTTATGTTGCAAAGCGTTGTTAAGTTCATTCAATTTATTTTAGGTTGATCTTTTTAGAGGTTTTCCTTTTGAGGTTCACCACGAGATGTATGATACAATTCCTAAATGCAGTCTAAAGATGATAAGCAAGCTTTATATCTTTTCAACTTATGAAAATCCTAGCTACAAAGGGAAAATAAAGACACCATCTTTTCTCAAAGAGCAATCAGCACACTCTAATGCACTTTCCCTAAATCAAACATGCAAACTATCAAGATGCAAATGCACAATGCAGGTGTTTGTTTTCCGCTTTCTTAGTATTGATGCCTACAAAGAAAGCTTTTTGTACAACTTTGAATTTGCTTTTAAATGACAAATACAAACAAGTTTACTTTTTCGAAATCAGAAAGGGTAGAAGAGATTACAACACTTAACGATTTTCGAAATGAATACTTGTTTCGACACTTAAAAGAGACAAACTCAAACCAAAAGCAAAAGTAAATGTATAATCAACTGTAAACAGCCAATGAACTCTCTCCTAAGATCACAATCAACAGATCTGAATCAAGGGCTACAGGATGACTATTTCACTCTTGCAAAGGAAAACTGTAAATGACGCCACAAACACATAAAAACACTCACAGTATTTTTGTACAAAAGGAGGCAGAATTTAAGCAGAGAAAAGGAGTTATCAGACTGGTACCTATGCTGTTTATAGGCTGCAAAAATTAGAGATCAAAACAAGGCAAAATAGAGCAGAGAACCCCAGCTGCACAAGGCCTAACTGGATTAGCGCACCCTCAACACAGGGGTTTTGACATTCAGCGCAGGTAGCCTTCACGGGACCTGCGTTGAAATGCAGAACCTCTTCACAGGGTCTGCGCTGAAGGAGAAACGAGAGTTTCTCACTGGATTCTGGGTCACAGTTTGCTGATTAATCTACGGTTTCAGGCCAAATAAAAGCAACAAGCAAGTTATAATCAAAGGGATGCTTTGAGGGAGTACTAAGATCTATCACAAAGGATCATCAAATCATTTGTGAGTCCATAGTTCAGATCATAGACAAATCCAGTGATTGGATCAAAGCAGCAGCTGTCTAATTTGCACTGAGAATAGCAGATGCAGTTCGATTGTTGCTGTTGAGTCTATGAAACAAACAATGATAGAGACACAAATAAAATGACTAAACAGATCTCCCCAGTGGAGTCGCCAATTTGTTGTGGGGAAAAATGCCTATGCAGGACGATCCTATCCACCTAAGGTGTGACAATGCCTTAGCAACAAACAGAGACAGCTATTCTAGTATTCTTCCTTTATGAATTAAGAATGAAGAGAGATGGATGGACTAACCGGTGTCTTCCGTTTGTCCCTCGATCCAGTTTCCCTTCTCTTTGAGAGTTCCCAGCTACTTGCCTTCTCGCTCGCCCAGCTTCAACAGGTCTCTGCAAGATCACAAGAAGAGAACACTACACAAAGACATAGATTCATATTCATTACTAGTTCAGGATTAGAAATAAACTAAACATACTAATGCGATCATACATCAAAGATACATCAATATATAGGAGGAACCAAGATAGCTTTATTGATGAATAACAAGGTTCAGGAAGAGATACAACCCAGAGGGCTCCAATCCAGCATCTCCTTCCCAGCAAATGGAATTCCTATCTTCACCCCCTTCAAAGCATTAAGCACCCAATGATTCCAATCTCAAACCAACATAAATTCTTTGCAATAACAAAATTCCAGCCCCCAGATCTCATGGAGGAGAGATCCATATATAGATGTTTGGAGAGAGGATGAGTCAGCTTGAGATCTGACTAGTGTCCTCTCCCTCTGTCAGTTCTTGATTCCACTTGGAGGTTCTTGCTTCCACTTGGAGATTGGGAACCTCTTACTCATCACTAGTCGAATTCACTAAGGCAAGTGTCATTGAGGAAGATTCTGGAAGCTTCCTGGGTCTTGACACCTCTTGGAATGAACTTGCCATTTGTCAACTCTCGCTCAGCGCACCCTGGTAGTGCTTCTACCTGCATTGCAGTGCAGGTAGCCAGTGTTGACTTTGCATTTCAGCGCAGACAGCTAGTGGAGCCACTGAATTGATCCTGAATTGACTTGTTTCTGAGCAGTTTCTGGTGGAGAACTTCTGTGAATTGCTGTGGTTTGTTAGCCTTGTTCCTCTAGGGGTAGGAACAACATGTTTAGGGACTTTGGATCCCTTAGATTATGGACATTTCATGCTTATAGTTGTAAGGCACAAAAATGTCTATAACACCTAGCCTTTAGGGTTTTGGTTGGAACACCTCATGGAGCAGTTCCTAAACTCATGGATTTGACCCCTGAGAGCAAGGAGATGTTGTTTTGGTCTTTATGTCTCATTTTCTCAGTCATAGAACAAGTTGGACATCAAAGGAGAGAACTATTGTAGCTTATACTTCAACATTTTCTGGAAATCAAAGGATACAATTTGCAACTATTATCTAGGAATTCATGTGCAGTATGTTTGTGATGTTTTTTTCTCTGTTATAGCTTTATATGAAAGATATTCATCTTCTCTTTCCATTCATTAGTTCCTCAATGGTTTTCCTTGAAGTTGATAAACATAATTCTTTGCATAAAACTTTGTTTTTATGGGAATATCATTATGTGTTAATTTATTTCCTGTTTAATGAATTCATGTGCTCGTGCTCATTAAAATCCTTTTGCATCTTCCAAACACTAGACTACACCAACAAACCCTAAATCCATCACATAATTATTGCTACCTTTCTCCTTTATATCATTGTTGTTGTAATCCTTTGAGCCTTTGACCTAGCTACATATTTTTTCTCCCTTATACAGCATCAAACCCTAAATTTCCAAGACCTACCTAAGGCTAGCATACCTAGCCTAAAATCTATTCCTTTTCCAGTCAATTAATTGGATGTGATCATAGAGAGAGCCCTCTCTAGTTTGGTAAGGCTAGCTACCAAACTAAAAGCTTGGTCTATGGTAAACTCTATTAATCTCCTCTCAGCCTGGGACATTATGGAGGATAACAGGATGTGAAATGGCTCCAATGGTACAGTTGGTGGCGTGAGATGCCCCCGATGCATTGGCACCACCAGGATGGGGGAGGTCTACAATAACGGTATAGACATAACTAGATTGCATATAAATCAAGTCATATCTAAGAGTGGTTTGGAGAGATTCTTCCTCTATTTGAGGAAAGTGAGACGTGATATGTTTGAAAATGGGCGATAAAAGGCTCCTAAGAAACTAATCAAGTGGTCAACCAATCCAACAGTCAACTCTTGGCGAAACCCATAAAGAAATCTTAAAAATTCTCACAAACCATAAAAATCACAGGTACAAACCTAATTCCTGGGAGATCACACTTTTTGGGCCAAAAGGTGCACTTTCCATCTCTAGATTGTACTTTTGGGGTAGAAAAGTGCAATTTTTGCTCCTTGATTCTCGGTTGGCAAGTCTAAGAAAAATTTGTCGTCTCTATCATGGCTGGTTCCTGTGACCTGCAGAAAAAACCAAAAAACTTATGGAAGTTAGAATTTTGAATGATCTAGGGTTAGATTGCTAGTAAAAAACATTAAGAGACTGAAAAAAAGAAACCCTAAGCTGAAAACTGAAGGTCACCCAAGTTTCTGGATCATATTTAAAAACCCAACAGAGTCACCAATTTTGTTATAGTGTTTTCTTCTCATATGTGTATGAAAATAAATCACCTAATACTATGGATGACAAATAGTATTAATAATATAAATGGCTGCTTAACATTGTAGATCTGCAGCAAATGATAGAAGAAAACCTACCAAAGCCCTGATTTATGCCATGATCATAGTTAAACAACAAAATGAAATAGTAATAAATGTGGGTAACTCCAATAATCCAATGGAAACCAGATATATAAAGACTATATTTTATTAAACAACACTTGTGGAGGGAAAAAATAAACGTTACTAGTCCCCCTCTATGGGATGGGTTCTTGGTTATCCTCAAATGTCTTCATCTTTTCGATAGATTCTCTCTCCTCTATAATGTGTAAAACCTAGCAAATGAAATATTTGAGCTCAGTTAGAACTCAAATGGAAAAGTAAAAGGTTTGCGACAATGATAGTAATCAAAGTTACAATAGTGAGTGCAATAATGAAAATGATCAAAAGTGAATAATGAATGGAAAACCATCATATTTAAAACAAAATATTAGGTTATCCTCGAATAGTGAGCAATAATAAAATATTATTAACCCCATTCTAGAAATAATCACTTGGAATATTTTATTATATTTGGTTAGGAGGGAAAATAATTAATAATTAATTAGTGACTAATTAGTTGCTCCTAGAAAAAAATAAGATAATTAATAATTTATCTGTTTATTTTTCTTAACTTGGCCAAATGTGACAAGGAATATTAATTAAATAATGGTTTAATTAATTATTCCTAGAAAATAATTAAATAAATAGTGATTTATTTAATTATTCTTCATGGGTTTAATTATAAATTTCTTTACAAATGTGGTTTATTAAGTAATTTCTCACTGTGAAAGCAATTGTACTATGGTAAAATTGGCCTTACATGGTGTACTTCGGTCCATCTAGTAAATTAAGGCTAGATGATCAATTTTGTGTGATAACAATTACAATCTACACATGTACTCGTGTGAGACAAAATATGTTTGAGCAATCCATGCAAGCCATCTCTAAGACTCAGATAGCTATGGGAAGACTAGCTCTTCGACATCCTTGTGATGATCGATGGTGGCGAACTAAGGCCAAGCTTGGTAGTCCATGATGGTTTCTGCGTGCTCAGTTGTGACATTCGGTTGAAAACAAACTCTTTCCTCCATTGCATCTGGGTACACTAATTTGTCTCCTCTGTCCAACTCGTTTGATAACATGTGCATCATAGCCTTGAGTGTGGCCAGGCCAGCAACATATTGATGCATAGTGTCTACACTGATCTCCAAGTGTGTGCTGGTGGCTATGCGTCAAATTGTCGAAGTACATGTCCATCTCCAGGCAGACTTGGTTCTTTATCTTCGCCTCGATAAGTGTGCCAACGGATGGGATTGCATGCATGTGTACAATGACATCCATGCTCCTGATCACCCATGCATGTGGTCGACAAGATTGCTGGCCCTTTTTGCTCTGTAACACCTATTGGGATGAGTCTATATCCTCTATGGGTGCAGTTTCATCAGTATGTGCGTGTTTTAGCCCCTGTTAGATTTCTTCCTGTTGCGCTTCCTTCTCTACTCTACACAGCTCTTGTTCTACCCTGAGTTGCCGCTGCGACTCCTGCAACTCCTTCTTTGTTTCCTCCATCCCTTATTTATCTCTTTTCCTTTGCACGATCCTCTTGTCATGTTGTCACTTCTTAGCCTCAATCTCCAAAGATGATTTCATCACAAGTGGATCTACTTTGAATTTGCATCTTTTCTCCACCTCTGCACTGTCAAGAACCTTTTGGGCTATCAGGAGGTTGACTAACTATTGGAATTACACAATGCATCATCCATCTTGGCTTGGTGAGGACTGAAACTATGTAATGAAGAATTTCAGTCAACAGTGACATGCAAACCAGCAAACCACATTGCACAATTTATGGGGCTAGCAAGGCACTGCCTCCTAGAATTGCACAATGCAAGCCTGGAGGCCATTTCTAGCCAGATATGTAGATTTTCTGGGAGGAAGGTAGAGCCTCCATTCTCATAAATGTGCATTGTTCGCTGGGTAAGGTAAGGTCCGGGCCTAAGCAACTTAGACCCATCAAAGGGCAACTGAAAACATTAGAAGGCTGGAATGCATGGTGAGACTGACTGTAAATAAGAGTGAATGATCATGCATGCAAACAGTTAGTGCAAAATTCAAAAAACAGGAAAACAAGCATGTGTGTGAAGCGAGTCACTACAACAGTGGTTGTGAGTGCAGAAATAGTGTCATGCATGCAACAATAGTGAGATTCAATGAAAAACTGAAACAATGCTTCTACAGGCTAACATGCATCAAAACAAAAGAAAGTATTCATTTAAATCAATCAGACAACACTTACACAAAATAGAAATACAAAAAGCGACAGAAATGCAGCACAAGACATGAAAAGAACACTTACCCTAAAAAATCTTAGCTAAATGTGCCGAAGAGTCTTAGATGCAATGTGGGATGTCAGAGCTACAGGATTAATGTGAGGAATGAGCTCTACACCATCTAGAAAATGAGTTTTGATAAGATCGAGTTTATGATGCATATGCCACAAATCTAGGAAAAAGCGACACTGGGAGGGAAGTTTCTAAAATGATATTTGCATGTAACCTCCAGATGCTAAAAATAGATCCCTAAAATTGGGGATGCCTTTTTGATGTTGCTTTTTGCTACTTTAGGAAAAAGCAGCCCATGCATGCAAATAAGGATTGCTTAGTCCCAGAGGGAACTGGTCAACCTGAATGCACATGCAGTAGTCTGCAAGCTTGGGAAAGGGATTTGCATAGTTTCTGGGTAGATTATGGTTCGTTGTCCCTCAATCATTTTGAAATTTATAGGGTCAACATGTATTTCCTCCCAAAATTTTGCAATTTCGGGGCTGAAGCCTAGTGTTAGGCTGGATTGCGCAATTTTCTGAGGGAGGGATGCTTAGATGGATTGCGCAATTCTGGAGCTCAACAGGGATCCCAACAATGATTGCACAAATTCTTGAGGGAATGTTGGTTCCCCTCCAGAATTGCACAATTTTGGGGGGCAACATCTTAGCCAAAAAATTACCCAAGTTCAGAATGTCGTCCTACAGGTGGTAGACAAACAAGTTGACATGCACAGGCTGGCAAGCCGATGAAACTTAGCTAAAGCATATGTACTTGATAGTGAAAGACACGCTGCTAAGGATGGTTTGTAGGGAGGTTCCAAAACAAAGCTAAAGAAAAATTTTGGAGGGTGGTTGTAGTTGCTACAACACTTGGCGACACACTAGTAGAACTCCAGCTCTCTGAATGGACCTTGTTTCATGAAAGCAAGTCTAACACCTCTAGATGTATTGTTTAGTTCTCTGATCATATTGAATCCCACACTAGCTTGATTGAAAGATGTAGCATGTTCCATGCTCTTTGTCAGTCAGCACACATTCCAATCCAGGTCAACATAGTTGTTTCGATTGGGATGAGGGGTATATTGGCACGCAAGCAATATTATAGTTAGATTTTTAAGTTTCATTGTTGGTGTTGCTCCGCTGTGCACAGGCTTGGATGGTACACTGAAGGAGTCATGTAGGAACACAAGCATCACTCCATTGCTAGCAAGCCTAGTCAGTATCCCAGTGGAGTTACTTGCATCACCTCTCTTCGCAGGAAGCCTGTCTCTTCTTTTGCCTTATTTGTTTTCATTTTTTCTCAAAAATTTTCACATTTTCCTTTTTTCATTTTTATTTTATTTTATAATTGTGAAAAACACTTATTCATTTCAGAGGCGGAAGAGGGATCTCGACTTATTGAGAGTAGAAGAGGTTGCTCCTTTAGAGAAGTATTTTGTATATACCTCTAACCTACTTGTTAAGATTTGCCCCCTCACCTTACTCTACTTGACTGAGATGACAAGGGATAACCCAAAACAACTAACGAGAGTAGGTGACACTAATTAGCGTGCAAGCATTGGGTTTTCATCAAGGTTCACTTTGAACAAAACGTATTTTCCATTGGTGTATCAAGGACTAAAGATAACAAGTTCTACATACATATAGAAGACAACATATAACCAAGTATTGATAATTGCAGAAGTCCTCTTACACTTTACCTTTGCTTGTTTCAAGAGTCACACACAGCTTCGTGTGAAACCAACCTACGAACATAAACAAGAAAACAAACAACTAAAAGAGTGAAGAGCAGAAGAAAAATGTGAAAGAAAAGCGAGTAAGAGAACAAGAAAACACTATTCCTACTCCTAAGCTAATGGTGCATAGGCCTAATCACATGAAGTGATATTTCCAATGCAGCTACTGGTGCATTGGTTGACCCATGTTGGTGAAGGCGTGGTTCATGAACAACACAATTGTGCATACCAACAAACATGAAAGATATAATAATGAAGACAAACATAATCTGATTTTAAATGCGTGCACAGAACATAAATGAGTGTAAGTAGATGGCATGTAATACGTGGACTTACCATGGTTGTGCGACACTTCCTGTAGATGTTAAGCATACACATTCACTTGACTGTGACATGTAAGAAAACGAGAGAAACAAAGAAACCAACCTCAAGACAGTGAGGGCTTCACATAACCATCAGCTTGGGCTGAGGTGCCTTAACAGTCTGTGGAGTTTCGACTTCATCGATAGATAGCTCATCATAAATAGGTGGCTTTGAGAAATCAACAATGATAGAACATCATCATGATCAAATATGGAAGTAAAGAGATCACGATAGCTACGATCAGAAAAATCAATGATTTCGTTGGCATCCTCATGATCATATAAATCAAACAGAGGGGTAGATTAAAAGCAAGAATGTTCACCCTCTGCATTTTTTAAAAAAGTAGATGAAAAATCGAGTGGATTTTCAATGAATCATTTGTCTTCTTTGTTGTCGAATGATGGACTGACATTCGGTGTGTTGTACGAATGATCAATAATGGGTGCATCCATTGGTGGATTTACGTAAGGAAAATCAGAGATATAAGAATCACTAAAGAGGTCAAGAAAAAGTGGAGGAGGCATATACAGAAGGAGATCATCCTTTGCCATGGGATGATGTTCAAGTTCCCAGTCATACTCATCGTGAAGGATAACGCAGGTTGGTTGTGCAACACCAACTCCATCGATGGCTTGATCCTCGTTCACAACAGGTGTAGAGTCTAAAATGATAGAAAGCAAGAAAGTGAAATCTAGATGATGAGAAGAACACAAAGAGGGAGTTTGTGGTAACAGATCCATGTGACAACCCATGGGCTTCGCAACCAAATCTACACAAAAATTGAGAGAAGTGATGCTGGGAGGATATGACAGTTGAACAGATGTGTGTGCATGTTCTTCCACATCACTTTGTGGTGGTGGCGTTGTTTGATGAGGGGAAGGTGGACAATCACATGTGATAGCGACTATGTTAGTCTGTTATTGCACAACTCCATCACCGAAGTATGTTGAGTGGGGTTTGAACTTCAACTTCATCTTGGGATCGACTAATCTTCTAAGAAAATTTTTGAATTTGTCCCAAAGATATTGAAAATTCATCTGGATTTTCGGAGCTTGAAACTACAATATAAGGAAGCACTGCAAAAAACCCATAGATGATTCTTGCGTAGTTTTCCGTAGTTTTAATATTTTTTTGTCAAGAGGTTTTGAATCAAAATTATGGAAAGTAGATTCAATGAGATTAAAAAATTGGTCAAGTGAGTGCACACTACAGGTGGCAGGCTGCTGCACCATCGTTGCTGGGATTTGTGAAGTGTGTGTGAAATAAGCAACCTAACCTCTTCATCAGAGAAGTCATCTGTATCATCAATAAATGCATAGAAGTCTTGTAAGTACTCAGGCTAGGCCTCTTCGCATTCACCATCATATGTGAATTTTGGTAAGAGATCAAAAAACTCCCTCGTGATGTCAAGATGTTCAGCATTAGAGAAACATCACAGAGGGATGAGTCTAACAATATCCATGATGGGTATGTGAAGAATCAAAACATGATGTAAGGGCTCAACTTATCATGTAGCCCTCCTTCTAGCACTAGAAATGTTGACAGTGTTGGACTCGCCAACATGTCAGTAGATCTCTCTAGTAAGAAGTCCCAACTAGACCTTAGACTGTTTGCTGAAGGAGTCCCAGTAGTGGGTTGTATGGCACTGCGTTGACCGTGATTGCGCACAGAGGCATGTAGGATGTCCTTGTTGGTATCAAGGGTGTGACCAGCATAGTAAGCCAACGAAGGTGCATGAAGGGTTCTAACACATGGATAGGGGGATGAGTTGCACCCCTTAGAAACCTATGGAAACACAAAGCTTGAAAGGGAGCACATGAGAAAAGATACATCAGAAGCTGGAAGGCAGGGAAAGAAATGATCCAAAGTGATGGCTAATCCAACAACACATCTCAATAATATTCATATATACATATATAGAAAGAGTCCATACATACATGCGTAAGAAAACAACTACATATATCATTAAAGTAACCAAGATAGCTGAAATACAATAACAACATATGCATGAAACGTGTTGGCTCTATTATATTAAGAGTGAAAGATCCAATCATACAATTCAACCATGACAAACCACTAGTTCCAAAAAGGGAATGTTATAGTCACTGCCGCCAACTCCTCCAAAGAGATACACTAGCTTTGCACTGTGGAGAAGCCAAGTTTCTTTACAGTACACTCCAAGATTTCTCTAAGATACACCTATAGGAAGCTTGGCTTCCAAAATCCTCTACAATGAGTTATGAGGTTCTATAAATAGCAAAGGGTAGGGTAACCATTGAAATTCCCCTTTGTCACTCTTCACCTACCCTCATGACTCTTCAATTACTACATGACTGTTACATTCGACCATCAACACTTGGTCTTTCACTTTTACAAGATGTTGCATTACAATCTATAAATGTACCCATGTGAGACAAAATAGGCTTAAGCAATCCCTGCAAGATATCACTAAGACTTGGATAGCTGTGGGAAGATCAACTCTTTGACATCCTCACGATGATCGATGGTGGAAAATTGATGCCAAGTTTGGTACTCCATGATGGTGTCCATGTGCTCAATGGTGATATCCTGTTGAAAACAAACTCTTGCCTCCATTGCATATGGGTACATTATTTTGGCTCCTCTTTCCAACTCATCTAATAACATGTGTATCATCGTCTTGAGTGCGGTCAAGCTAGCAACATACTGATGCATGGTGTTTTCACTAAGGGGTAACCAAAGCATAAGAAAGGGCTGTTCCCTGCGAAGGAAGCATTAGAAAAGGCCATAGAACAAACTTAGAACCTGGGAGCTGACCTTTTGAGCAGTCTAATCATCTTATTACAGTCTTACAACCTGCAGTCTTACTACCTTAGGAAGAGTATGCCGATACTCTGATCATGCTAAGAAGATTAGGATCTTGAGTTCAGTCCAATAACCCTCACCATATGAATAGTGAGCCCCCTAACGGGTCCTACCGGGCCTCAAATTAGATTGCGTAATTACGTATATAATGAATGAATGCATCGATATGTGTCATTACGCTCCTACCTACAAGCCCTCTCACCTGCCAAGCAATCTCACCTGCCAAGCTGAACCAGTTCCAGGTCCAGCAACTACCTCCTATGCCGCAAGCTACCCCCCCCCATCCTCTTCATATTCTCTCTAAAGGTCATATTTTTATTTCACACGACGCGTGATTATCATCCTTCCTCTTATTCATCTCCTATCCAGGTGTGTGTTGGTGGCTATGTGCATCAACTCATCGATGTACAAGTTCAGCTTCAATCGGACTTGGTTCTTTGTTTTCACCTCGGTGAGTGTGCCAATGGATGGGATTGCATGCTTGCGCACAATGACATCCACCCTCCTAAACACCTGTGCATGTGATCAACAACACTGTTCACCCTCTCTTCTTTGTGCCAGCTGCTGGGATGGGTCTATATCCTATATGGGCATATTATTTCATCAGTCTACGCGTATTGCACCCCCTGCTGAATTTTTTCCTGTTGCGCTTCCTTCTTTACTCTTCACAGATCATGTTCTTCCCTGAGTTGTCACTTCAACTCCTACAACTCTTTCTCTGTTTCCTCCATCCTTTGTTTATCTCTTTTCCTTTGAAAAATTCTATTATCGCATTGTCACCTCTTAGCCTCAATCTCCAAATATTATTTCATCACATGTGGATCTGCTTTGAACTTGTAGCTTTTATCCACCTTTGCGGTGTCAACAATATTCCTCTTGGCTTTGTCACCCGTAGGTTGGCTACCCTCTGGTGCTGCTGATGGTGTTGCTCTCTATGATTCCATGGCCATTTTATCTTTCTATTCTGGTCTATGAACAACTTGATGTCTTTGTAGATAGGCAAGCTCATAGACACTCGCTCAACTGCATCTCCAGTTGTGCTCTCAACGGTGTCCTTTGACCCTTCTCCCTGGGAGGCGGTTTTACCCATGCTACTAAGAGGCAGATGAACACCTATGATACTTGGAGACATAACAACACTCATGGAGAGAAATTCGTCAACTGAAAACTAAAACAAACTTGAGGACTGACTTTCAACATACTTGTATGACTGATTGTGAAGATTGCATAATTTCCACCAGGACGATGGGAGACTGAATGCTTAAACTATGCAAGGGATAGTCTGGGATGTCAGGAGGTTGACTGACTACTATAACTACGTAATTCATAGTCTAGTTTGGCCTTCTTAGGACCGAAACTGTGCAATGCACAATTTTAGTCAAGGGTGACATGCAAACTAGCAAACTGCATTGAACAACTTTTGGGGCTAGCAAGGCATTGCCTCCCATAATTGCATAATGAAAGCTTGGAGGCTAGTGTTGACTAGATTTGTGCATTTTTTGGGAGAAAGGCAAAGCCTTCATTCTCAAAAATGCAAATTTTTGGCCAAGTAAGGCAAGGTTCAGGCCAAGGTAGCCCTGACCCGCTGACAGGCGACTGAAAACATGAGAAGGTTATAATGCATGGCAAGATTGAGTGTAAACAATAGTGAATGATCATGCATGTAAATAGTGAGTCCAGGTTTAAGAAAATGGGAAAACAAGAATGTGTGTGAAGCGAATTGCTTCAACAGTGAATGTTAGTGCTGAAACAATGTTATGCATGCGACAACAGTGAGATGCAATGAAAAACTGAAACAGTGCTTCTATAGGCTAACATGCATCAGAACGATAGCAGATGTTCATTGAAATCAAGAAGACAACATTTACACAAAGCAAAATACAAAAAGTAATAGAAACACAACACAAAACATGAAAAGAAGACTTACCCTGAAAAAATTGAGCTAAATGTGTCGAAGACTCCTAGATGCAATGTGGGATGTTAGAGCTACAAGATTGATGTGAGGAATGAGTCCTACAACATCCAAAAAATGAGTTTTGATAAGATCGATGTTATGACAGGTCTGCTACAAATCTAAGAAAAATGACACTTGGAGGGAAGTTTCTAAAATGATCTTTGCATGTAACCTCCAGCTACTAAAAATAGATCCCTAAAATTAGGGATGCCTTTTTCATGTTTCTTTTTTCTATTTCAGGGAAAATAAGCCCATGCATGCAAATAAGGATTTCTCAGTCCCGGAGGGAACCGTTAACATAAAGGCACATGCAGTAGTCTGCAAAATTGAGAAAGGGATTTGCGTAGTTTATGGGTTGAGCAGGGCTGGTTTGCCCTGAGGAATTGTGCAATTTCTAGGGTGAGCAGGTACTACCTCCCAGAGTTGCACAATTTTTGGGCTCAAGCCCAGTGTTGAGCTGGATTCCGCAATTTTCTAAGGGAGGGATGCCTGGCTAGATTGCGCAATTCTAGAGCTCACTAGGCATCCCAACAAAGATTGCATAATTTTTGGACGGAAGGCTTGTTCCCCTCTAGAATTTTGAAATTTCCAGGGGGAGCATCTTAGCCAGAAAATTACCTAAGTCCAGAATGTCAGCCTGTGGGTGGGAGACAAACAAGTTGACATGCACAGGCTAGCAAGCCGATGAAACTTAGCTGAAGCCTATGTACTGGACAGTGCAAGACATGTTGCTAAGGATGGTTGGTAGGGAGGCTCCAAAACGAACCTAAGGCAAAATTTTTGAGGGTGCTTCTAGCTGCTACAACAACTGGACACTAGGAAACAAAGGGATTAGCACAAAAACAACTATCACAAAATAAAAAATAAAACAAGCTCCTATTCATGTACATTCTAGAAAACCAGACAATCTAATTAAGTAACCCCATTAACACACATATATATATAATGTTCAAATTCATTCATAAAACTATAAAATCCAATCAATGAATGTTTGATGGTTTTAGTTGGTAGTTTCACAAAAGGTGTAACACTGATGCTTATATAAGATTGATATGTAATAGTATCAACAGTTAGCAATGTGTCTGAGATTATTAAATGACAAAAACTGATCGAGGTCACTAATTGGCTCATTACAAATATGTAAAGACAATAAACAATTCATTAGCTTAATACATAACACTTAATACCTAATTAAAAAAAAAATCCCATTCATAGTATTTACATAATTAGTTACTAACCCATTGTGTTGAACAATATCCTACACCACTATAAATAAGTCTGACTTCAAAGGTAATTCATATACTCATCATATTCTCTTCCTGCTCCTCTATTGAAATTATTTTATTATTTTGGTCTTAAGCACTCAGAAATTCAGTGTCATCGATTTTTCTTTCTATGGGTTAACCTCCTCTATTCATATTATGGTGGGATTTTACAACATTGTTTGGATTTTACGAGGTTGTTCTTAGGATTAATTATAGTTGATTTTTTTTCTAAATGCCTATTTTCCAATGCATGTTATTCTCATTCTAATACATGTTATTTTCATTCTATTTTCAAGATTTTGCATTTTGAAGGTATTTTGAAGATTTTGTGTTGTGAAGGCCTTTAGAGTACCAACTCGTCAAGCATCGTAAGTTGAATTTCAACAAAATTTTCCTCCATTCCATGTATTCCATTGGGGTGTAGTTTCTTTAGATTCAGTTGTAATTTAGGGAAAATGAAAACTATTTCTCATACAGAGAAATTACTTGATCTTAATCTAGAGCATTCGACTCTCTAAAGACTCAAATGGTCATAAGCATTAGGATCTTGCTCTCGAGAATCTAACCCTTTTGGGCTTATATATTATTCAAGTTTGCATAATTTGGATCTTAATAAATAGGCAGATAGAACTATTCTATCTTTAACCTAGGTCTTTCTCTATTTGTAACTATTCTAACATAGTTATGTTGTTATCTTGACTTTGAGCTCTTGCTATGGGTATTTTTCAGAAACTGTAACCTGGTAACCTACGCCTACCTCTCTAGTCAAGGAAAGGCCAAGCAATCGAAGGATCTCCTGCTACTACTCCGAGGAAGGATATATTGCTATCTTACTGTTGATGGTGCTAGAGCTGCCAACATTCAGGGGATCTGCCCAGTATGAAGTCCCACTTAGACCTCACACTGTTTGGTGCAGGAGTTCTATCTGGTACAATGGACCGGTTGCCATTATCTTAAATATATACCTTAGCTCTTTATTTTTATCATGTGAGAGTGGTATTCTTTGTCTTTAAACAGTGAGGTTCACTGGCATGGTGAGTGATAGTGTTACTTGTGTCAAGGTTCTTTCATCGTAGAGGGAGAGGGTGGAATTCAGTCTCTAGTCAAAAGGGAAGAGTCCCAACTATATTAGAGACACACAACACAATAAGACATGCGTAGATTCCGGCAGCGTAGTGAAAACGGATGCGGTAGTCACAAACACATAATGAATGGATAGCACGTACAACACCCAACAGAATAGTCCATGGGAGTACGGCAATTGTTATAACAAGTTTATGGGAATGGTTTTATTTAGTGTCCGGTGTGGTAGCCCACAAGGGAAATACGACTTTAACAAGCTATACAACACATTTTCATAAGCATATGTATTAGAACAACTAAAATAGTTCAGTTGTCTTAACACAAGTTAAAGCAACATGAATTACAAGTGTTTAAAGAATAGTCTTACAAACAATTACAATACATGTGTGAAAACATGTTGCCATGTTATCAGACTTCTGAATTAAGGGAAAGTTCCAAGACACATCAGTACACCATACATCAATAAACCCATATGTGGGGAATTGGAGCCACTGCTCGCTCCTCAAGGAAAATATTAGAGACTCTCAAGGCTATGTGGGAGGAGCCAAGGTGAGAAATCTATTGCATGTACAAATGAGGGGTATTTATAGCTAAGGGTAAAACTAGCACTTGCGGCTGTTAGACTTCCCTCATGAATATTTGACATACATGACTCCTAAACTTTAAATGACTCTTTATATTTACATGTGGGTCTCTTGGACTTCCATGTTACATTACACTGATTTACAATAGTATGGCCCACAGTAGTGTTGTGGCCGAGATGACTCGTGACACGAATTGACACAACAGTGTTGGTATGTTCATGATGGTGGTGGTGTTCATATCAAGCCGCAGGGTTGCTGAGTGATGGATATGATCTTGGTGTATCATAACTTCACCTTCACATGACAAGGTGTGTGGAGTCTTCAATGGTCTTGTTGTTTGCTTGATGTTTGCATGTCCATGTTCCTCCTTTGCTTGCAATTTTACATGGTTCATGTCTTCATCCATTCATGAACAAATCTCATTGCATGCATTCCTCATTCATCCATTTGTAAACAAATATCTTCACATGAATTCATTATTCATCTATTTGTGAACAAATATCCTTGCATGTGCTCTCCTTATTCATCTCATTTGTCACCGTGTCATGTCTCATCCATGTACCTGTATCTGCAATCATTCATGATGAGATGATATCAAATCCATAAATCTTCTAGTCTTCCATGATGCATTATCCTTTTCTTTTAGATGCAGGTGATCGATGTAGAGCTGTAACTAGGCTCTCTCACACCGCCAGTTATTCCACATTAATAAGTCAATCCAGGAACGTTTTGTTATTGCAAGAAGTAGCTCAGTCCGAGGCTATTTGTCCGAGTAATACTTAGTAGTACAGTGTTCAGAAAATCCAAAGGAAAATAGATGCTAAGCTGTAACTAAATGAATCACACAAAACAGTTGATCAGTCAAGGGTACGGAAGCAATATCCCATCCCTTTAGAAACTGATTAAAGAAGGGAAATTTAGAGCATGGACTTATAGGTCTGGGAGCTAAGCAGCGTCTTGCTGAGGCTCACTACAGCCTTAGGCCTTCTCTCACACCAAAACAACAAAGGTAGGTAAATAAATCAGCGGGAAGTAAAGTGGGACAGTAAAACGGAAATGGAACAGCAGTAAATGGAACAACAGTAATCAAATGGAACAACAATAATCAAATGGAACAACAATAATCAAATGGAACAACAATCCTTAATGATTTACGAAACAACAACCATCACCTGTATGTACATGTTCTATACTAATATAGCAATCTGAGAGTATTGAATGATACAACTATGTTTCTAAATAGAATGACACTAGTCTCAAATCCCACAAATATTGTTTCGCATAAACCCAATGACTGTAACATTCATACCAGCACTCTGTTACAGAAATGGCTAAATAAAGATACAATTCGACCCTGTGCAAATCCAATTATACAGTGCAGAGTCCTTACATGGAGAAATCATTCATTCATTGATCATAAGAGAGCATAGCGTATCACATAAAGAATTCATCAGATTGCTAAGTAATAAAGATAAACAAACCACACACAAATCACCATATAATGATACAAAAGCAAGTGTCCTTCGGAGCCGGGCCCTTAGCTGCCAATGGTACACTGCCTTAGATTACTCCAGACGCAGAGACGGAATAAACACCAAGTCTTTTATATTAATCGCATCCACAAAAGTATAACAAAATAAGGTCTCAGTGAGACTCAATGATTAAAGTTTGTTCTGGAACTGTAAAATTACAAAAACAGTCGTCCTCTTGCTTAATGATGCTGTGCCATTATATAAAAGAAATGACGGAGATATCTAGATAATCAGAGATAAGTAAAGCAGCGATCCCTCAGGATCAAAGATCCTGAGGGATTCGCTAATCGTTCAATCTTTCTTGCGTTTGCCAAGCCAGTATCCCGCATTCTTTTCCTGGACTATTCAATTCCGATTTTGCTTGATCGTGTCCGCATCCGGTTCCCTACTGGAGGAACAACAGTTATTTTTCCTCTGCTTCTCGCTTTTGAGCGGGAACTCCTTGCTTGCACGTCTTCCTGCATAGAAAACGTCAATTATTAGCACTTGAGCTTCCTTTGTCTATTTTTGCACATTTTATCACAATCCTTTATCTTCTTTGAATTCCTAATGCAGAAAAGGTTACAATTATTATTGAAAAACCACTAGATTGCTTGTCAAAAGCATACCTTCCAGGTGCTCCACACACCCCCCTGCTTACCCTGTTTCATGGCCTCATGAAAACATTGTAGTTGACATGCAAGGCGGTGAGAGAATAGGCCGGAGAAGGGATCTCATGAGGAGGCCGACAACCGTGATGAGCAACTAGATTATCAAAGAACTGATCTATTTGATCTGCAGGCATCTCATACAAGGCCTGATATCCGGGTGCAGGGTGCCAAATAATTGGACTGCGAAATCGATACCCCAACCAGGATGGCCCTGCTTACAGAATCCGTTCACCATAAAGGTTCAACCGGCTGGCAGCCAGCTCAAAATTCTCATATTTGAATGGTTCCCTGAGCTGGATGCTTGGACTAGAGGTTCGGTATTGAAATTTTGCAGCATCGAAGGCAAGATCTTTAATAGTCAGGAAATATTCCAGACCATTTCGGATCAGGTCTTCGTGCATGGGTCCTATTATCTCGATGACACCTGGGATCCTCATAAGACTCCTATTTTCTCTCCATAGCGTCACTGGGTTTCTAGGTTCAGCTCGTATCCACAAGTCTAGGCTATTTTCTTGTCTCTGAAAGATATTATAAGCTCTGAGCCATTTCAGCTGATTAACCCCAAATGAGATGAAGGTTTGGAATTGTATATCGCCAACAAAAGGGCCAGTATTTAAATCAGTTTCCTGGTCTAGCACAAGGTTGTGCAAGTAAAACTCGCACAATAACCTTTGAACCTTAACCCCATAATGCTTGCAACAGTCTATAAAATCATTAACAATGTTGATGTGGATAGGTGCTCCTGCCCTAACGGCTTTTATTTTCAATCTCAAATATCTTTCAAGCAAAAATAAAGCATAATTTTTAGCAGGGGCCCTACAAGTCAAAACGTCATTATATAAGGAACACACAGTGTCCATCTGCTTAACAACACTATCTAATCGACGAGTTACCTTAGCAACCTTTTCTTGTTCCTTCTGCCATCCCTCAAAGGCTTGGCTTTCGGATTGGCTAATACTCCGAAGTTGCTGTTGTAATTCTTCGTATTTCTCCCGGGGATTGCTTTCTCTCTTAGTTGTTCAGCTTCTTGTTGGGCTTGCTTCATCATCCTGTGCAAGTTTCTTGTTTTTGGATCCTTTTTCCATTGAGCCGGAGAGGGCGGGAATTTTGCCTGAAACTTTTTATTGCGTTGTTTAGAGTTCAGAACCCGAATAACCCCTGAGGGTGGTGCCTCTGTTTGGATCTCCTTATTCTCTTTCTCCTTCTTGACATGAATGAAAGGCTGCTAAGGTCCCCCTGCCATTGGAACATCTTGTTGTTCTTCTCCCTTAATTGGAATGTCAGTTTGTTCTCCCGGGTCAGATGGAACAACAGTCTGTTCCTCTATGTTAATTGGAACAACACCCTATTCCTCATTATCATTTGGAACAACAGACTGTTCCTCGGCAGTAGGTCTCCTGATGGGGTTTCGGCCAGCAAAACGGGTTCTTGTCCTCGGGGTTTTTGCTGTAGTGGCCCTCTTCCTTTTCCTTGTGGTCCTTTGTATTCTCAAATTGGCTTTCAAAATTCGAATTTGCTGCCGGAGCCTGGCTATAGTGCCCAACAATCTCTGTTGTTTCTTTCTTAATTTCTTAATTTCCTTTGCCTCGGCAGAGGGTTTGGCCCTTAAGCCCGCTCCTTCCTCATCTGGGATATCTTCCGGCGTCCTGGGGATAGACTGTCCCTGATTGTTGTCTTCAATTTCATTATCATAACCAGGCGGGTTTTCTTCTCCTGCCTTTTCTGCATGTACTTCCTCGGGTAGTTCTTCCTCTGTGGGACTGTCAGGGACGCCTGCTGTGCTGGAGGGCTGGCCATATTCCCCCATATTGGCCAGAACTGCTGCCAATTCCTCCTCACATACAGGGTCCTGCAACGGGCTACCTCCTGGCTGTGCTATTTCTTCTTCTTGATTGCCCTGTTCGGTAACCCTTTCTTCCCCAGAGTGCTCATCTTCTTGGTTGCTTTGTTCGGTGGCCATTGCTTCCTCAGAGTGCTCATCTTCTTGGTTGCTCTGTTCGATAACCATTTCTTCCCCTTCGGCTGGCCAGTCCCGGGCCCCGATTGCTCCACATTTCCTTCGGAAGATCCTCCTTCTGGTTCTGGAGGTTCGTCCACAATTTCAATTGGCTGGGCCATTGTTTCCTGAATTCTTTCCAACCTTCCTCGTATCCGGGCCAGCCGAGCTGACTTCCTTGGTCTCTCAGGTAGGTCGGGTGTGCCAGCAGGTTCTCTGGGTTCCTCTGGTCGTTCTGGCGTATCGGAAGGTTGTTTCCATTTTGAAGCGACATGTCTTTCTGCTACTGACTTCTTGTGTTTCTCTAATCGTTCCGGCGTACTAGAGGACTGTTCAGGTTTTGGGGGTGGTGCAGCCGATCCTCCTTTGACTATTGCGATGAGTTCCTCCCAAGTGCTTTGCTGTTGAGTGAGACTGTGGCTCACTATCAGCCGAATCAGCCCATGGTGGCTAACGACTGCATCTATGTGATGGGCCTTCCTCAGGCTTTGGGCTGCGTCATGTAGTAGCGAATTTAAAAGTGCAGGGAGATTTACAAAACATTTTCCTTTTAAAACAGCTAAAAGTTTCAGGTGACGAGGTCTTACCACGTCTTTTCTCCCTTTGTAGGTGATATAACTTTGTACTATCCTCGCTAGCTCGGTCCAGGGTTCCCCTAGTGTTGCCGACAGAACTCCTTTCCCTTTGACTGTCAAGCTTTGGCCTTCGTCCTGAAAAATTTCCATAGCTTTTTGTAATCTTTCCTTCTTCGGCGTCCATATGGGTCCAACAGCTGGTAATCCTGAAACTTCTACGATGATATCCTCTGTAACCGCTATCCGCTTTCCTCCTACTATGGAGTAATTTTCCTGCAAATTCTGCAAGAATTCCAACGCCACGGCTTCATTTGATTCTTGCAGGCGGCTGAAGTAATTCAACCATCCTACGTTTTCCAAGATTTCGCGAGTAGCAGCGGAAACTGTCAGCTTGTGAGGTTCACTTCGGACTGTCTTTCCACCCATGATTCTACTCAAAAATGGAACAACAACTGCTTGCGGTGTTTGCGACGCAGAGAGGATGATCACCGAGCATGAAACTAAATAAAAAAAGATCGTGGATGGCAATTTCCGTAGAATGGAAGCATCATACCGTTAAACCATGTCATTCCTTCGTACATTGTCTCGCCCAAATGGTGTGCAGCCACGTAATCATGGAGTAATGAGATTACCTTCCCCCCCGCGATCTGATAGGTTGTACCCAGCCGTCAAAGAGATGAGCAACAACCAGTTCGGAGGTCCAATCGTAAAGTACAACATATGAAATTATGCCATGTTTTAGAAAAACAACGAAATGCCGAAACCGAGGCAAAAAGGTAGATCGCATTTTGCATAAGAGCCTGCGTGATATAATGAGGAGCTAGGGGATGGGACATCTGTCAAGCGTACGAAGTCTCCAGTGGTCACTGTCAGTTCCGTTGCCATGATTGGTGGTAATAAATATTCATGCGATATATACATCGGGTGTGACATATGATCTTTGCAAAGGATAAGAGACAGAAAAATTTAATATCATACCTGTTGGTGTAATTATTACGACTTCTATGCCATTAACAGAGCTCTGCTGCCAACAGGTGTTCATAACCTTGGCAGAGGTCTTTATTTCACCCTCCGGAACCATGATCCTCTGTGTATATTCTAAAGAGTGCTTTGTCAAAATGCAGGCCATTATGCTGGCTTGGTAACCAGATGGCCATAATGCCATTCACAAGGTAGGCGCGAAACGTGGTCAGGCCGGCTCGCGATGAGACCCCCTGTTCCGAGGTTTACTTGTTAATTTACCTTCGGACCATATCCCTGGTGTGGTGGCCATTATGGGAATGCCACTTCGCTTCCATCCTTATGGTCATGGTAGGCCGGCTCTTAATGAGACCCCCTATCCCGCATTTGACAATTTTCATATTTTGTTTTTGTTTTCTTTTGCAGAGCACATCTCTTGTTTATTTTCACATAAGGGTGGTTCCGCACTCCTTAAGAGCGAGGAATGGTGGAAGAAGTCTTATGATCCCAACAGATAGATATAAATCGTTCGTTCTTACTCCTAAGTAATGATCAAGAAAGATTTTTAGGGGAATCGTCATGATAAAGATCACCAATGACAATGGTACCGGTAAATGACAATGACAGCGAAGATGAAAAGTTCACGTCCCTCCTCTTGTCCTCTTATACATACGGGCTTCATAGTGATAGCGATTTATGATGTGCTGATTTCGGTATATCATGGTTTATGTTCACCGCATAAGTTCATTGCTGTATCTAAAAGATTGAGGAGAACATGGGGGCAAAGCATCCTCCATAAGGGCAAAAACATGTCGATGGCATTTCTGAGAGAAGAATTCATTCGTAGGATACCATTTCTTTGAGAGGAACGACGGAAAATCGCAAATGTTGTTCCTTTTAAGAAAGGAACAGCAAAGACACTCAAATGCTGTTCCTTTTGAAAAGGAACAGCAGGCACACTCAAGTGTTGTTCCTTTTCGCAAAGGAACAACAAAAACACACAAGTGCTGTTCCTTTTCGCAAGGGAACAACAAAAACACACAAGTGTTGTTCCTTTTCTCAAGGGAACAACAAAAACACACAAGTGCTGTTCCTTTTCGCAAAGGAACAGCAAAAACACACAAGTGCTGTTCCTTTTCGCAAAGGAACAGAAAAAACACACAAGTGTTGTTCCTTTTCGCAAAGGAACAGCAAAAAACACACAAGTGTTGTTCCTTTTTGCAAAGGAACAGCAGAAACACACAAGTGCTGTTCCTTTTTGCAAAGGAACAACAAAAACACGCAAAGGCTGTTCCTTTTGAAAAGAAACAGCAAAATCACACAAGTGTTGTTCCTTTTCGCAAAGGAACAACAAAATCACACAAGTGCTGTTCCTTTTCGCAAAGGAACAGCAAAAAGCACAAGTGTTGTTCCTTTTCGCAAAGGAACAGCAAAAAGCACAAGTGCTGTCCCTTTTTGCAAAGGAACAGCAAAAAGCACAAGTGTTGTTCCTTTTCACAAAGGAACAGCAAAAACACACAAGTGTTGTTCCTTTTCGCAAAGGAACAGCAAAAACACACAAGTGTTGTTCCTTTTCGCAAAGGAACAACAAAAACACGCAAAGGTTGTTCCTTTTCACACAAGTGCTATTCCTTTTCAAAGGAACAGCAAAAACACTTGGAATACAAGCAAAAAATCAAGAAAACATATATACAAGATGTTATGTACAAGTTATAAAAATGAATTTCTTAAATTATAGGTGAGGAAGATTTCGCTTCCTCTCCTAAGATTTCCATATCAGTATCTTGTCGTAGCTGCTGACAGAAGGATTCCCGAGTGAGTGGCTTTCGATAAAGGCGAACTCGGTGGCCATTTACTTTGAATGCATATCCAGAACCGTCAATTTTGATCAGGGTAAGGGTCCCATTGTCATGTACCTTCTGGATTTCGTATGGTCCTAACCATCGAGTCTGTAGTTTCCCGGGAAGTCCTGAAACCGAGAGTCGTATAACAGAGCCCAGTCTCCTTCATGAAAGACTTTATTCTTGATAAGTGCATCATGCCATTTAGCTCGCTGTTGTTGAATCAATGCTGTATTTTGTAATGCAGAGAGCCTGATTTCGTCCAATTCATTAATCTGCTATAATCGATTGATTTGTGCCTCACTCAGATCTAGGCCGACTTCCTGTGCAGTTCGTAGAGTTCGGATTTCGAATTCTATGGGGAAAATTGGCTGCTTTCCAAACACTAATTGATAAGGTGAATAGCCTGTAGTACTTCTCCATGTGGTTCTGTAGGCCCATAGTGCCTCGGGTAGTCGAGTGGCCCAATCACGCCTATGCGATGCAATGGTCTTTGTTAAAATTGATTCTATTACCTTATTACTACTCTCTACTTGCCCATTTGCCTGCGGATGGTATGGGGTACTGATCTTATGTTGGACATGATAATTGGTTAGTGTTGCAGCTAATTTATTTCCAACAAATTGTGGTCCACCATCGATGATTAGTTCTCTCGGAAGTCCATAACGTACAAACAAATGGAACAAGAATTGTATCACAGAGTCTTCTGTAGCCTTAGGTAATGATTCGACCTCGACCCATTTAGTAACATAGTCTGTCGCCACCAGAATGTATGTCCTCTGATTTGATGATGGATTAATGGGCCCAACGAAGTCCAGAGCCCATCGTTCAAATGGCTCAATGACCAATTGTGGTCTCAGAGGCATTTCATCGGCTTGGCCAGGTCTTCCTGCTCGCTGGCAGCTGTCGCAGGCTTGTGCAAATTTTTTCGCATCCTTGAAAATTGTAGGCCAATAGTATCCCGTCTGCAATACTTTATGTGCTGTTCTTTTTTCAGCGAAATGTCCCCCGCATGGCCCGTCGTGGAAAGCTTTTAGAATGTCGAAGATTTCGTCTTCTCGAATACACCTTCTGATTTGCATGTCTGCCCCTGTATGGAACAAATGGCCTCCAATCCACGAAAACCGAGTGCTCTTCTGAACAATCTGCTTGCGTTCCTGAGGGGTTAAGTGTTTTGGTAGCTTACCGACTGCAAGGTAATTGGCGACATTAGCATACCAGGGTGTTCGAACAGCAACAACAAACAAGTGCTCTTCAGGAAATTGATCTTCCACTGTTGTTGTTTCAATTGCTTTCGGTATTCGTGAGAGGAAATCAGCTACAGGGTTCTCCTTGCCAGGTCGATCCTTGATTGTGATGTCGAACTCCTGCAATAAGATCAACCATCTAGTTATTCTGGCTTTCGTAACAGGTTTATTTTCCAAATATTTGGTAGCAGAATGATCTGTATATAACACAACGGGATAGCCTGTGATATAATGTCTAAATTTGTTAACAGCATGTATTACAGCCAGGAATTCCTTTTCAGTAACAGTATAATTGAGTTCGGCAGAGGATAAATTTTTGCTGATATAGTAGATAGCATATGGTCTCTTATCCTCGTCTTGCCCTAGGACTGCACCAATTGCTGTATCCGAGGCATCAGATGAGATTTGGAATGGCAAATTCCAGTTGGGTCCTCGAAGGACTGGGGCTGTTGATAGAAGCTTCTTCAATTCCTTAAAAGCCTGGTCACATTTTTCTGTCCACAAGAAATCAACATTGCCAGTTAAAGCATATAGAGGTGCAGCAATACGTGAGTAATGTTCTATAAATCGTCTGTAATACCCAGAAAAGCCAAGAAAACTGCGTACCTCCGTTTGAGTAGTGGGGGTAGGAATAAGCAAAAGAATCTGGATTTTAGCCGGGTCTACCTGGATGCCAGCTGCTGAGATATAGTGCCCTAGAATGAGCCCTTTTGTCATCATCATGTAACATTTTTCGTGGCTCAGACAAAGTCTGGTAGCCATACAACGTTGTAAGACTTTTTCCAGGGTATCTAGAGCTGGGTCAAAATCATCTCCATATGGTGTAAAATCATCCATATACACTTCAAGTCCATCATTTATTAGATCTGCGAAGATACTAAGGACAACCCTTTGGAATGTAGCAGGGGCATTACATAGGCCGAAGGGCAAAACTCGATAGACAAACGTTCCCCAAGGGCAGGTAAAGGTAGTTTTATCCTGGTCTTCAGGGGCAATTTGGATTTGGTTATATCCACTGAAGCCGTCCAGGAAAGAAAAGAATTTCTTTCCTGCCAAAGTGTCCAGTACTTGATCTATGAACGGGAGAGGGAAGTGATCCTTCTGTGTGGCTTTATTTAACTCCCTGTAATCTACGCAAATCCTCCATTTTCCATTTTTCTTGGGTACCACCACCAGGGGAGAGACCCATTTACTGTCGGAGATGGGATAGATAAAATTAACATCTAAAAGTTTCTGAAGTTCGGCTTTTACTACCTCTTTTAGATGGGGGTTAAGTCTTCTTTGCGGCTGACGAACAGGTCTTACATCTTTTTCTATATAGATGTGGTGGGTGCATAATTGGGGATCGATCCCTTTCATGTCAGGGTAATCCCACGCAAATGCCCCCTAATATTTTCGTAACAGATTTACAAGCTTTGTTTCTTGGTCTGGTGTAAGGTTGGCGTTGATATTTAGGGCCTTACCAGGTTCAATTTCCGCTACTTTACTATTGGCAACAACAGTCACTGGTATTGTTTGGTCATGTGCGTCTTTCAAAGGGTCTTCTTCTAGCTCACTATCAAATGCTGCCTCTATCATAAAACACTGTGTGTGAGATCTAGATTCAGTTTGACTAATGAAGTTATTGATGGCATCATCTTCTATTTGATCTTTAAAATCTAAAGCCTTCTGTACAGTCAATGGGGATCTGATATTGTTAGTAAGGTATGACACAGGATACTGATTGGTTTTGATCATTGGCAGGCTTGGCTGTGCTGGAGGATATAGAACTAGATTTTTAACATCTGGTCCTTTAGTTATGGTCATATTTCCCTGCCGGCAACCAATGTAGGCATCGGCCGTAGCAAGCCAAGGTCTTCCTAATATTAGCGGATGTCCATCCAGTCAGGTTTTTGGGTTAATTATCAGGAAATCAGTTGGATATTCCCAGGAGTCTACAGAAACCATGACATTGTATAGAGTGCCTTCTGGTCGAACTACAGATCGATCTGCCAATTCTAGCAAAGTAGAAGTAGGTTCTACTGATGTGATGCCAAGTTTTTGGCAGGTAGAGGTTGTGAAAATATTGATTGCAGCTTCTAGATCAACTAAAGCGTTGGTCAGGGTTTGGCCATAGATTTGGACAGTCACAATTGGATTTCTGGGATCTTCGTATTTGATAGGTGTCTCTTTTCCCGATAATAAGTCAGATAAAGTGCTGACTACTTGGACTCTTGGGTTAGTGGTTGTACTCCTCCTTGATTTTTTTATGCACATTTCTTTTATAGTTTTTGTGTATATAGGAATATCTTGAATAGCTTGGAGGAATGGAATTTTTATGTACAAGTTTTGTAACTCTCCTAGAATGTCAAAGTCTGGATGTTGTACTGGTCGTGGTATGACTAATCGTTCCGGGAAAGGAGGAGAGGATGTATTTGCTTGTTGATGGGTCTGTTCTTTATTTACACCCTCTTGTTGTGGTGGTTGTTCTATTGGTAACTGATCTTCAATGTGAATTGTTTTGTCTCCCTCTGTTTTTATGATACGTCCAGATCGTAACTGAAGGTCATTGCACTCCCTTAGGTCAAGTCCAGGTTCTGATGTTTCTATAATTTGGAGGGATTGGACTGGTCTATTATTAGGATTGGGATTGGGTTGGGCTGGGAGTTGCGGCCTTAGATTAGACTGGGGGTTTTGTTGTAAGGCTGGCAGAGTCGGTTGAGGGAGTGGAATAGTTCCTGTTGACTGATATGTCGATCTTGGCCAATTTTTCTGCCAGGGTGAACCTTGTGAAGTAGGGGGAATCCATTGTGGAGGGTATGAGTTATTCTGCCAATATGGTGGGGTGTAAGGAAAATTTGGCCAGCCGAATTGGCCTGTCTGATTCATCCATGGATTCGGAGAAGGAAACGGCTGTGATGACCAATTCGGGACTGGGGGTGTAGATTGGTTTTGCCACATACCATATTGCTGAGCATTATACTGCGGAGGCTGGAAAGAAGAAGTTGGGTCCGAAAACATACCAGATTTCCTAGGTTGCCATTGGCGACGTTGGTTAACAAAGTATGCTGGTTCTGATTCTTCTTCTGCTTCCTTGTATACAGCCTTCAATCCAGGAAGTGAGGGGCAGCTCTCAGTAAGGTGGTCTTTCGTACAGATAGCACATGTTTGAACTGTATCTAGTGGACATTCCTTGTGGCTGTGTTTTCTTCTGCATCGGGGGCAGAAAATTGCCAGATTTTGTTCCGCCTCCATTTTCTTTTGTTTAGCCTGCACAATATCAAGCTGAGTAGTTAATGTCCCCAGAATATCAGTTTTAAAATTTTCTAATAAATTCCCTAGTTCCACACATGTTACTCCTTCTGCTGATATTTTGTTATCTTTAACAAACCTATCATATTCTGTTGATTTTATCCTTGTGCTGCCTCTTGAACTCCTGATGCATAAATTAATGATATCAGCAAAATTCTCTTGGTAAATATCCCCTTTTCCCATGATATTCAATGTTTCAATCCACTGTTCTTTCATTCCTCTAATCAATGCAGTTTTCAACACATTATCAGGCAGAGGTAGTGATGCATAGGGGGATCTCTGTAAATTATACTGGAAACGTTCTACGTATTCTTCTAAAGTTTCATTTGGTCTGGTCGTCATTTGGAAAATTTCATCTTTTAGCTCTCTCGACCTACAATAATCCTGATATTTTTTTAGAAAGGATTCTTTCATTTGCTCCCAGTTGTTTATGACTCCACCACCTAAACCCATGAACCATCTCAGAGCTACTCCTTTTAAAGTGGAGGGGAACAGTTTTAATTTTTGGGGGTCAGTGGTGTAATCGTATCCTCTACATAGCACATCGAATTCAAATAAAAATGCATCGGGGTCTTTTGATGTAAGTCCATGAAACGTCGGGATGTGTTGAAGAGGTATCGCTTTCATGGGTGCATTTGCAGCAGAATCTATAGGATATTGCAATGTAGAAGTTTGAGCATTTGGCTGATTCTGCGCCATTGGATCAAATATGTGCCAATATCCTTCCGGAATTTCTAGGAGGGTATTCCTAGGTTGAGAAGGGACGGCCTTGGCAGGAACTGTTTTAATGACACTTCCCTTATCTGGGATTTCTGTCTGAGGGAATGGGGTGCCTTCAATGTTAACTTTGGCCGCGCTCCCCCTATCTGGGCTGTTTAACAATTGGATTATCCTAGAAGGAGACCTTGGTTCCTCTATTTCCCCTGTTTCCCCTTCTCCTTCACAAAGATTACTTAAATTCCCTTCTTGCAGCCGTTCTGACACAGAATTTCCAATTTCTTGGAAGTCCTATTCATCAGTCTGACTATGCACCTCAGCGTAGGCTCCAGATGGTGATGTTGTAGCTTGAAGGGAACTAGTAGGCTGCTTAGAATGAATCTTCCTGAGGCCTACTGACGGCTGAGATTCAATTTTCTTATAAATTTCGTCTATGAAGGTTGTTCGGCCAAGGGTCACCAATCCTTTGGCTTTTTCAGGTTTGACTGGAGGTTTGATATTCTTTTCTAGCTTTTTCTGCTTAGTCATGCACTCTAAAAACTACTAAATCCTATTCAACCAGCAATTCTGCTAAGAGAGCGGACGGTGGAGCAGGGCTTTTACATGCTCCGTACGCAGGTTCTTACCTTCCATTTTTAAAATCCAACTCCCCCCTAGCAGCTTTGCGCACTACTCTGTAAAGGGCAAATGGCTATACTCCTTCCCCGGCAACGGTGCCAAAATGTAGAGCTGTAACTAGGGTCTCTCACACCGCCAGTTATTCCACATTAATAAGTCAATCCGGGAACGTTTTGTTATTGCAAGAAGTAGCTCAGTCCGAGGCTATTTGTCCGAGTAATGCTTAGTAGTACAGTGTTCAGAAAATCCAAAGGAAAACAGATGCTAAGCTGTAACTAAACGAATCACACAAAACAGTTGATCAGTCAAGGGTACGGAAGCAATATCCCATCCCTTTAGAAACTGATTAAAGAAGGGAAATTTAGAGCATGGAATTATAGGTCTGGGAGCTAAGCAACGTCTTGCTGAGGCTCACTACAGCCTTAGGCCTTCTCTCACACCAAAACAACAAAGGCAGGTAAATAAATCAATGGGAAGTAAAGTGGGACAGTAAAACGGAAATGGAACAGCAGTAAATGGAACAGCAGTAATAAAATGGAACAGCAATAATCAAATGGAACAACAATAATCAAATGGAACAACAATCCTTAATGATTTACGAAACAACAACCATCACCTGTATGTACATGTTCTATACTAATATAGTAATATGAGAGTATTGAATGATACAACTATGTTTCTAAACAGAATGACGCTACTCTCAAATCCCACAAATATTGTTTCGCATAAACCCAATGACTGTAACATTCATACTAGCACTCTGTTACAGAAATCGCTGAATAAAGATACAATTCGACCCTGTGCAAATCCAATTATACAGTGCAGAGTCCTTGCATGGAGAAATCATTCATTCATTGATCATAACAGAGCATAGCGTATCACATAAAGAATTCATCAGATTGCTAAGTAATAAAGATAAACAAACCACACACAAATCACCATATAATGATACAAAAGCAAGTGTCCTTCGGAGCCGGGCCCTTAGCTGCCAATGGTACACTGCCTTAGATTACTCCAGACGCAGAGACAGAATAAACACCAAGTCTTTTATATTAATCGCATCCACAAAAGTATAACAAAATCAGGTCTCAGTGAGACTCAATGATTAAAGTTTGTTCTGAAACTGTAAAATTACAAAAACAGTCGTCCTCTTGCTTAATGATGCTGTGCCATTATATAAAAGAAATGACGGAGATATCTAGATAATCAGAGATAAGTAAAGCAGCGATCCCTCAGGATCAAAGATCCTGAGGGATTCGCTAATCATTCAATCTTTCTTGCATTCGCCGAGCCGGTATCTCGCATTCTTTTCCTGGACTATTCAATTCTGATTTTGCTTGATCATGTCTGCATCCGGTTCCCTACTGGAGGAACAACAGTTATTTTTCCTCTGCTTCTCGCTTTTGAGCGGGAACTCCTTGCTTGCACGTCTTCCTGCATAGAAAATGTCAATTATTAGCACTTGAGCTTCCTTTGTCTATTTTTGCACATTTTATCAATATCCTTTATCTTCTTTGAATTCCTAATGCAGAAAAGGTTACAATTATTATTGAAAAACCACTAGATTTCTTGTCAAAAGCATACCTTCCGGGTGCTCCACAATCGGGAGAGAGGACAAGGCTCTTCAAATAGCGCAAGGTAGATTTCAAGCCAGGATGTGGGCTCCGGGCACCACTGGTGAAAATTGCGTAGAGGTCACTGGGAGACTTAGATGGGCAATCTAGATCAACAGTGATTGTCTGCGGGATCTGGCTCGGCTAGAGGGAATATCTACGTAATTTTTTAGGGAAGTAATGTAGGCAACAGAGGGGTTGGAAGAAAAACTAAGGAATTTCTTCGTGGAGCTAGCAACAGGCTGCAAGAGGCTTTCTTGGAAAAATTGCATAATTTTTCTGGGGATCTAGCAGCAGGTTGTGAGAGTCTGTTGGAAAAAACAACGCAATTGCTAGGAGGATGGTCCGCTGAACTTCCTTGCGCAAATTTTGAGCTGAGTGGGATGTTGGGCAGCTAGTTGACTACTCATGAAAACTACACAGTTTTCCAGATGAGCAGCAGGCCAGATGAATGCCTGACTGGATGGAAAAAAATGCACAAATTTTTTAGGGATACACTGACAGACACAGGGTGCTTGAATTTGTTTTTAAATCTATTTAAATTAAATAATATTTTAATAAAATAATTTTTATTATTAATCACTTTTAAAAATTAAATTATATCCAACGGGCACAATTGACACTAGGATTTAGGTTTATTGTTTCCCTAAGAGGACCTTTCTATTGTAAGCGGTTATATGATTCATTCAATTGGTTCAACTAAGATTTTCTCAATTGGTCCCAACCTGGTGGTGGAAATGCTGCTTGGTAGGGATTTACACATTATATGTCTGGTTTACTAATTGAAATGATGTCAAAACCAAAAGTGTCTCATTTCCCTCGTAAAACACTTCATGATGCACTTAGTATCTGGTTTCCTCATTAGCCAACTGCTCCATATAATACTTGAGTCTTAACATCCAAGATAGGTAGCTCCATATAAATTTTCCTAACTCACAACTTCTCAAGCTAACATATTAATTTGTTTATTTCTGAATGGAAATGGGAATGTGGAAGGCATGGATATATCAGGTGTTTTTGAGCAACAAATTAATTGGTTTCTTTCTGAATGGTAGTGGGAATGTGGAGAGCATGGAGATATGATGTGTTGCTGAGCTTCAAAGGGTCATACGTCAGGAAAGACTTTGTAGATCATCTCTACCCTCATAACTACCAAATAAATCTATGTATTCCATGATTCCCATCAGTAAGAAAAAGGGAATATATGAATACGATCATAAACCGTGCCTTTGAATGCAATATTTTCTCCCCACACTATGCATCCTTTGTGTGGTGCCTCAACTAAATGTCCCAAGTGCATGGGAGGGTCATCCCTCTATTTTACGAAGTGGATCCTATTTTATTAGGAAGCTCGTTTTCCAAGGAATTCTAACACCATAATATATTGAAGGATGGAAAGGTGCTTCGTGTCTAATCTGTCAGGTTGGACATCTACTCGACACTAGAAGGCAAAGGGATTAGCAGGAAAACAACTATCCCAAAAGAAATAACTGATCCTATCCATGAACATTCTGGAAAACCAAACAATCTAATTAAGTAACCCCATTAACACACATATATATAATGTTCAAATTCATTCATAAAACTATAAAATCCAATCAATAAAAAATGGATGGTTTTAGTTGGTAGTTACATAAAAGGTGTAACACTAAAACTTATGTAAGATTGATATGTCATAGTATTAGTAGTTGGCATTGTGTATGAGGTTATTAAATGACAAAAACTGATCACGAGGTCAATAATTGGCTCATTAAAAATTTGTAAAGAGAATGAAAAATTCATTAGCTTAATACATAGTACTTAACACCTAAGTTGAAAGAATATGTTCCCATTCATAAGATTTACATAACCAGTGACTAACCCATTGTGTTGTACTATATCCTACACCACTATAAAAAAATTTGTCTTCAAAGATAATTCATATACTCATCTTATTATCTTCCTTCTCCTTTATTGAATGTATTTTATTATTTTGGTCTTAAGCACTTGGAACTTCCAAGTCATCAATTTTTCTTTCTATGAGTTAACCTCCTCTATTCATATTATGGTGGGATTTTACAACATCGTTCGTCTTTTACGAGGTTTTTCTTAGGATTCATTATAGTTGAAACTTCTTCTAAATGCCTCTTTTGCAATGCATGTTTTTCTCATTCCAATACATGTTATTTTCATTCTATTTTCAAGATTTTGTGTTTTGAATGTATTTTGAAGATTTTGGGTTGTGAAGGCCTTTAGAGTACCAACCCATTAAGCAACGTAAGTTGGATGTCAACTAAATTTTCTTCCATTCCATGTATTCCATTGGGTTGTAGTTTCTTTAGATTCAGTTGTAATTCAGGGAAAATAAAATATATTTCTCATACAAAGGAATTACTCAATCTTGATCACGACCTCAATATAGAGCATTTGACTCTCTAAAGACTCAAATGGTCATAATCATTAGGATATATCTCTTGAGAATCTAACACTTTTGGGTTATACATATTACTCAAGGTTGCATAATCTAGATCTCAATAAATAAGCGACTAGAACTATTCTATTTGTAACCTATGTCTTGCTCTATTTGTAACTATTCTATTCTAGTTATGTTGTTACATTGAATTCTAGGTATTTCTCTGGGTCTCATTCAAAAAATTTAACCAGGTAACCTACACCTACCTATCTAGTGAAGGAAAGGCCAAGAAATTGAAGGATGTCCCGCTACTACTCTTGGGAAAGATTGTTACAGATCCATTTGGGAACATCACTCCCATCATTTAGATTAGTACCATTAGGGCTCATCAAATACTAATTCAGTTGCTACATGCCCTAGACAAGTCACCTATTTGAATGCCTCCTTCCCTGAGAGTTCTTGGCCTAAAACCCTCCAGAATTTCCTCCTTGAGGGACCAGTGCAGCCTTGGACAGGGGTAAGTGCGCTTCAGTGCAGGAAGGCCCATGTTAGGGTGCTCTGCAGAGTACTTAGGACCACTTTGACTCGCGTTGGGTGAGATTGAGTGAAATTCACATAGGGTTCTGGGAATATTCTTATCCTCTGGAGTCATGTAGAAGATTCCCACACTTATCACCTCCTATGAGATCGAAAATGGATGAGGAATGAGTTAAGTAACCTCCTATCCTCTCATCCATTCCTCCATGGAAACTAACTCTAAGTGTGGAAGGCCATTCAATACCCTCATTTATGACAAAACCTCCTCCATTTTCCTATAAATTGAGCACTCATCTAAGTGATCAGGCGCTAGACTTTGAGAATTTGAAGGAGATTGTTGGGTCCCTATAATACTAGTGATTACCCCATTACTATTGTAGTTATACCCCTTATTTATATTTTTGTGCCCCTATTACCCTCATATTGTTATTTCTGTGCCCCATAGAATCCCTCTATTGTTATTTTTGTGGCTTTATATTATTATTGTTAGGTCGGCTGGATTATATTGTGACTCCTTATACTCCTATATATAGAAAGGAGGTTTTGTCATTTGTATCATCGAAGAATTGTTCATTTATGTAATGTAAAGGAGGTTGGCCCCTCGAAGAGGCTGAATTATAAGGCGTGGATCTCTCTTTTCTATCTTTTTGTGAGCTGGTTTCATAACATTTGGTATCAGAGCTTTGGATTCTAGGGTTTCGCTGCTCCAAACAGGTCATCGTGGCATTTTCGCTATAACTTTTTTTTGTGACATTTCAGAAGTAGCAAAAAAAACCCATTTGAGAAGAATTGGCGCTGAACCTTGGGTCCAAATTTCAGAGCTTTTTGCATGATATTTTCGGAGATATGATCTGAGGAAGTCGGTCTTTTTGCAGATTCCTGAATTACATTCAAAACAGGTGACCTGGGGAAAATCGTCATAACTTTCTCTCTGGGGATCGGATTGAAATTTCGTAAAAAGGTACAGAAAGAGGACGGACTATAGTTTCTTGTATGTGTGTTTCAGATCCAAAGGTCGAAAAAGTGACTCGTGGCACGTCGTACAAGTTCGCTCTACTGAACTAGTCTATAAGCAAGTCACTGTGGGAGATTTCACATAACTCTTCCTTGGAGAATCCAATTTGGGTCAGAATTGTGGCATTGGAAAGAGGACCCAGAGGGCTACTACAGCTCACAAATTCAAAATTAGATAATTGGAAAGTACAGAGATACATCAGAGGCAATATCGTGCTCTTACAAAGTGAAAAAAAAGGTGTGTAGATTTTCTTAAATTTTTGCTTAAGCTTGGTTTGAAAATTTATTTTGAAGGAATTCAAAGGGCATAGTAGAGAATTATTATCGGTAACTGATGCCCCGAGGAAAGAAAATGCAAACACCTAGTAAGGAACCTGAAAGCTCTAGCATGACTCATGAAGAAGAGGAAGAAATACAACATGATATATCAAAATTTCAAGACCAAGTGCAACAACTGTCCCTTGCACAAAAAGGAACAGAATCTAAGATGGATGGTTTAAAGAAAGATGTAGAAGCTAAGATGGATGATTTAAAGAAAGGTGTAGAAGCTAAGATGGACTGTTTAAAGAAAGGCGTAGAAGCTAAGATGATTGATGTGGAAGCTAAGATGGATGATTTGAAGATAGACATGGACGAATTGAAGATAAATATGAATAAGTTGCTACAAGAAATGGTCACTAAGGGTGAAAGAGTACTAAAGGAAACTCATGATGAGAACAAAAGAAATGTTAATCATGATTCCATAGACTCTAATGTTGGATCAAAGACTCACCATGTTCCAAAAATCGATATGAGGAAGTTTGATGGCAAGGATCCCGCCACATGGATATTACAGATGGAGCAATTCTTCGATCTCAATAATGTGCAAAACACACAAAAGGTACGTATGGCAACTTTATATTTGGAACCAAATCAGTTTGTATGGTATCAATGGCTTTGTTCTTGTAAACAGTTTATCACTTGGGCAATTTTTACGGAAGAATTGATAGCACATTATGAGGATACAAAAAGCAACACTTTTTTTAGCCAATTGATAAGTCTCAAACAAAAGGGTTCAATAATGGAGCACATTGAGGAGTTCCAAAAATTGAACATAAGGGTAAAAGATATTCCAGAGGAGCATAGGATTGATGTGTTCATAGGGTCTTTAAAGGATAATATCCAACATGATGTGCGCCTTTGGGAACCTGATTCATTAGAGAAGGCATTCAGGTTAGCAAGAAAAATGGAAAGCAAAATTATGGCAACTAGGAAGCATACTATTCACAACTATAAAGACGGAAGTGTTGTTGCCCATAGTCTTCCACAACCTACAAGGTTGACACCACAACAATTGGAAGAAAAAAGAGCAAAAGGGCTTTGTTACAATTGTGATAGCAAATACACAAAAGGTCATAAGTGTGCTGAGAAGAAATTATTCTACATAGATTGTGAAGAGGAAGAAGAAAAGGAGAAAGAAAGGTCAAAAGAAGAGGATATATTTCAGGAACAAAGCCTAGATGAAGAACAAATAAATCCGACCATATCTTGTAATGCATTGGCAGGAATTACCACTCCTCAAACCATCAAGATAGAAGGACAAATCAAGAAGAAAAAGGTAATAGTGTTGATTGATTCAGGAAGCACCCACAATTTTATTCATTGTAGGGTAGCAAAAGAATTGAATTGCTTCCTATATCCAGCACCAGAGTGTCAAGTGATGATTGCAAATGGAGGAACAATAAATTGTTTTGGAAAGTGCCATAATATCAAGCTATCCATGGGAGAATATGTATTGACTAGCCCAATGCTTTCCATTCCAATGGGAGGTGTTGATGTTGTACTAGGAGTCCAATGGCTACAATCCTTGGGTACAATAGCTTTTAATTTTCAAGAACTTTTCATGAAATTTTCTGTGGAAGGAAAGGAAGTTGAATTAAGGGGTATTGCAGGGAAACCAGGAAAGATAATCAGCTCTAATGGCATGACAAAGCTTCTAAAAAAGGAGAAAAGAGGTGTAATTGCACAATTATGTTCGCTAGATGTTTCCACATTGGAATCATCTATTTCTCCAGATCTCCAAAAAGTCCTGGACAATCATTCCAAGGTATTTGAGACTCCCAAAGGTCTCCCACCTATGCGTGATCATGATCATGCTATTCATCTGATTCCAGGAAGTGTTCCTCCAAACATCAGGCCGTACAGATATCCATATGTCCAAAAAAGTGAAATTGAACGTATGGTTGCAGAAATGCTAGAGGCTGGTATAATTCAACCAAGTCAAAGTTCTTTCTCAGCTCCAGTAGTATTGGTGCACAAGAAGGATGGATCATGGTGCATGTGTCCAGATTATAGGGAGCTCAACAAGCTCACTATTAAAGATAAGTTCCCCATTCCTGTCATTGATGAATTACTGGATGAATTGCATGGATCAATTTACTTCACCAAGTTGGATCTTCGTTCGGGATATCATCAAATCAGAATGAAGATTGAAGACATTCTGAAAATGACATTTAGAACTCATGAGGGTCATTATGAATTTTTGGTCATGCCTTTTGGCCTTACCAATGCACCTTCAACATTTCAAGGTTTGATGAATTCAATTTTCAAACCATTCCTTAGAAAATTTGTGTTAGTATTTTTTGATGATATACTAATCTACAGCAAGTCTTGGAAGGATCATGTTGAACATGTTGACAAGGTGCTACAACTATTGGAGGAGAAACAATTATATGCAAAAAGATCCAAATGTTTCTTTGGAGTCCAGGAGGTGGAATATTTGGGTCATATTGTATCTCATGAAGGAGTTAAGGTAGACCCTAGCAAAATTAAAGCCATTAAGGAATGGAAAATCCCCACATCCATAAAGCATCTGCGAGGATTTCTTGGGTTGACAGGGTATTATCGCAAGTTCGTTAAGAATTATGGGAGAATAGCAGCACCTCTAACAACATTATTGAAGAAAGATTCATTTTCATGGACTCATGAAGCAACAAAGGCCTTTAAACATCTTAAAGAGGCAATGTGCCAAGCACCGGTCTTAGCTACACCGGACTTCACAAAAACCTTTATTGTGGAATGTGATGCTTCAGGAAATGGAATTGGTGCTGTTCTAATGCAAGATGAAAGACCCATTGCTTTTGAAAGTCGTCCAATCAAGGGAAAGTTTTTAAGCAAAGCTATTTATGAGAAGGAAATGTTGGCAATACTCCATGCACTTAAGAAATGGCGACCCTACCTAATGGGAAGACACTTCAAGGTAAAAACGGATCATGATAGCCTTAAATACTTTTTAGAACAAAGATTATCCTCTGAAGAGCAACAAAAGTGGGTCACAAAGATGTTGGGTTATGACTTTGAAATCATCTACAAAAAAGGGAAGCAAAATGTGGTGGCAGATGCACTCTCAAGAAAGGATGAGGATATGGAAGCATTGTTGTGTGCCATTTCTATTATCAAACCAGATTGGATAAACGAAGCAAAGGAGGAATGGAAGAATGACGAAGAAGTGTGGGCACTTATTCGAAAGCTACAACAAGATTCCAGTAATTCTGATACATTTAGCTGGCAAAATGATTCGTTATGGTACAAAGATCGCTTATACCTCTGTAAGAATTCCCAGCTAAAACAAAAGATTCTTATGGAATTGCACACTTCTCCCTTAGGAGGGCACTCAGGATTTTTAAAAACTTACCACAGGGTTAAGAAGGAATTTTTTTGGGATGGCCTTAAATCAGATATTCAAAAGTTTGTGGCGGAATGTTTGGTTTGCCAACAAAATAAAGTTGAAACAATTAAGACACCGGGTCTATTACAACCTTTATCCATTCCAAGCCAACGTTGGGAGGAGGTTTCAATGGATTTTATCACAGGTTTACCCAAGTCTGAGGGAAAGAGTGTCATCATGGTGGTAGTTGACAGACTTACCAAGTATGCACATTTTTGTGCATTATCACATCCATTTAAAGCCAGTACAGTTTCTACTGCATTTATGGAAACAGTTCAAAAGCTACATGGAAACCCAAAGATTATTGTAAGTGACAGAGATCCCATTTTCACTGGAAATTTTTGGACAGAATTATTTTCTTGTCTTGGTACTCAGTTAGCTCATAGCTCATCTTATCATCCTCAATCTGATGGGCAAACTGAGATAGTAAACAAATGTTTGGAAGGATATCTTCGTTGCTTTGTATCTGATAAACAGACACAATGGGTCAAATGGTTGCCTCTGGCTGAATGGTGGTATAACACTTCCTTCCATACAGCAACAAAAATGACCCCATTTATGGCACTTTATGGGTACCAACCACCATCAATCACATCATATTTAAGAGAAAATTCTAAGGTTCAGGCAGTGGAACATCACATCGAACATCAACAACAAGTCCTCCAACTCTTAAAGGATAACCTCGTGTTGGCACAAAATAGAATGAAACAACAGGCAGATCAACATCGCAGTGAAAGAAGTTTTGATGTAGGTGATTGGGTATTCCTACGGCTACAACCATATAAGAAAATGTCCCTAAAGCAAGCTAAGAAGGATAAAAAATTATCACCAAAGTATTATGGTCCATACAAGGTGTTGGAAAAGATTGGTACTATGGCATACAAATTGGAGCTTCCTGCAGCTTCTCGATTGCACCCAGTTTTCCATGTTTCATGTTTAAAGAAGGTTATAGGCGACAAGCTCCCAGTTCAAACAATATTGCCAGAACTTGACGAGGAAGGAAAAATTATATTGGAACCGGAAGCAGTCACAGAAACAAGAACTCGACAGCTACGAAATCGATCAATTTCAGAGTATCTTATCAAGTGGAAGAACTTATCCGTTGAAGATTCCACATGGGAGGATGAGAATTTTATGCAGAAGCATCCAGAACTACTCAAGCGTTGAGGACAACACTTTTTTGAAGGAGAGGGGCATGTTGGGTCCCTATAATACTAGTGATTACCCCATTACTATTGTAGTTATACCCCTTATTTATATTGTTGTGCCCCTATTACCCCCATATTGTTATTTCTGTGCCCCATAGAATCCCTCTATTGTTATCTTTGTGGCTTTATATTATTATTGTTAGGTCGGTTGGATTATATGTGACTCCTTAGACTCCTATATATAGAAAGGAGGTTTTGTCATTTGTATCATCGAAGAATTGTTCATTTATGTAATGTAAAGGAGGTTGGCCCCTCGAAGAGGCTGAATTCTAAGGCGTGGATCTATCTTTTCTATCTTTTTGTGAGTTGGTTTCATAACAGAGATACTATTGGAGTGAGAATTGAGTTTGTAAGTGAGTAGTGTTATGTTGCCGAAGTGTTGTGCTATTGATGTGATGTTGGTTGGAACCCAAGCTGGAAGAGTGGCAATGGATCAGACTTCATGGTTGTAGTTCTTCCTTCTATCTAATAAAGCAGTTTACACCTTTTTTCATATGCTTATCTTGATATATGGTGTTTATATGTGTGAATGTATCTTATTCCATTTACTTGTATTTGATAGATCTCTTTCATTGATTGGTTCTTTGTCTTCTGTTTATGATTGCAGATACTTTTTCAGCATGTTTAGTTCGAGAAGGAGGGACGAGGGTCAAACAAAGGAGATAAAAGGAAAGTGAAAGAACAAGTAGGTCATTTGATTCCCTTTGTCTTATTTATCATTTATAAAAAAAGGATAACCATTTTAAATATGTTGTTCTAGGTATAGCTACCTACCTAGGGAATTAGTAATTATCCATAGATACCAAATTCCTCATAACAAATTGGTGACTCCATTGGGGATCGATCATCATTCTGGGTCGTTTACCTTCATCCTAGTACCCTCTAGTAGACTCTAGTTGCTCCCATTGAGTTTATTTCGGCCTTTTGAAGTGTTTTTTGGTGAAATTTGTGCTTTTAATCTCCTAGGATGGCCTCTCTGTCACCAGCGCAGGCTTGGTCTAGAGACAGAGTGTTGCAGAGCACCCTTGGCTTGAGGATAGTGCTCTGAAGTGCATTGTCCCGCATTTAAGGCTACGCTGATCCCTCTTAGGACAAAAATCCCTCCTCTGAGTTGATTTTTTGCCAAATTTCCTTTTGTTTCTACTTGTTGAAAGGTCAATGATGCTTGTGTCTTTGAAATAAATTTGTGTTTCCTTTGTCAGACCTACTTTTTCTTTGATTGTTTAGTGTTTCTTAAATGTTTTCTTTATCACTATCAATTCATTGTCAAAGTTAGATTATAGTCGATTGATCTTTGTTCAAAAGAAAGTGTCGTAAAAGTATTCATTTCTTTTGAAACGAAACTGTCGTAAGGTCTTCATTCTTGAAAAAATATTAGTTGATTGTATGTGCATTAATTTCGTTTTGTTCGTCACAACATTAAGGGAATTGAAAAGAAAAACATGCATCGTGCATTGAAATATTTGTGTGTTCCCATAGGAATAGTTTAGGGAGATTACATTAGATTGTGCTCATTGCTCTTTGATTAAAAGAAATCTGATTGCTCTATCCCTATTAGCTAAGGTTTCCATTTTTCAAATTGAATGAAAGGAATGTTATCATAATAGTTTCATTCTAGGAATTGCAAACATACATCATGCGGTGAACCTTGAAAGGAAAATTCTAAAGAAGTTCAACTTAAAATTCATCTGAGTTAACCTAATGGAGCATTGTAACTTAACGCATAACATTTAGAGGTTCTAGGCTAGAGACATGTTCTAGCGTCGTAGAACATAGTAGCGATTTCTAACTTTTCTGTGATACCTCCCAAGTGTGATACCTCATTCCACATACGTGAGCATATCGTAGCTCATCCACATACCTTAGGGTATATAGGGCAGTGTTACAATACGTAAAGTATATGGGAATGCTCTCCCTATGTGGTTTCACATTACACAATTCTAATATGGATTGGGCCTCCACGTACTTTCGGGTATATATGGGAGGACAACACTAGGTTGTTATCCATCCTTAGGTAACCGATTCGGCTACCTTGTAAAATATTGATACACTGAACACAACATTCAAGGAGATTGCCTGCTCGTACTTCTCTATTCGCTAGGAGGTATTCTGTAGTTCACAGTTACTTGCTAATCGTTTTGCCTAGATCATCCCTCTTTTGTTTTGTTTTTTTATTTTGATTAAAATAAATCTAATTGACCACGGATAACATCCTCCATGCTCATTCCTTATTTTATCTTAGTTTGATACATGTGGCAAAAAATCTGGAGTCCACAGATCAAGGAATTCCTTCTGATGGGAATCCTAGTCCTTTTCCTCCTTTTGGAAATATTGGCACTCCTTATATGGCTACATTGTCCCTTCCGAGACTTACCATTGGTTTGCCAGTATGGTTGTTTTCAACCTGCTTAGTTCAAAATGTCGTGATTTCTCCGCATTTGAGTACTCCTCCAACTGGACAAAATCAACCTCTAGTTGATGCTAAAGCTGACCCTTTGCCTTCTTCCTCGGTTGTTTTTTCCTCCCCTTCTTTCTCTTTGCTTGATGAAAGTATTGGTACAAGTAACCAGGTGGCTAAGAAGAAGAAGAAGAAGAAGAAAATTTAGCGGGGGGGCAACCAAGCAACCATTGCCTTGAATGCAACTTCTGATGAGAAACCATCCGATAAGCCTCACAAAGTTTGATGTCCATGCAAACTTTGTACGAGAGACCATCTTCTTTGAAATTGTCCTGATATTCCTCAAATCTTAGAAGAATGGTCTTCTCGTTCACATCATCCTGTGTCATCAACTACTCAAGATCATGCTGGTGACACACCATCAACTAGTGGTAGTAAAGTTCATGGAAAGAAGGGAAAAGTTAAGTTTCCTTGTAGCTTATGTGAAGCGAATCACCCCATTCACCTTTTTCCCTATCTAGATGAAGCCAAAAAAATGTTGGATAACCATCTTACTTCTCCATGTTGAAAATGGCAATAAGAAATGCTAAAAATAGCGCTGCTATAAATAGCAGTTTGAGTACCAGTGTTGGACTTAGCAACAAGGAATGAAAAATGGAAGTGCTAAAAATAACATTGCTATAAATAAAATTTCAAGATGGATTCTAATTTTAGTCAGCCCTTGGACTAAAATTGAGAAGTAAAATTCGAATTTGATCTTAGTAGTTGCTTGTAAAATAATTAATTAATTCACCATGTGTTAATTAGTTATGGAAAATCAAACATGAATTCTATGTGAGGACATGCAACAATTTCTCCACTGATGGAGGAATTTATCCATCAGTTAAAGAGATAAGGATGAGTTGTAATATTGAGTTGTAATTAGTTGGCTCAGTTAATTGAGTCAAGTCCAGTTAGATTAATTCAAACATTTTGTTGAATTAATCGTGAGGTTAGTTAGTTAATGCTTGCATGCATGTAACTGTTGCTCTCTAGATAACTGAATATTCTCTCATAAATAACTCATACATGTCAGTTCAGACAGAGACCCAGTTGAGATCAAAGGAAGGGACAATGTACTATCAGTTGGAGGAATTTTAGTATAAAGGAAACTCATCCATGCATAAGGAATTATCTTCTTCAGGTTTGTGCAGTTATTTCTGAGCCAAGTGAGTAGTGTGAGGTGGGAATTCACACTTGTGGAAGCACTGGACCCCAGAAAAAACTGCGCAAGGAAATAAGAGGCTTGGAGGTTAGACGAGAAGGTTTGTGAGAAGCCTTTGACTATCTATGAGCAACACAGGGATTACAGAGAGAGCAGGATAGCTTGTGAGCTAATTCTTTTTGTAATCCAAAGTATATTTCCACTTGTATGATAATACAGAGTTGGGGTTTTAGGTTGAGGCTTTCCCTGTGTTATTTCTTCTATGTTATGTGTGATTAATTTCTCCTTATCAGTTATATGTGTTCTATTGATCTTACTCATATTTGATTAAGCTTATACACTCCACAATGACTTCAATGTGGTTATAAGGGACTCTCCCCTAATCCTTCACTAGTTGATAAAGTGAATAACCTAAATCAATCGTTGGTCGAACCCAATATCTCTAAATGTGAATCCCATGAATCTATACCTGACCAATCACAGGTCCAGGAAATAGTTGACCCGATTTCACCTTTAGTTAATCATACCTTTCACATAGAGAGTGAGTATGATACCACTCAGGTTCTTTTTGTTTCTTCAGATTCCAATGAGATTGGGGGAAACCCTCCCATTTCATCAACATAGGAGGAAAATCTTCATGTTCTTGTAACTCAAGGGGATAATAATCCCATTCCTACGGTACCCCCTCCAAGTAGTCTAGTCACTTCCCTTGATTGGAATCGACTAGTAGGATGCCGTCTTCCTTCTTATGTGCCTTTCCAGATCATATTATAGGTTTTTAGTATGTTTGTACCCGGCAATATTATAGATTAAGGTGCATTTGTGAGTAACCTTTCCTCCACTGATTGGCAAGCGCTTGGTTCGCCGCCACATGTGCCTATTACCTAGAATCTATTGGCTTTTAACAGAGGAACCAGTCAACCATTAGGGATCCTTCCTCAGTTGCCTATTACTTTGGGAGGAAAAATTGTTTATCTCAATGTGATGGTAGTCCCAGGCCCTTTAGATTATAATTTACTTCTCGGGCGTGACTATGTTTATGACATGGGAGCTATTGTTTCTACACTCTTTCAAGTGATTTGTTTCCCGCATGAAGGCAGAATTGTCACCATTAACGAACTCTCATTTCCCAGTCCAAATATGGTTTCCAATCAACCATCTTCCCTAAATGGTCCTTTTGTACCAATGGTATCTTCCCCACCATGGGTTAATTATGTGTGAACCTGTTCCATGCCTACATCAACAAACAATTAATTCCGTGATGTTGTACATTATATATTGGGGGATTGGAACTAGATCTATCCTTCCAAAGCATTGTTCTCCCTTCTGATGAAAACCTCTCGGAAGTCATGACCTCTTATGGGTTGTGATCAAGGAATATGAGGATAGTTCTTTTACTCTGTCAACCTCATTAAAAAATGAAATAGGTTCCAAGAGGATAGTTCCTTGTCTTGTGTCAACCTCATTAAAAAATGAAACAAGCAATATGAAGATAGTTCCTTTTCTTGTGTTAAACTCATTAAAAAATGAAACAAGGAATACGAGCAGAGTTCCTTGTCTTGTGTCAAGCTCATTAAAAAATGAAACAAGGAATATGAGTATAGTTCCATGTCTTGTGTCAAGCTCGTTAAAAAATGAAACAAGGAATCTGAGTAGAGTTCCTTGTCTTGTGTCAATCTCGTTAAAAAATGAAACAAGGAATCAGAGCATAGTTCCTTGTCTTGTGTCAATCTCTTTAAAAAATGAAACAAGGTCCCCTGGAGAAAAGTTCCAATATGAGTCCTTGATTAGGTCTCATAAAATCCTAGTCGGGTCTTTCACTTGATCTCGTAAATGAACCTTCATTCCATCCACCTGATAGCCACAGGTAATCTACTTAGGTGAATGTAATGAAGCTTGGGGGGCATGCACCTAGTCTCGAGTCATCATGCTGGGGGCATGTAAGCTGAATACAAGCATAGTTTTTCATTTCAATCTTGTGTAAAAATGAAACTGAATCCAATCATAGTTTTTCATTTCAGGCTTGTGTAAAAATGAAACTGAATCCAAGCGTAGTTTTTTATTTCAATCTTGTGTAAACTTGAAACTGAATCCAAGCATAATTTTTCGTTTCAAGCTTGTGTAAACATGAAATTGAATCCAAGCATAATTTTTCTTATAGTTCCCTATGGTTGAAGCTTGTGTAAAAATGAACCCATCTCCATTTTAACTCTCGTGATTGCCATTATATCAGCTTATTCCATCAGATGAACCTTGGTTTTTCTCCTTCCATCATCACTATCTTCTTGGTCGATCATACGCTTTCACTTGGTTTTTTACCTTTTTTGAGGAATATTTGCAACAAGTGGTCTTATTAGCCAGCCTCTTCACAGAAATCAACATGTTTTGAGAAGTTCCAACATCACTTGAACCAGTTTCTATCCTAGACACCACTCATTCCTCAAAGTGGGGTCCACTTTAAGCTCTTTTTAGACTCTCGAAATATGAAAAGACTGCCAAGAACTTGTCCTTTACAGCTAATTAACGGATTGGAAATGACATCTACTCAGTATAAGTTTAACCCTTTTCTGGACTGAGATAGATTATTTACGAAAAAGGAATACGTTGATTGAACATGGTCAATAGGTTCTCTCTCGTATTATTTTACACTTTTTTGGACTTGAGAGACAAATCTACAAAAAATAACTTGTGGAGTTTTCTTTTTGTCCCTTTTCAAACTTTATAAGCCTAAAAAGGACCGAGTTATCTTTTTCGTTAAACTTGTTAAAACATCAAATAACAACAAATTTTCCCATCATGACAAGACCGATTTTCTCCTCGCTAAGCTCATTAAAACATCACATAGCGATGGATTCACCCGAAGGGTGGAATTATACAACAAGCATATGTTATCCTCATAAAGCTTGATAAAAAATAAAAAGGTATTGGTTAGCAATGACTGGGGAAAATGGGAAAAGGGGTAAACCACTTTATGGCAGCAGGTCGCTCTTGAACATGACACTTTCACTTCATCATTGTGACTATTTGGGTTGGGTTATTTGCTTGACATTCATCATACCTTGGTCTATCATAAAATGCATTACTTTTGTTCTGGGTCAATGCTTCCACTCCATTCGGTGTCACTAACATGTTCAAGAGAAGTCACTAGGTTAAAATTCATCCTTTGCAATACCATAAACCTTCATTTTCATGACCGCCATTCCTGAACCTTGTGTCGTCAGTCAGGTTCCATCTCCAAAATCATTACACTCGTTTCATGTTGTTGATTTGGGATACATCAAGGCCCACCTGCGATGAGTCGCTTCTTGTTGACATCAACACATTATCCAAGAAGTTGACTTAGAAACACCCCTTCAGTACCTTGACACTTGCATACATCAATGGCAGGTTTCTCACTTTTGGCGATAGGTTGACATCACTTGCCTTCAACCGAAAGACTTTGTATGGTGTTCAACATCAAAGCATCCATTCACACCATGCAAAATGTATTGTTGTACCTTGAGGATCATTATCATTATCGGTGATTTCTCTCGTGTCTGTTAATGGCTTACATCATTGGCTGGTAATTAGATAGTGGCTTCCCTTGTTTGACTTTAGATCACATATTCGCATGGGTTGACTCGCACTTGAGTGAAAGATTGAACAACATAGAAGACCCCAGAACTAGTTTCATCCATCTGGGTTGCAATTTCAGGAAATGTACCAAATCATCCATATAATGGTTTTACATTGATAGTCATTATGATCATGGGTCTATATCTGTAGATGACTATCTATGTACTTGTAATGAAAGTTTATATGTTGAGCATGGGTATTCCTTCCCTTAGCGATTCATGATAAAAAATAAAAATATCACGATATTATGTATTGTAATTGATGCATGTCACCAACCACTTCAGAACCTCCTCATCACATCGTAAAGAATATCATCCGATATTATTATTTTCAACTGCATGATTTAGGGGGAAGTTGTTATATATCCATTTGGGCACATCACTGCCATTATTTAGATCAGTACCATTAGGGATCATCAAACCCTAATTCAGTTGCCACATGCCCTAGACAATTCACCTCTTTGAATGCCTCCTTCCCTGAGAGTTCTTTAGCCTAAAACCCTCTAGAATTGCCTCCTTGAGGGACCAGCACAGCCTTGAACAGGGGTAAGTGCACTTTGCTGGAGGTAGTCCCATGTTAGGGTGCTCTACAGAGCACCTAGTCCCACTTGGACTCGTGATGTGTGAGATTGAGCGAAATTCACATAGGGTTCTGAGAATATTCTTATCCTCTGGAGTCATCTAGAAGATTCACACACTAATCACCTCCTATGAGCTCGAAAATGGATGAGGAATGAGTTAAGTAACCTCCTATCCTCTCATCCATTCCTCCATGGAAACTAACTCTAAGTATGGAAGGCCATTTAATACCCTCATTTATGACAAAACCTCCTCCATTTGCCTATAAATTGAGCACTTATCTAAGTGATTAGGGATTGGACATTGAGAATTTGTAAGGAGATATTGTTGGAGTGATAATTGATTTTGTAAGTGAGTAGTGTTATGCCACCAGAGTGCTATGCTATTGATGTGATATTGGTTCGAACCCAAGCTGGAAGAGTGACAATGGATCAGACTTCATGGTTGTAATTCTTCCTTCAATCTAATAAAGAAATTTACACCTTTTTCCATATGTTTATCTTGATATATGATGTTTATATGTGTGAATTTATCTGATTCCATTTACTTGTATTGGATAGATCTCTGGCTATGATTGGTTCTCTATCTTCTGTTTATGCTTGTAGGTACTTTTTGTGCGAGTTATGTTCGAGAAGGAGTGACGAGAGTCAAACAAAAGAGACAAAAGGAAAGTGAAAGAACAAGTACGTCATTTGATTCCCTTTGTATTATTTATCATTTATAGAAAAATTAGAAGTGCTTTAAATTTGTTGTTCTAGGTATAGCTACCTATGTAGGGAATTAGTGTTTATCCGTAGATACCAAATTCCTCATAACAAGGATATACCACTATCTTAAATAGGTATTTCTCGATAGAATATCATGAAAATAATAGAGGAAGGATATCCAATAGAAAGTGGATCTCCCTGCTAAATGCACCTATTTCCAACTTATTACAGGATTGTTACATAAACAACACAAAACAATTCCATAGTTGATTACTGGTTTAAGGAAATAACAAATAATCACCCCATCCCTAGTCGGAAGGTAAGGATCACCCACCATTCCCTTCGTGGAATAAATGAAAGGAATACCTACTTGTAAGGGAATTGATAGGCCATGATTTGATTTGTTTAAGGAAATAACAAATAATCACCCCATCCCTAGTTGGAAGGTAAGGATCACCCACCATTCCCTTCGTGGAATAAATGAAAGGAATACCTACTTGTAAGGGAATTGATAGGCCAGGGTTTGATTTGTTTCAACCCTGGAAAATAAATAGGGCAAGGCATTTATACAGTAGACATGGTTTCATATTTCTAAAAATAAGTGAATAAACCTCTACAAAGCTCTACCATTGCCTATAAGAAGAACACGAAAATCAACAAAGAATACTAACCTTGCTTCTTAACCATATTTATTTTACTGTTGAAACTCTGGAAATTGATGCTTGTAAAAGCGCTGGAAATTCCTCATTCTCTGTTGTAAAAGTACCAGAAACCCTGCTCTATCTCTTGTATATGAAATTCCAACTCATCAGAAAAACAAACAGATAAAAAGGAATAGGAATGCATTTAAAAATAATTGAAGAAAATATTGACATAGATACCAACTCACTCTAAAAGCATTATTTGTTGATCAAGTTGGCCCTTCAATTACCATTGCATATTCTCCTCAGCCATGAATTTCTTTCTCAATTAACACAAATCCACAGACACATAACAAAAAAAATTTCACACACATAACAAATTTCCACAACAAAACACATTGCAAGAATACAACAACACTACATAGTACATTCATGCATAAAACACTACATTTATGGAGTGATCCATAAGACAGACAACTTTACATCAAAGTGCTTGAGAGAGAAAGAAAGAGCTAGGGGAGTCCATTCTTAACCTGTTGAGTGAAAAGAGAAACCAAATTTATGAGTGTACTCAAAATTCCCTATGGAATGAATTAGAAAGACAAATAAATTAAAGGAGCATAAAATTACCTCGATCCCGTGTTGACTTTCCTTCTCATGTGAATTTTCTCCTCCGCTACAAAGCCTCCTCAATCACCAATTACCATCATTCTTCATTCATGAAGTGCGACTATATAATCACTTAATATTTCTTAAAAAGGAAGGTCGATTTTGGTTTTAATTTTATTTTTGGACCGTTGTGTTCAAATTCATAAAAAAATATTTTAATAACCATTTCTTAAACCAATATTTTAATTACCATTCAAATTGAGTTGTCATGTGATTTCATCTTTTTAAATGATATTTTTGAAAATTATGCTTTCATGTGTTTTCAATTTTTTTTTATTGCTTAAAAATGAAAAGAATTTGTTACCGGTTTCTCTTACATTAAATTTCTCGCGCTCTTATTACTCGTTTCTCTTACATTCATTACTAGTTACTCTTACTAGTTTTGTTTCTAGTTACTAGCTTCTCTTACAAGAAATATTGCTCACACTTTTATTTCCCAATCATAATACATGAACGCGTTCACTTCAACATAATACATGGAAATCAATTACCAAATTCCAACAAATTCAAACACCCTCTCTGCTAAAAATAGTCCATGATCTTTTATTATTGAGAATATTAGGTCACACGTTCAAATCCAAAGTACGGAGTCTAGAGCTGTGTGAATTAATTTGTGTTTCCATTACGTAAGTCTAAGAAATAAGTTTTCCAAATAATATTTTAGTGGTTTAACGAGGATTTTTTTTTTAAATTTAATTTAATTTAAGTTTTGTCAATATTGTTTGAACTAGAATCTTGTCACCTATAACCTTATTTAAGCATGAAACATGGAAACCTAGGTGCACTCAGGAAGCCATAATACTTCGGTGATAATTTATTATCCTTCTTAGCTTGCTTGAGGGACATTTGTTTATATGGTTGTAGCCATAGCAATACCCAATCACATACATCAAAACTTCTTTTGATGTGATGTTGATCTTCCTGTTGTTTCATTCTATTCTGCACCAAGGTGAGGTTATCATTTAATAGTTGGAGAACTTGTTGCTGATGCTCGATGCGATCTTGAACTGCTGGAACCTTAGAATTTTTTCTTAAATATGATGTGATGGATGGTGGATGATATCCATAAAGTGCCATAAATGTTGTCATTTTTGTTGCAGTATGGAAGGAAGTGTTATACCACCATTCAGCCAAAGGCAACCATTTGACCCTTTCTGTATGTTTATCAGATACAAAGCAATGAAGATGTCCTTCCAAGCATTTGTTTACTATCTCAGTTTGCCCATCAGATTGAGGATGATAAGATGAGCTATGAGCTAACTAAGTACCAAGACAAGAAAATAATTATGTCGCAGATATATGAGGCAGTGATATAGTTACTAGTTTCTCTTACATTTCATTTTTGGTTTTTGATTAAATATTTATGATATTCAATAAGCCTTGCCATTACTTTGGTCCAGTAAGGGTCCTTATTGCACTAACCAAATATCAGTTAGTAGATGATATATTTAATTCCAAATAAAGGAATTTATACTTCCACGTTTGGCATGCACCATAGAAGTTGTCATGATGAAGGCTACTAGGTCATTAACCATATCATTTCATTACAAAAATGGAAAATTGGCTCATGGGACTTTCACATGTGGTATTTATTTTTTATAAATTTAAAAAAATCAAATAATTTCTAATTTTATGTAATTCATTTGTTTTAAATAGAATATTTGAAAATCAAAAATCAAAATTCTTAATATATAATATTTTTTATTTAATGCAATGTTGTATATTAATTTATTTATAATAAATATAAATTTATAAAGTATTAAATTAGGCACCTAACACATGAATTTATAACCTATTCAATTAGATATTTGATAAATATAAATCTATAACATATTCAATTAAATATTTAATAAATATAAATTTATAATTATTCAATTTGCTTAATAAACTGAAAAGAATTCGTTCAAGTTTGTAGATATAATAAGCCTTGATTAAATGCTTACTAGTAATGTATTTAAAATTAAAAATAATTTGTGGTGAGGCAATGAAGGTGATGAGGCGGTGTTGAAACTACTTGGTTACAAAATTCGGTTGGGTGTTCTCCCGCTTTCAATATTGTGTTCAAAAGTACACAAAATAAAAAATTGGAGGATAGGGGTTCTTTAAACATCAATTTAAAGGCAGGATGGGGTCATCCCTCCTTCTGGAATGTTGTTGCTAGAAGGTATTTTCAAGGGGAAGGAAAATTTGGTACAAAAGGAGGATCCTTATGTTACTCTCAAATGCCTATTTTGGGAGATAAAAATGGGGCTACAACGTCAATGTATGCCTAAGGCCCCTCAAAACCCTAGATTTATCGTTCCTGCAAGATGTCTAGAAGACAATAGGAAGCACATGAGGGGTCATGCTTTTGTATGTAAGTTTATTGGAATTTCACTGACAAAGAAGGAATTGGAGCGTTGGATACAGTAGAATTGGTAACTAAAGGGAGAGATGGATTTGAGACTGGGTCCAAAGGGTTTCTTCATAGTCATATTTTCTAACCTTGAAGATAAAACTAGGATCTTTGAATGGGGACCATATTTCCTTAATAGTGTGGGTCTCTACATTAGGCACTGGGAAGCTTATTTCAACCTGGATAAGGAGGAATTCACAGAAGCACCGATATGGTTAAGATTGTACTCTTTACCAATAGATTTATAGATACTAGAAATTATAGAAGGTATAGCAAAAGCATTAGGACGTTTTTTCAAAGTCTCAGAGGTCACAAAAGAGGGAAAAACATGTCATATTCTCAGTTATGTGTCTATATGAATATATCACAACCATTACAAATTCTATAGACTTGGACTATCAGGGAGAGATCTGGAAACAACCTCTGGATTATGAGCACCTCCCGTTTAGATGTAGGCTCTCTCACGAGCATGGCCACTTGATAAGATAATATCCGTTGAGAAGGAAGGAACAAGGTTTTGGAGGTCGGATGGAAAATGTTGGTTTCACCAAGGTCATTACACGGAGATGAAATCACAGAAACCCAACCTCTTATAAAATAAAGGGGTTGGAGGAGAAGAATTCATTTTTCACATAGTAGGCTATGGAAGAAGACTCTTAGAACCTAAAATCCATCCATATGGATATTATTCCCACAAAAAGAAATCTGGACAAAAGTGTGTTAAAATGTAAGTTGGAAGTGGAGAAAGATATACAAGCTAGTTTTGAATTTTATGTAGTGTCAGGTTTTGAGGAAGTATCTCCTTTACTAAAGAAAAATTCATCAGACCTCTCAGATGAAGAGTGGGTATTAGTCACACTGGTGAATTATTGGCTACAACTTGTCCAAAGAGGAAACTATTGAAGGGTGGAAACAAAGTGAGGAAACTCAATAATGGACACAATAGATCAGTCATTCCAACCTTTTAAGGACAAGTGGAAAGACATTCTATTGAAAGACCTTATTAAAGAACCTAATATGAACACAAATAAACCGAACAAGGAATTGAGACAAAACACTGGAGTGAACCAGGGTAATACGGATCAAGCAGTAGTTGTGACAGAGAAGTCACTGCCTTTTCCCAACTCATCATCATGAGAATTCTTTCATGGAACAAACGTGGGCTTAATATTAAATGAAAACATTAATGTATTAGAGAAATAATAAAAAAGGAAAACACAACAATGTTTATATTACAAGAAACAAAACTAATAGGGGAGAAAATGAATCAAATAGAAGGCACTTGTTGGAAAGGGTGTGAGTCCATGTCTCTCGATGCTAGGGGTAGTGCAGGAGGCTTAGTTTTTTGGTGGAACCCACATGAAGTGGTCTTCCAAGACTGGATGGCTTCTGATCAGATTCTTACACATAGATTCAGGTATGTTGTAATAGAAGATTTCATTTTTCTATCGGTGGTTTACAACCCTCCAGGTACGAGGGACAAGAAGGTTTTTTTGCAGCAACTGCAGAAGCTGAAACAAATGATAGGAAATTACTTATGGTTATTTGGATGAGACTTTAATATCCTAAGATTTTTAGAGGAGAAAAAAGGGGGCATTCATAGGTTAGACCAAGCATCAACTGATTTTGATTGGATCATAGATAACTTGCACCTTTAGACATTCCAGCCAACAATGGGATGTTTACCTAGAATAATCGTTTACCAATCAGATAACCTACAGTTTGGGTCAATTTTTTTATTATAGGAAGTTTTATAGAAGGATATATTTATCAAAGCTTCAATTTTGATTTGCATGGGGTCAGATCACTAGCTCATTCGATTGAAAATTGATCTAAAGAATCCCCACTAAATATCCCTTTCCGTTATGAAATATTTTGGCTTCAATCCATTGGTTTTTAAGATTTGTTAGCCAAATTTTTGAAGGAGTTGAATATTAGAGGTACCAGAAAAAGGCACACATTCCAACTTAAACTAAAAGCATTAAAACAAAGCATTAAATTTTGGAATAAAAACTTCTTTGTGAATATCTTTGAAGACTAGACAGCAGTGGAAAGTAAAATTTCAAGCATCCAACAAAGAATAATTCTGGAAGGAATAACCTTAGAGTTGATAGTATAAGAAGTAGAGGCCCTTCAAAATCTAGAGCACAGAAGGAAACAAGAAGAGACTCACTGGTGTAGGAATTTGTTGGGTAAGTTTCTCAGATAGAACACCCAAGGACACTGCTCACAAATAGATCACAGGTCAATACACCAGTATTCTTGATGTGATTAAAACCCTCAAAGAGGGAAACAATCCATGGCTTGAGAATTTATTAATTTAAAAGAAAGAAAATTTACATAAGCTTCTCTCATGAACGATCACCTTACAAATAACCCTCCATGCTCTTTAAATACAAATCATGGACCAATCGAGTGTTAAGCCACGGATCAAGTGTCAGCAATACCAAGGAGAGAATGAATTGTTGGATCACTTCATGTCTAGAACATATCATGATTGTCGGATTGTAAGTTACAAAAAGTAGATACTAAAGAAACACACTTTACCTAACTATACACTACGTATACACTATGTATACACTAGACCAAGTTATACTTAACTATTTCCTATGTGTCGAAATATCCTAATATCCTCCCTTAAGAAAAACTTGGGATAGGATTGAAGAATGTAAAAATATGACACAATAGGAGAAGGAAGGAGGCATTAGAGTCTATCCCCCCTTAGTGACAACTTCATGAACTCCAACCATAAATCAAAATTTAGTAAAATTCACCTTTGTGAGAGCCTTTGTGAAGATGATTGCAACTTGATCGTCCATTGAACAATATTGCACTTCAAGAACATGGTCATGAATGGCCTTTCTGATGAAGTGCATGTGTAGTTCAATGTGTTTGTTGTGCTGATGTTATACTGGATCTTTGCATAGTTGAATGACACTTTGATTATCACACCAAAGTGTAGTCAGATGTTGTTGATGAAAGCCAAACTCTGACAGGATCTAACGAAGCCACAGGGCTTCCTTACTAGCTTCTATGACATGATGATACTCTGCTTTTGTTGAAGAAAGAGAAATGACACTTTGTTTCTTGGAAGCCCATGTAATAGGTCTAGTACCAAGAGAGAAGACGTAACTAGCAGTAGACTTCTGATAATCAGGGTCACTATCCCAATCAAAATCAGTGAAACCAAGCAATAGACGAGATGTTTTTGCACTGTAATAAATCCCAAACTGAATTGTACCTCAAACATAACGAAGTATTCTTTTAGTTTCTTTCTAATGACTTTCATGTTGGTTTTTCATAAACCAAGCAATAAGGCCAGCAACAAAGGAAAGGTCAGGACAGGAATGGGTCAGATACAAAAGTTTTCCTACAAGTTGACGGTATAAGGTAGCATCAACTTTAGGGGAAGTACAAGTGACTAAACGTTTGGTTCCCGACTGAAAGGGAAAAGGGGCTCACTTACAGTCTTCCATGTGAAATTGGTAGAGAAGATCATAGGCATTATTGGACTGAGAAATGGAAATACCTTCCTTGTATTGAAAGACGTGAAAACCAAGAAAATAATGCAAGTGTCCTAAGTATGTCATTTCAAACTGCTTTTTAAGGCTTAACTTCACATGTTTTATAAGGTTTGGATCACTACTAGTAAGGATAAGATCATCAACATAAAGAACTAGAATGATAAGAGACTTACCCACTTTCTTGGTGTAGACAATATTGTCATAATGAAACCTAGAAAAGCCAGTATCTAAAAGAAAGCTATCCATTTTGGCATAACAATCCCAAGGGGCTTGCTTGAGACCATAAATAGATTTCTTAAACTGACATACAAGGTTGGAGTCTATTTGTATAAAGCTAGGAGGTTGTTCCATATATATTTCTTCATTCAAGTCCCCATGCAAGAAGGCAGATTTAACATCCATATGATGGACTTCCCATTTGAAAGAGGCAGCAAGGGAAAGAACAAGGTGGATAGAGTTCATTTCGACAATAGGGGAGAAGGTTTCAATATATTCAATGACTTTAACTTGCGAAAAAACCTTAGCAACAAGACGAGCTTTATGTTTATCAACTTTTCCATATAGTCCAAACTTGGTTTTGTAAACCCATTTGCATCTAACAATTTTTCGTCCCTTTGGAAGAGGAACAAGATCCCATGTATCATTTGCCAATAATGAATGATATTCTTCATTCATAGCTGCATCCCAATATGGATGGACTGAAGTTTCTGTAAAGTTTTCAAGATCATAATTCACTGAAGCTTGAGCTAGTAAAGAAGAGGCTCTATTGAACTGAGAACGTGTATGTTGTTGATCTGCAGGATCACCTGCAAGAGCATATACTGCATCCCGAGTAGCACATACCCATTTTGGAAGCTGAGGAGCTAAAGGAGGTTATTGAGAAGGTGGGGGGGGATTGCTATCCTCGATTTCATCATCTGTAGGAGAGATATTTTCAGAATTATAAGCGATAGAGAGAGGTGGCACATCCGCCGAACTAGGCTCATAGGTTGATATACTTTCAACATAATTTACATCTCTTCTAATGATAACATTTTTGCATTTAGGTGGAAGAAGTTTATATCCTTTGACATCTTCAGAATATATAACACAAATAAATTTTTCACTCTTAGGTTCTAATGCTTTGTGTTTCTCATCGGCAATATGGGCCCATGTTTCACTTTCCAAAAACACGAAAGTAACTTCCATCTGGTTGAATTGAGCTCCATGCTTCTTCTGGAGTGATATTCTTTAAAACCTTAGTAGGAGTGTGGTTTACTATGTAATTTGCAGAGTTAATTTCTTTTGCCCAAAAATTAAGACTAAGCCCTTTAGATTGAAGCATGCAATTATCCATTTCCTTTAAGGTGCGATTCTTCCTTTCAGTTACACCATTTTTTTGTGTAGTATATGGAATAGTATTTTACAATTGAATTCCATGCTCAGTTCAAAAGTTGATGAATCTGTTGTTAACATATTCTCCACCATTATCAGATCTTAGCTTAAGAATTCGATGTCCAGATTTTTTCTCAACAAAGGCCTTAAAGGCCAAGAACATTTTAAAGACTTCACTCTTGAGTTTTATGAAGTATACCCAAGTGCGTCTGGAGAAATCATCAATGTAAGTTAAGAAATACTTGTAGCAAGAGAATGAAACAACTGGAAGTGGACCACATAAATCATTGTGCACAAGCTATAAAGGGGCTGAGGCGTGCTAAGAGGCATGTTTTTCAAAACTATCTTGATGATTTTTTCTGAGTACACATCTGGAACAAACACCATGTTTGCAAGATACCATAGGAAGACCTATCACCATATTTTCCTTACATAGATTTTGAATAGAGCAATAATTTAAGTGACCAAATCACTCATGCCAAAGTTTTCTCACTTCATCATTATGAGCAACAAATACTGAGGGAAGAATTGATGACACAAATTTGTTAAACCTATACAACCTTGTAGAATCATCAACAATGTCAGTAGCTAAAATATGTCTAGGATCTCTTAGGTCCTTAATTACAACATCATGAGGTGAAAATTCAACGATGCTACCTTCACCTGCATGAGTTATCGAATTTACAGATAGAAGGTTGCAGGATAAGGTAAGAACACATAATACATCAATAAATTGACCATTGTCTAGATGAATAGTCCATTCCATACAACATTAAGAGATCTATCATCACCAACATATATATTTTTGGTGTTACAATCATTTAAAGAAGAATAATGGCTTTGATTTCGGCCATGTGATAAGAAGCTCTAGAATCAATGAGCCACTCATGAGAATGAGAAGAAGAAGATACATTTAGTGCATAAGTAGACCGGGATGATTGACAACCACATGCAAAAGTGTTATTCTTAAAGATGACATTGAATTTGAAGAGTGTTGCAAGTGGATGCTATGCTTCTTCATTGATGATTCCAAGACATCCATCTTTTTAAAGCATTTGGATTATAATTGGCCATCATGGTTACAAATGTTGAAATCTCTCTGAGTCTTCTTCCTTTTGTTTTAATTTGCCTTACCATTTTTTTGAATTTATTTTTCGTTTTGAGACTGAAATTGATTAGGACCCTTGTTTGGTTTAGGACCATTCTTTTTAGGATGTTGCTTCTTAGGATTCTTTGAAGTTGCTTGTTGTTGGGCTCCTAAGGCTTTCTTAGAAGAGTTTCCAATATTAAGAAGACCAAGATGTAAGAGTTTTGATTGTTCTCTTATTAAAGAATCACAAAAGGCATTAAAATAGGGGGACTTGTGGTCTTTTCCTTAAGAAATAAAGGTTTCTCTTGTAAAATGGAAGGTGGAAACAAACACAGAGTAGGCTGGTCCCAACTTAGTAAGAATGGAATAGATAAGGCTATCATCTTCTTTCTTAAGCCTAACACCTTCCAATAGAAGTCTAAGGGTCTTGAACTTGGACAAAAAATCTTCAATGGAAGAAAAATTATTGGGGTCCAACGTAAACAACTCATTTTCGAGTTGATATGTTCTAATTTCATTTTTAATTCTAAAAACTTTATTGATTTGTTTCATTTCTTCATCAGCAGTATCAAGTTCTGCAATATGGAATCTAAGGTCTGGATAAATAGACACCCTATCAACCTACGTGCTTGATTTTTCCTACTTTACCATTTTGCTTGCTTATCTTCATATTTAGCTTTAGACTCTTGGCCTAAGGCTATTCTATAAAGACCTTTACTTCTAAGTAAATCCTCCATGTAGGACAACCATTGGAAGTAGTTGGTGCTGTCAAGAATAAATTAGCATGGACTTTCCATTTTAATAGAAAATGAAGTTGTAGATGCTGAAACTAAGTGTTCCAATGGAAATGTCTTGAAAACTTATACCGATTAAAAAAACGGCTCTGAAAACGGCTTCTGGATGAAGAAGTTATGGCTTTTTGAAGAAAAGTTGTTGAAGATGCTAAAGAAGTACGTGAATGTGTGGAAGTGAACGATAATGTTATATTTAAAAAAAAAATCCCCCCCCCCCCCCAACCCCGCCCCCCTCTTCCAAACTTAATTTAATTAGCTCACTTTTAAAAAAAATATTTGACCCACTTTTATAAATAATTGAAAGTCACTTTTACAATGGTACTTTATGAGTTGCTCACTAAATTGTAACTTAAATAAAATTTAAAGAGACTTTAGAATTATAAGTGACTCACTTTTTATAATGTGTGCAAACAATTTTACATAAGGTAACTTTAAAACATAAGATACATGTGCTTTTTGAAAAAGTAACTCAACAAAAATAAAGACTTGAACTCAAGACGTCTATTCTTATAAATTAACTTTGGACCAAGTAAGCTAGTTTAAAACATTGGTAATTTTTGGAAAAGAGGAAGTGTTTTTTAGTCACCGAAGCTTTGGAGTGTGTGCTTACTTGAGAAATCCATTTTTCCTACAAAACAAAAAACTACACAACCCAAAATGGACATGCAATTAAAAAAAAAAAAGAACCTTACGGCTTGAAGTTAGGTTTTGCCGAAAACAAAATATTTTCCTCAATTTTTCTAATTTTCCAAGATCACAGTAAGGCTTGGCAAAAAAGAGAATACACATGAGTAAAATCATTGCTTTCTATTTTGGGTTTGCCCATATCGCACAAAGCCACAAGGTGAAGAGCTTATGTAGAAATGAAAGGTATGGATCAAGTGATAAAAAAATAGAGAGTTAAATAAACCGAAATAAATAAAGAGATAAATAACTAAAACTGCAAATAAAGACTGTATACCTCCAGATCTTAAAAATGACGTAGCTAGGGCTACCAGAAACCTTTTTGCATGAAAGTAAAAGGGTTCCTCACTGGAATAGATTCTCCTAACAAAAAAGAGTATTCCTCTCGGCCTGAAAGTGGTCAGAAAAAATAGATCTAGGAAACAATAGTCAGATGCAGCTCTACCGACATCACATTTGGATCACCAACAAATGCAGATATCAAATAGCTCTCATACCATGTAGGAATTTGTAGTGTAAGTTCCTCAGATATAAAACCAAAGGATGTCGCTCACAAATAGATCACAAATCAATACACCAATATTTTTGACGTGGTTAAAGCCCTCAAAGAGGGAAGAATTCCATGGCCTAAGCCAGTGTGGACACTTTAGGAAATTTATTAATCTAAAATAAAGAAAATTCACATAAGCTTCTCTCATGAGTGTTCAACTTACAAATGAAGCTCCATGCTCTTTAAATAGAGATCATGGACTAATCAAGTGTTAAGCCACAGATCAAGTGTCAGTAATACCGAGGATAGAATGAAACGTTGGATCACTTCATGTCTAGATCATATCATGACCATCGGATTGTGAGTTACAAAAGGTACATACTAAAGAAACAAACTTTACCTAACTATACACTAGACCGGGTTATACTTAACTATTTCCTATGTGTCAGAATATCCTAACATTTGGAAGTAAAATTCCAGGATATAATTCCTCAAGGAGGTAGATGATAATTCAAAGTTGTTCCACATTGCTATGATTCAACATCATCATAATAATAGATTTTTCTCCCTCATTGGAAAGGATGGAGATAGGAAACTACAACACCAAGATATAGAAAGTTAATTTGTGCATTATTTTATTGATCTCTTGATGAAGGACAATTCAGGAAGATAATAAGATATAAATACACTGATTCAACACATACAAAGAGTGATTAATAGTGAGAAAAATATTGCATTAACGAGACCAATATCCATGTATTAGGTTGAAATATGAACATGCCTAAGAACAAGGTGCCTAGAAAAAATTGCTTAACGACATACTTCTTCCAGGAATTTTGGGGGTTTTTGGGCAAGGAAATTCAAGAAGTAGTTAAGGAATCAAGATGGTTAGGATCATTGCATCCAACACTTGTTGGGTCCTTCGTTTTGAGATTTTGTGGAGAAAAAAACTGATGAAAAGTGGTAGAGGTGACCGTTGGGGAGTTGCAGAGTTGAAAACTAAGGGAAGATTGGAAAATGAAGCAAGACTGGCAGTCGCGGAAGAGTGGCAGGAAGAAGCAAGGATAACCAAGTGAGGAAAGAGAAGAGGAAGACTAGGATGAAGGGACTCGAGCATAAGGAAAGAGGAACTGACAGTCTAGGCAGATGGTAGGAGATCAAAATCAGAAGAAAGAGAAAAGGAGGGGTTGGTGCTAGTCAGTTGTAGAAACTCTGTAGTATTTCCAGTCTTCCTGGGTTGTGGAGTGATGTGAAAGACTCTATGATCATGGTTGTATAATTTTATATGGTGGCTATGTGATGTTTACTCTTGATGATCAGGCCTCAAGCCTTATGTATTGAATTATGTTATGTTAATGAAGGAGACTATTCTGGAATCACCTTGTTTCGTCATGTAATATGGTGATTATTTAAATTTTTTAGAAAGAATATGTTTATGTAGTCTCTTGATATAGCATGAGTAGATCGTTATGATTTGGTTCGTTTTGCATGTTAAGCTATCTTTCTTTGTTCTCTTTTGATTGATATGGTTCCTATGGTATCTAGTTCCCACCCTCATCTAACTTCATTCATGACACGCCTCAGGTGAGACTCCTTCCCCTTCCTGGGTAAGGTGGAAATGTTGGTCTTGTGCTAGAATATAGCATAGCCTTGTTGGCCCCTTATGCCTGAACCTAGGGACTCAACCCTGTTGTCATTTCCATGCCAACAAATGGGTCCATTGCTAGGACCTGAAATTACAAAGGAGGGTTCAGAATATGGTATCAAGGATTTTAAAAAGGGAATATGGAACTGGTGGGATGAGCAAGTGGATTGATTTTTTTCTCAGCAAGCTCAACTTCACCGCCGAGCTGTTGTGAAACTAAAAGATGAGATCTTATATTGAGAAGCTGCAAGTGATCAATACAATATCTTTTGGTGTAATTTTCCAAAAGAAATGTACAACGAATTGCGAAGATTGTACGTGAAGGGGAGGTATGGTGGACAGACATTGTCTCATCACGACTAGACTCAAGAAGATCTCGCTGTGCTCTACCGTCCTGATACAGATTTGACGAGAGCAATAGATTTATGGTTTCAGACCACCTTATAAAGGTATGTTGTCGAGTTTGAAGTATAAAACCAATGGTCCTTCTCAAAGGTTGATGGTGTGTTCAAAGTGGGGTTGAGAGGGAAGTTGTTGAAATAAATAAGCCTCTTGATTAAAGTCTTAATGGTGGAAGAGGGCCTGCTTGTGTTCCAAATTCCAAGCATGGATGTGTAAATACCTAATACTAGTGGAAGGATCTAAAGGGAGGAATTCTACCAAGAGGGGGATCATGAAGTTCTTAGGAGGATGGACGTAGAGGATTCATGGAGGGTCGAGGAATTGAGAATGCAAAGGAGAGCACAGATAGTAGAGAAATGGTAGGAAAGGGCCATGCAGGTGATTAAAAGGTTGTCAGAGGAACTACACCAAGAAGTAGTGGTGTTGAGGAGCTTGGAAGAAGAAGGAAGGATGGAAGAGAAGTTGGTGAAAGGGATAGAGACAAGTGGAACAACTGGGAGCTTAAAAAGTGATACGAGCCCTCCCTCACTGATCACGAGGGAGGGGTTGAATGGAAATGGTTGTGTTGGATGATGGAAGGCTTAGAGGTTGATATGTACTTTTTTATGTGGAGACTATTCACAGAATATGATGCGTCTAATAGAATCAACGATCCAACCCTCCGAGGGTCAGGTAGCATCTCCTCCAACCTTCCCCTCATACTACATCAATCTTGATAAATTTCATTCCAAATTTCTTAAGATGATAAGAGTGCATAGTCTAAATGTTAACTACAAAGTTGGTATTAATAGTAATGGAAATAGTAGTAGTAGTTTGAGTTTACAAGGACCTCTACAACCAGGATCACAAGGCTTTGTTCTTTTAGTATGAATGCAATCCATAATAACGGGGTCATTCATAAGATATCAAGAATTCTCCACCAAAGGGAATGAATATGTAGAGAAACGATGGTACCTATGTGAAGCTATCTAGAGAGGTCGCTAGACACCTGATAATGTGAAGCTAATAGAGTTCCAGAACACTCTCAGAGAAATGTCCTTGATGTGGTTCATAAAATGGTTGAAGTTTCACCAGAACTTGACTGTGTAAAAGGTTAAAAGAGATTTTGGACAAGAATTCAAACATCCCCAAATGGATCAACAAGGGTTGTCAGAGATGTGGGAGATAAAGAAGTGGGAGGGAGAGACTTCCTGGGAACTAATGCAAAGGTTTAGGGACGCACTTGGTAAGATTATTTATACTATAGACCTAAATCACCAGAAGGATTGGTTCATCAAAGCCCTATTACCCCTCACTAGGACGTTTTTGACACAACAGAAGATCCATATGTTGCAAGATAATCTAGAGAAAGAAACTTGAATAGTCTCCAATGAGAAATTGAAAGTATAACATAGAAGTTGAAAGATCTACAACTGGCCCGGCTGGAGAGACCAAATGTGTGGTGCACAAATTACCTAGTGGAAGGTCATGCTACCACAGAATGCCTGAGACTGCGAGGCACAGGTGCCACGTGGGATCCAACGGGGGAACCTAGGCCTGTGCCCATAGCAGGAGTCACAGTAGTAGGATCGCAAGGGGCGTATCCTAGCAGAAACCAATCAGAGTATTGTGAATTATGCAGTGGGTCTTAACACCCTCCTCGCTTGTGCCTGATATTGAAAAAGTATTCTAATTGTTGGGGTCTAAGTGTGAATAAAATATTCAACCCTTTCCTACATTAATTCATCAATCCAGGTGCATAAAATTTTCAAGGTAACGTGCAAGGTATATGTAGGGGCAAGGTTACAATCTCATATCAACCAAGGATTCGTGACTAAGAAATTAATACATCGTTGTAACAATAATGGAAATAAATTGCAAAACTTAAAAAGAATTCACAGTAGTCAATAGAGATCTGTAAAAGAAACAAGAATAAACACACAAAGAATAAAAAAAACATACACAAAAGAAATATGTAGCACCTGATCAGAAGAGCAGGCCCAACACTCTGATCAGGGCTGTGTTAATTTACAACTAAGGAAAGAACAACAAAACTACTTATATTATATTAATCTGTAGAAGAGTCGTTACAATGCATAGCTCTACATGGGTAGCCCTTCACACAAGAATAAATCCGTTTTTATACAATACATGGGTAATAACATATTACCCAAAACCTAGCAACTAAATGCCCAAAATATACAACAGTTTAGAACATCAACTAGTTTCCAAGAGAGAAAGAACAAAACAATCCAAAATAAGCTAGAAAACAACTGCGAGTTGGTTATGCTATCACAACGTTTCCGAACAAATGTTGTGAATCGCAGAACTTTTGCTACATGCTGTGAAAGAGATACATATTCATTGAAATCTGTGGAAATAACAAGTTTTAGTAGTTTTCCTAGGTAAATCCCCCATGACTTTACTTCATCAATTAAATATTCCAAGAGACATAAGAAAGAAGGGTTACCTCATGAGTTTATCACAATAAATTCATATCAATTGATGCAAAAATGATGGAAATATGGGTGAAAAGGTAAGGAAACAATAACCATATTTGGTGCCCAACATCTCCCTCAAACTAGCCTTCTCCATGCCTTCATGCAGCTCACTGCTTCCGCAGGTCTGGGTTAGAATAGTTGTGATCCTTGTGGAGATGAGTGAGATCATATTCTTCTACCTTATATATTCCTGGGACCTTGTATCATTGTGTCAACCCCATCAATTGTATCCATGATTCCTTCCTCTGTCGGCTCCATGGTCTCTCTTGCTCCAAGCCTTTCTTTCTCAGGCCTATCTTCTTCCATCGATCCCTCAGTCGAGGTTATTTCTTATGGAACAACCTCAACTGTGGTACTAAAAATTTCTTTTGTTTCAAATATTTCCTCCCCTATTCTATATTCTTCCATTGGCCCCATAGTCTAGGATGGTTCTTGTGGAACAACCTCAGTTGTGGTGCTGACAATTTCTTCCATATCAAGCCTTCCTAGCTATGGTACCTCTTCTTCCATTGGTTCTGCAGTCAGGGTTGGTTCCTGTGGAATAGCCTTTACTGTTTCTTCCACTTCAAGCTCTCTTTCTTTGTCCTCCATTTCCATCTCTTTTGGCTCTTCTTGGTCTACATACTCAACCTCTTCTGGTTCCTCCTCCATTCCTTCCGGTTCCTCTTCTCTAGCAACTATAATAGCTACTATCTCTTCTTCTATCGATTCCTGGAATATTTCCCATAGAATTTGAAACCCCGCTAGTGCATGCATAACCAATAGCCGAATCAGACCATGTTTAGTAATGACTATTGCAACTCGTCACGAACGCCGAGCAGACTTCGCCATCAATTAGAGGCTCTTCAGCAAAAAGAATGACATGTTCAACGAGAACACCTCCGACTATGGAAATCGTAGGTGAGCTAACACCCTGAAATGATACTTAAATATAGTGGTGTATCACCCTTTGCAAGTTATGTATTTCATTACAAAACCTACCACCTCGCCCCATGGATGCAGTAATGAGTTTCAGTCATACCCCGGCCTTTTTGGACAATGTTCTCACCAGTCTGTAGAAATTCCTCAAGCAACTCTGGGAGGGAGGTTCTTCATGAAAAAAGCTTTGTCCCTTCTGGGACAATCCACTAACCTTTGTAATAACCTCCTTTGTGGCAGGGATTTATATCCCTCTAACTTGAGAGCTTTCTTCACCCAAATTAAGTGTGAATTCTATTACATTCTCTTCGTCGAATCCCTGCAACCTATTAAAATAAACATCCCAACCTGCATCGACAAAAATATGCCATACTTCCCTATTGTTGCATACCAATGTGGCATCCTCTAGCTTGTGACACACAACGAACCCACCCGTCGTTGTAGAAACAATAACAACACTTGGGAATACTCAGCTGTTGGGGAAAAATTAGAAACAACCAGATTAACAACAATGGTGACAACATGGTGGAGTGTAGGGTGAAAAGCATTGAAAGCGGCTGGTAAATTTTTGAACAACATGAAGAATAATGCACTGTATTTTGTTTATGATGGGACCCCTTCCAACTTAAATGTGTCCGTTCGTGGCACATATGTGTCTCATTAATGGAACATTTTAATTGAATCCATAAGAGTCAATAGAGACGTACTTGGCAACCTACCTGGTGGTGGAGTAACAACATAGTAACCGGCGGAGTAATAGCAGTGGCAGAGTAACAACAACGGTGGAGTAACAATAGCAACAGAGTAACAACACCGACGTAGTAACAACAACGGTGGAGTAAAAACATCCGACACTTCAAAAAAAATTCAGGAGTAACAGCAGTGACAAAGTAACAGCACCAAAAAAGTAACAACAACTACAGAGTAACAACACCGACATAGTAACAACAAGGGTGGGGTAACAACATCTAACACTTAGAAAATTTATCATTAGTAATAGCAGTGACGGAGTAACAATGCCGATGGAGTAATAGCAGTGGTGGAGTAACAACACTGATGGAGTAATAGCAAGAGTGGAGTAACAGCATTCGACACTCTAAAAAATTTTCAGGAGTAACAATAGTGATAGATTAACAACAATGGTGGAGTAACAACATCTGACACTTAGAAAAATTTTCAGGAGTAAAAAAAATGGTGGAGTAACAACATCCGACACTTAGAAAATTTTTCACGAGTAACACTAGTGATGGAGTAACATCGCAAATAGAGTAACAACAGTGGTGGAGTAACAGCACCAACTATTACTTGGAAAAATTTTGTCAACTCCTCCTTGTCATATTTTGATCATTATCCCTGCAAAAGACAAACAAGTAAGTAGTACAACATATTATTTATAATTTTTTTATTTTTTTATTTTTTTAGATCAGAAGGAAGAGAGAACATTCTCTGCACCAACAACCATAAAACTAGATTTATTAGAGATATGTTTGATGAAGGCATCCTTAGAAGTTGGATGGTGGTATAATTTCAGACGATGTCCATTCACTAAGAAAGAAGTACGAGTATCATCTATTGTAACCAATTTGACTGTCCCATTGTTAAACACAGTTTCCACTTCATAGGGTCCCATCCAGTGTGTGAAGCTTCCCTTTAAAATATTTGAAACAGGAGTCATAGAGCAGGGCCCAATCTCTAGTATGAAACACTTTTTTCTTGATAAATTTATCATGCCATTCATTCTCTGTTGTTGAATAGCAGTAGTTTTCTGGATGGCCACTGAACGGATTTCATCTAACTCGTTGAGTTATTCCAGCCAGTGTTTCTAGGCCTATAATAGATCTAATCCTACTTCCAAAGCTGTTCTGAGCATGTTGATCTCAAGTTCTACCAGAAACAAGGGGGATTTCCCATAGACTAACTCAAATGGTAAAACTCTAGTTGTATTCTGCCATGTTGTCTTGTATGCCCAGAGATCTTCTGGAAGTTTCTGAGACCAATCCGATGATGGCTTGCTACAGTTTTTGTCAAGATATTTTCCAATACCTTGTTTATGCTTTCGACCTGTCCATTCGCCTGGGGGTGGTAAGGAGTTGTCACCCTGTGTTTGACCCCATATTTCTGCATAACCCTTTCTATCATGTGGATGTGAACTGTACCCCTCCATATGAAATGATATCCTTTGGAGTACCATATTGAGCAAAAATGTCTTCAAAAAGAAAATTTGCAACCCCTTGTTCTATTGCTTTCGCAATAGCCCTTGCTTTCACCCACTCAGTCACACAATCAGTGCAGACCAGAATGTGAACCTTTTGATGAGAAGGTGGGTTAAAAGGTCCAATGAAATCAATTTCCCACTTCCCAAAAGGTTCAAGGACTACCTGGGGTTGCAATGGCAACTCATTTGATTTTCCAGGCTACCCCATGCATTGACAACTATCACATATTCGTACATAGTCACGAGCATCATGAAAGATGGAAGGCCAATAGTAACCCATTTGCAGCACCTTGTGGCCTATTCTTTTATCTACGAAATGTCCTCCACAAGGGCCATCATAGGCAGCCTTGAATATATCATAGATGTCATCCTCAGATACACAGTGCTAGATTTGCTGATCAACCCCTATGTGAAAAAGGTACCCCGCCATCCATGAATATCGAGTGTTATGATGAATAATTTTCCATTGTTCCCTGTATGAGAAGTGACGAGGTACCTTCCCTGTATCAAGATAGTTAGAAATATTTGCATACATGGAGTGTTAGTAGAAATTGCAAAGATATGCTCATTTGGAAAACTATCTTCTATGGGTGTACCTTCAGTATCATTATCTAGTTTAGATAGAAAATCACCAACCACATTGTCCTTTCCTGGTTTATCTGCTATGGTAATATCAAATTCTTGGAGTAACAACATCCATCTTGTAATACAACCAAGAGTAATGGGTTTATTCATTAGATACCTGATTGCTACGTGATCAATGTGTACAATGGGGGGATACTCTATAATATAATGCCGAAACTTGTTGATGGCATAGATGACAACAAGAAATTTCTTTTCAGTCACTATGTACTTTAACTTGGCAAGAGCCAAGTTTTTAGTAACATAGTAAACTACATATGGCATCTGTCCACTTGCTATCCCAAAACTACCCCAACTATTGTCTGAGAGGCATCACATGAATATGAAATAGTAATGTCTAGTCCAGCCCTCGAAGGATCAGATCTCTACAGACAAGTTCCTTGATTTTCACAAAGGTTGCATCACAATCATCTATCCACACAAAATTTTCATCTTTTGTTAGCAATTGAAAAAGTGGATGTGTTATCTTAGCAAAAGTTTCTATAAAGCACCTATAATAACCAGCACAACCGATAAAGCTACATACCTGCGTGGGTGTTTTAGGTATTGGGAAATGAAATATTACCTTTATCTTGGCTGGATACATTCAAATTCCAGCAGTTGAAAGTAAATGTCCCAACTATTCCTTCTTCATCATCATGTGGCATTTTACTGTGCTCAAAGAGACAAGTGTCCATTTACTTCTTCAAGAAATTTTTCTAGATTTGCCAGCCCTTCCTCGAATGACCCCCATATGGAGTAAAATCATCCATATAAATCTCAACATTGTCATCTACCGGATCAGAAAAATCCCTAGAATTCCCTTTGGAATGTTTGTAGTTGCATTACAAAGAGCAAATGGGAGGACCCGTATGAAAAAGTTCCCCAAGGGCACACGAAAGTGGTTTTAATCCTAATCCTCGGGAACTATCTGGATTTGGTTATACCCACTAAATCCATCTACGAAGGAGAAGAAATTCTTCCCAGCCAAAGTATCTAAGACTTGATCAATGAATGGTAACGGAAAATGGTCTTTCCTGTGTTGCCTTATTTAATTCTCTGTAATCCACGTTATCCTCCATTTACCATTTTTATTGGAACAATCACCAATGGGGAAACCCATTGGCTATCTGAA